>JACWQW010000180.1:0-54563 GCA_014849355.1 Cryphonectria radicalis
CTATTATCCCTACCCTCCTAACCCCACGCTCCCAAAACCACATCTCGGCGGTGCGCTTATCACCGCCACCCCCCCCCCCCCCCCCCCCCGCAACCCCCCCCCCCCCCCAAAGCCGTGTGAAGATGCCCCCTCCCCAGAAGAAGTCCCTCGCAAGGGTAGTTCGAAAGTATCCAAAAACTCCAGTGCCCTGCCATGATGCTTTCGTGATGCAATCCCTGGTGGTATCATGTCCCAAAGAAAGAAAGTAAAAAAAAAAACAAAAAAAAAACCCATGCCATGACTCGTATCGGCGAAACGAGAGAGAAGGAAGGAAAGAAAAAAAAAGGACAAAAACGAGAAAGAGGTGAAGAAAGAACCGGAAGGGAGAAGAAAGAAGGAGGAACAAGAAGAAAAAAAAAAGATTGGAAGAGGGAGACAAAATCGTGAAGCTCAGTCAAGAGTCTCCTGTGGTGGTAGTGAAAAAAGGGTGGGTGTGATTGTTTGCGCAGAGCCACGGCCTGTGGGATGAATTCCTCAGAGCAGACACAAGGTCAGGGCAAAGAAGATGACCAGCCCCAACATGCTGCTGTCCCCCGCGAGACCCTCGCCGGCGGCGGCCACATTGGATGACACGGTGGCGGGCGTGGACGTGGGCGAGAGGGAGAAGGTGCTGTTGCCGCCGCCGCCGCCCGTGATGATGACCAGTGGAGTGGATGTGGTCGAGTAGGTGGTCAGAGTGTCAGTGACGGTGAAGTTGGCCGTTGATGTCGATGAGGTCCAGGGGTTGTTTGGGCTCGGCAGTGTCACGGACACCGTGGTGGAGGAGGAGGAGGAGGAGGAGGAGGAGGAGGAGAGGCTGCTTGTGGTTGTTGTGCAGCTGGAACTTGATGAGGGATCCGCCGAGACCAGACCCGCCACACCTGTCAGGGTGGCGGCCATGAGATGAGGGAAGCGCATTCTTTATTTTTTCCTTTGCTTCCCACTCAAGATTGTGTCTGTGTGTGCGTGTATGCAAGTTATGAGGGGTCGGTCGCTCTCGTATGATCCTAGACGGGCCTGAGAGAGAGATCTCCTTGGTTTGAGATCTAAAAAAGATTGGCGATCTCTTGGCCCCAAGGGTCGAAATCGCGTGGTGGTCTGTCTGGTGACTAAGGGCCCTGAAGAGCAAGCAGATCGATCAAATATGATGAGTGGCTTTGTAGAATTTTTTTTTAATTCCCCCCCCCCCCCGTCTTCTTTCTCTCCTTCTTCTTTTCTTGTCGTCAAGGAAGGGGCCTGACCAAGTAAGGGAGCCAGCCGAGGAGTGAGTGAAAGAGGTGGACTGTGTGGATTGAGAGAGTAGAAGATGCGCGAGGTCGTTCGTCTCTTTCCCATTGCGTACCCCATCGGCGGCCCAGGGGTGGGTGGGCAGCGCCGAGGTTTTTCAAGACTTCCCTGGTCGGTGCTTCTGGGGTGGGAAGACAGAAAAAAAAAAAAAAAAGAGAAAAAAAGAAGGGGAATTCTGGGGCAAGAGTCATTCGTCTCTTCAAACAACCCGCCAAACAATTGAGGTTGCGGTGGGACTCATGGAGCTAGCGAGAGAGGAGACACAAGAGAGAGAGAGAGAGAGAGAGGGACAGGTGGGGGGCGCTCGGGGGGGGGGACGGGGTCGAGGAAGGAGAGAGAAAAAAAAAAAAACAAGAAAAAAAAACTAAAGGTAGAAACAGCCAGCCGTCCAGCTTTGTTTCGTTCAAGGTGACTTTGTGACAAGGTTGTAGCGACGATTTGACCCCTGTGGAGCCGCAATTCAGATAAGGCCTGGAGCAGGCAATAAGCCCGGGTCGAGCCCCCTCTGGAAGGCTGAAGACCCTCCTTTCTGACGGGTGGGGAGAGAGAAAGAGGGGCGGGGGACGGCTGTGTTTGTGGCCAACGAGTGAAGCGTTGTTGTGTCTTGTTGTGACAAGAATGTAAAGTGTAGTCAAGAAACGAGAGGTTGGACAGGTTACGGTCACACGGCATCAGGGTTTTGACTCGGTGAGATCGATTGCTACTGTATTACCACCATGCAAAGTCGGATATCTTTGTCTGATATGCGCCGCCGGCCTAGGCGGGCGCAGGATTTGGCGGAGCAACACAGAAGACAGGTTTTCTTGGACAAACATCCCGGGAAGGGAAAGGCCACGGCAGCTGAATGCGACCTTGTTCAACAAATCTCGCCCCCTGCCCCCCGTTCTTGTCCATGTCGACATGCGGTCCTTGGTGGAACAGGGAAAGAGAAGGGGGGAATGGAGGGGGGGGGGGGTGTTGGCCTTTTGGATTAGGAAACAATGCACGGAGCAGGTAGAGGGCAGTGCTTGTGTGGCCCCCCCCTCTTCAAATGTTTGAGCAAAATGCCTCAAGAGTCAAGGAGGGAACGGTGAGCAACCGCAGCAGCCTCAACGGTCCATAAGCCAGCAGCATCCTGACGCTAAGAGTTTGCTGATCTGCGGAGTTTTGATCTGTTGGCTTTTCGTTCTTTTCTTCTTGTGGCCTTGCAAAAATTGCCTACAGCCTGTCAAACCCTGTCCAGACATAAGGACAGAGACACAGACCGTCAACCCCCCTCCCCTCTCCCGTTGCAAGCTTGATGACAACCTTCCAAAGAGACTCAATCTTTTTGACAGGGGCCAGGGACAGGGGATATGTCATCGCCCGGCGAACATCTGCACGACCTGCATGAGCAGCTGCATGGTGTCGTATTGCGCGAGCACACCCCTCCTCTCCAAGCTCGTGATCCTCTCCCCCCCCCAAGCAAATCATTTCGTGAACGCATCGATAGGTCAAAACTTTGGGTGGGAAAAAAACAGGCAGGAAAATGATGAGAATAGACGAGGCGGCTATGGCGGGCCACCAAAGAAGTAGAAGTGTACGATACTCGAGTAGTTGGTGGCGATAGATTTGGGAGTGGAGAGAGCGTGAGAGGGAAAAGAGGAGCTGCCATAGTGGCTATTTCATTTTAAGATTATTTCCATAGTACGGAGGTACAAGCAGAGGGGTGTGTGTGGCTTGTGTGCCTGAGCCACAAATCGAGATCGGTCTTATCGAGCGTTCTCTGTGGCGCAGGCCGCCCCCTTCCTCTTATGTACGACCTCGCAGCCGTGTTTCTGGACCAATGAACTCTTCATCTGGCCAACCTTGGGACTTGTGACCACCATGAACTCAACAATCCATCCTTCCTCTTCTTGTTGGATTGCGGTTTGTTGACTCACTTTTTGTTCTCGGATCGACCATGGCTAGGCTCGGTCGTCCGTGATCCGCAGCTCGCCGTCGGGATGTGGCCTCGGCTTGGAAACACTCATCCTCAATGGTTCATCTCTCGAAGAATACTGTCTGCACCTTTATCACCTGCAGAGCTTTTGAATTGGCCTGTCAAGAGAGAGAGACAGAGAGAGAGGGGGGGGAGGGGGCATGCAGGTCCATCTGCAGTCAGCATAGCGTGCATGTGCCGTCACGCATTGGCCAGGCAGAGTGAGGGGTTGGGAGATGCACTGTCGAGATCTCTGGATTGACCTGTCACGCCAACATCGCTCATTATCAACAACAACAACAACAACAACATCATGGTCATATGTTCGCCCTCATTATTACGAGGGCTCTTTTGCTGGAGACGCCCGGAATCCCCCAAAGGCCGGCGTCCTCCTAAAAAGCCAGCAATTGCAAAGACGCGAAAGCAACGTCGCCGATGTACCCGACTGGTCTCCGGGCTCCCCTCCCTAGAAGATCTGGGGGCTGATATTCTCATCATGATCGTGGACGTGCTGGAGGCCGATAGTCCCAAGACTTTATCGACGTTGGCCCTCGTGAGCCCTACCTTTTATGACTTGGCCCGGCACGCCCAACATCGACAGATCACACTCAACCTGCGGATATGGGACAGGGATGTACAAGGGGAAAAACAGGCCCGCGCCCGTATGGAATATCTGGACAGGTTTGGTTTCCTGCCTGACATCCGACGCCTCACCATCTCTGGTATCGGCGCCACACCGGCCCTGCTGGCTGACCTTGCTCGGTTCATCATCAAACTGCCCGGCCTGCGCGATCTTGTATGGCAATATCAAGATGCCATGCCCGAACCAGCGCTTGCGTTCCTACGGGACCGGCCTGAGATTCGTCTCCACGTCACCTCGACTCCCGGCCGCATTGTGCATGAAAACGGGACCGTCGCGCACGTGCCATTGCCCTCCCCTCTTGACCCCCATGCCCAGCACAATGACCGCTCAAGAGCTTATGTGCTCGAGCAGTTGGGAAACAGCACGAACCTCTACTCGCTCGACGTCAGGTGTGAGTATGCGAATGCGGCGCAGTGCCTCAACACGATGCTGCCCCTCAGGCGCGTGCTCCAGTCCTGCCCCAACCTTCGCAAGCTCAGACTGGAGGTCGGCCTGCCGGATTCGGGGTGTGTCATGTTTTTACCACTGAAGGAGTATACCGGGCTCGGCTTCACCGAGGCTGAGCGGCCGGTCATTGCTCCTGAGGAGCTCGAGATCGTTGCGTACCCGTTCGGCCGGCCCTCGCAGGAGGGCCTTTGTTTCTTCGGAAGACCCTGGCCACACTGGCAGCCGTCCAGCTTGTGCCATAGCGGTGGGTATCCGTTGGCCGTGCGCGAGGAGGTGAGCTGGGGTCCGATCCTTGACTGGTCGCGTCTGCGGCGTCTACGCACCGCGGACTCGGACCTAGGGCTCCAGCTCCTGCCGTGGCTCACAGCCCTCCGGGAGGTTGACCTGGGGTTGGGCATGGCCAGGCCTGCCGACATCATCGAGCAACAAGATGTGCGAATGTTCTATGACGAGATCACAAGCCCCCTTGAGGCCATCACCGTCCGCCGGCTTGTCGACATAGGCCTGGACAACCTGTTGAGGCATGGGCCGAGCCTGCACAGGCTGAAGATCCACCAGATACCCACACAGAAATCGGTAGAATGGGAGCAGTCCGTCACACCGGAGGAAATGTTGGCTATCGCAGAGGGCTGCCCACATATCGAGGAGCTGGCTGTGGACGTCTATCCAGAGGGCGAGTGGCCGCAGCCCATCTACAGTGCCCTGGCATCGTTCCGGCAGCTCCGACATCTCGAGCTCTTCCAGGACTTTGAGGAGGACGAGGAGAAGCTCATCAGCCCGGGCACGATCCCCCCTGCCCCCAGCAGGATCTGCCAGCACCTGCGCGACCAAGCTTTCCCAAGGGCGGCCCCTCTCAAGACCCTGACGGTGCACTACGGTCATAAGCCGGTGGTGCCACCGGGCTTGTATGACATGAGGGCATACAAGGACAGGTCGCGCGTCTTCCAGTGGGCTCTGTCTGAGCGTCAGGATGAAGCCGAGCAGGGTATCCTCCATATGACGCTCGACGGGACCCTCCGTCAGGAGGCAGACCGGGACGGAGTCAGGGCTCATCGAGATTGGGGTCCAAGTACATTTCTGCGCAGGACGAAATGATAATTACACATCAATGATGAAACGTTCAATGGAGGAGACATGTGCCCATATTATCAACAGGGGGCTCCGCATGGATGTACGATTTGGAAAGACTTGGTCGCGACCAACGAGAGCAGGTCCGGAAATAATGAATATGTCTCGGGTGCCTACTTTACTCACCGTTCCCGGAGAAAGAATTTGCAGATCCAAGGTAATTATTAATGGGAGCCTTGTTGAAGGTATGAGAACCAGGTCGAAAACTTGCTGTTTGACCATTCTCATTCCGTGGGGTCTTTGGAAGTCGTGGGTAGGTACTTGAGTACATGAGCAGGCCCTGAGGTCGAGCCTGCCTCCCCCTGCATCTATCTGCCATGGCAGGCAAGTACGTCCCTGAGGTACCTGCACCATGCAGGTAGGCTATGCAAAATGTCTGTCGCGGTTGGCAAGCGCAGCTAGGGATGATGGTCGTACTGCTACTGCCTGGGTTTGCCAACTGCCACCCACATACAGTTGCCAGCGTGTCGTTCATATGCAAGAGGCCTGCCTGCCTGCCTGCTCCCTGCAAGCCCAACAAGCAATTCACAACGCCTCAAACCAAACAACACAACCCAACCTCCCCCCAAAAACACTTAACGTATTTAATCACCAACTTTCTTTTTTTCGACGACCCTCTCTCCCTTTGACAACAACATCAACAACCAACCGCTCGCCATCATGACATCCTCCAAAGACGTCCACGAAGCAATTGACGCTTGGTATGAGGCACTTAGCCCTCTCAAGGTCGACCTCATCGGTGATTTCGTAGGCAAGGAGCTGTTTGCCATCCATGGCGACGCGCTGATGCTGCACTGCATTCACCAGGCTCGCATCGATCTCCAAGGTAAGCCTCCTCCTCCTCCTCCTTGCTCATGCACCCGCCGAATATGGGTTTTTTAAATTTTTTTTTAAAAATTTTTTTTACGCGTCTGATCCGTTGATTAGATGGGTTTCAACTCGTCCACGCAGTTCACGCGATGGAGGGCTTCCTGCAGAAGCTGAAGGAACGAGGTTGCAACTTTCACATTGTCTGGTTTCGCGACCAGGAGCGACTTTGTCTACCAGGAGATACTCTTCCAGAGTCTCTCACAAGAAAACACCTCTTGATACGCGCCATCATGATCCGTCACCTTCAGCGTTCACGTGCTGCCATACCTGATCCGAGCCGCGGTGGCAGCGATGCGGTCTGCTTCGAGTTCGCAAGTCTGGACGACCAGGACTTCGAGCAGTATCTCAAGGAGAATGCTGTCCACTTCTTCCTCTGCCTCGATGCCAAGGCCTTCAGCTCGTGGTCGAGAAACTGTACCACTACACACCTGAGTATCGTGCGCGAGTTTGGGGTCAGGGGCTACAGCCTTGCATTCATTAATGGCCTTGAGTTCGCCAGTTCAAAGGTATGTCGAAGATCGGTCAGTATGTGTCCTCTGCATGTCCTTATGCTGACGCGTGAGCCCCGTCATTCAAGGTGTACTGCTCGGTCGTTTCGCCCTCCTCCTCCTGGAAGGCACTTCCACTTCTCTGCCCAACAGCTGGAGAGGAAACACCCGTCCTTTCTGTGGATCCTTGTCTTTTCAACATCGTCAGTGAATCCATCCAGGACTGGACTCCATGGGAGGATGGCAACTGCCTTACGAGCCGTGAGATCACCGCCATCTATGCCCTTTGTGCCATGGCCAAGGCCAATGGTCCAGGATCGCGAGATTTCTGCTCCTGGGCAGCCCAGTACGTCCTTCATCTGGTCCTACTGAGGAGGTTGCCACTGTCTCGACGGTCTATCGAGCCGATCATCGGCCTACCCGAGAACGCATCACGAATCAATTTCGTCTCAGACTTCTCGTCCCATTGCAAGACTGCCCTCAATCTGGTGCCGAATGAAGTCGTCTGGGACTCGTTCGACTTGCTAGATGGCAGGCTGCTCGACTGCATGGAGCCGCAACGTTGTCCTGTCTTCCCGAAGTCCTTGGTTCTTGAAGCGCAGGAATTTGCCCACAAACTCAAGCAGATCACTGGTGCCGACATGTCGTGGAATAGCCCGCCTCCCGAGCAGCAGTCCCAGCTCGGCTTCAATGCTGCTGGCGAAAGCATGCGAGAAAATAGCGTGCTTCCATTCTCGCACCCAGTCCTGGACGGTTACCTCGAGGATGTTCACGTCAGACCTACCTCCGTCGTTGAGCGGGACCACGTGCCCAAGATTTTCAAGGAGCTCACCCACTGGCACAACTCGCGTGTTTCCATCGATGTCAAGCGGCCTCCCCGGACGAAGACCAAGTGGGAGTTGAGAAGCGAGCAGAGGTTCATGGCCACCCACCTCCAATACTCTGCAAGCCTGACCAATGCCACTGGAAAGATGATCGACCCCGAGGTCATTGTTGTCGGGGCGGGAGAGCCAATTCAACCTCCTGCCAGCTCCTCGAAGCAGCCGCAGTCTGCCAAAACCACTACGATGAGGGGTGGCAAGAAAGCCAAGGCAACGAGCGGGAAGCAGCTTGCCTTGGAAGCTGCCGAGGCCGTAAGAAAGGGAAAGGCTGGCGCCAAAGCCGATGGCGCACTATCCCTCTGGAAAGACGAGCGCAAACATTGCGACATGGAGCCCGACCTTGTCAGGCGATATTCCAAGGTAGTCAGGTACCTGGATGGAATGCCGGACCATGCCAAAGCTGCGATCGAGGGAGAGGTTTCTCTCTATGCTTGCAACACCCTTGCCAACATCCTGGCAAAGGTAGGACGGTCCACGGCGATGGGTATGAATATCGCAGCGCTCATGTGGTCTACGGCACTACGTCTCAACAAATCTGGCAGCACCGTCCAATTTCCGGATGTACCTGCTGGTATCAACTTCCAACTTCGGTATTGTGGTCCAGTCCTCGAGCGGAGCTTTGATCCTGCGCCTGATCCTCGCGTGCCTTTCCACCCAGACGCATGGCAGCGCAGGGTTCTCGATGCCATTGATGCTGACAAGAGCTTGTTCGTGGTGGCGCCCACCTCCGCAGGCAAGACCTTCATCTCCTTCTACGCCATGAAGAAGGTGCTCAAGAACAGCGATGACGGAGTGCTGGTCTACGTGGCTCCAACGAAGGCGCTCGTGAACCAGATTGCGGCTGAGATTCAGGCTCGCTTCAAAAAGTCTTTTCATCGCAATGCCAAATCCGTGTGGGCAATCCACACCAGGGACTACCGGGTGAACAACCCGACTGGTTGTCAAGTGCTGGTCACGGTTCCCCACATCCTCCAGATCATGCTGATGGCGCCGTCCAATGCTGAGGCCCCAAACTCCTGGTCTCGAAGAGTTGAGCGCGTCATCTTTGATGAGGTACACTGCATCGGCCAGGCAGAAGATGGTGTCATCTGGGAGCAGCTACTACTCCTGGCCCCATGCCCTATCATTGCCCTATCGGCAACAGTAGGCAATCCGCAAGAGTTCAAAGACTGGCTTGAGGCATCTGAGAAGGCAAAGGGGAATGCACTGGAGATGATTATCCACTCGACACGATATTCTGACCTTCGGAAGTTTCTCTGGAAGCCCCAGCCAGAAGAAGACCTTGCCTTCGCTGGTCTGCAGCCTGTGAATAGGCTGCCAATTCCTGGTTTGGATGATGGCAGTGGGACTGCTGGTCGGTTTTCCTACGTCCACCCCATGGCCAGCATAGTCAATCGGGCCCGCGGCACGCTCCAAGACCTCAGCCTCGAGCCCCGAGACTGTATTACTCTGTGGGAGTCAATGGCAAAACACCAGACCGACACGCATCGCCTCGATCCATCCTTGGAACCTGAAAAAGCACTTCCACGTGTTGCAAGCCGTGATCAGCCATCTTCCAAATACATCGTACGGAAGGCCGACGTCGCTGACTATGAGGTTCGGCTCAAGAAGACCCTGGAAGCATGGATGACGGATCGAACATCCCCATTCGAGGCTGTTCTGAAAAATCTTCGGTCTCCATACAACACGTCCGAGTTCGACCGCCAAGATCTTCACAAGCATGCCCTGTCTCTTGTCACCGACCTTCGCGCTCAAGGTGCCCTGCCTGCCATTTTATTCAACTACGATCGGACTAATTGTGAGGTGATTGCTTTCGGGATACTCTCCCAACTTTCCGAGGCGGAAGATGGGTGGAAAGCATCAAGTTCGGAGTGGAAGAAGACAATGAGCAGGTTCGAGAAGTACAAAAAGGAAAATGACAAGATCCAGGCCAAAGAGGAGAAGGCAAGCAAGGCCAAGTCTAAGGCAAAGCTTCGAGACGACGAAGCAGATGACGTTCGAGAGGAGCCTGAGTCCAGCCGTTGGGCGGATTTCGACCCGCAAGCACCGCTTGCCATGTTCTCCTTTGCTGATGAGACCAAGTTTTCCCCTTCCGAGCTGGAGAAGACCATCTCTTCTCTGAACTTTGGGAAGATCGACCCGAGACTCATTGGTGCTCTCAAGCGCGGAGTGGCCGTCCATCATGCTGGGATGAATCGCAAGTACCGTCAGATTGTGGAGATGCTTTTCCGGAAGGGCTTCTTGACGGTGGTTGTCGCCACGGGGACCTTGGCCCTCGGCATCAGTAAGTCTTTCTGGGGAGAGCATTGCAACTAGACAAACGGAAAAAACACTCGCTAACTAGCAGCTAACAAGACATGCCCTGCAAAACGGTCGTCTTCTACGGGGATTCTGTCTTCCTCACGGCTCTCAATTATCACCAGGCTGCAGGTCGTGCCGGCCGCCGAGGCTTCGATCTGTTGGGCAATGTTGTATTCGCGGGCATGTCGCAGGAGCGCTGTTACGAGATCATGTCGTCCCGTCTGCCTGATCTTCGTGGACACTTTCCTCTTTCGACTACACTCATCCTGAGGACCCTGGGTCTTTTGCATCACACGAGGAACTCTGAGTTTTCAGTTCGGGCTGTGCAGTCCCTTCTGTCCCAGACGCGCCTGCACCTCGGTGGACCTGCTGATAAAATGTCCATCAAGCACCACGTGCGCTTCTCCATCGAGTATCTCTGCCAACAACACCTCCTTGGGAGCGACGGCACCCCTTTGAACTTTGCCGGTCTGGTGGGACACCTTTATTATACCGAGAACGCCGTCTTCGCCTTTCACTCGCTTTTGAAGGAAGGCTATTTCCACGACCTGAGTGCCGAGAGGAAGACCACGATCGGTGCCAAGCTCGAAAAGATCGTCCTGGTTCTGACTCATATCTTCTGCCGCATCCCAGTAGGCAATATCAACAAGAGCTGGGAGCAGACTATCCAACGGTCGCCGTCAGTTATACTTCTACCCCCTCTGCCTGATGCAGCTCTCACGATCCTGCGAGACCATAACCGCACAACTCTCGATATATTCAAGAACTACGCATTTGCCTTTGTGGACCAGCACTTGGCCGATAGACCGGATCAGACTCTACCCTTCACAGGTCTTCAAGTGGGCGTCTCTGAGGAAAACTATGGCGACAAGGCCGCGCATAGAATCCTTGGAAATGCCTGCCGCCCACCTACAAAGGTACGCTCACCCTTCACTGCACTTTCCGGGTTCGGAGACGACTCCTTCAACTCCATACACGAGCTCTGCAGTACCACCCGCAGCGGGGTGTTCTTGGAAGAGTCCGCCATCCCCTTCATCCCTCTATTCCCGGACGACACAGAATCGCCCTGGAACGCCTACCTGTACCACTTCTACAAGCACGGCGACCTGGAGGCTATCGTGCGAGACAACCACATCAAACGGGCCGATGTCTGGTTTCGGCTGAAAGATTTCTCCCTGGTGCTGGCCACGATTGTCACGAGCTTACGCAACTTCATGGACCTCACATCTGGAAATGACGACATGGATATGATAGACATCCAGGACGCCGATGATGCTTATCAGGAGCGTCTGGATGAAGAAGATGCGGCTAATGATGGCTCACTGGACAATAAAGCCCATCAGAAGGTTGAACTCCCCGAGAGACTTGCCTCAGGAGCCATCCCAGGGAAGAAGGCCAAGAAGGCCGTGGTGGCCGATTCATGGGACGACAATATCAGTGACGATGACGATAAGAAAGATGCCAATCCATCTGGCTCATCAGAAGGCTCTGGTCCCGGAAACCACGACTCTGCTGGCGGGCCTGCCTGGGATGGCGATGGCGAGAAGAGGCTGCCGCAGGTGCTCAGAATGTTCGAGATGATACAGCAGGACTTTGATCACAAGCTCAGGGAAATCGGGGCATGAGATGTCCACCCATCTTTCGTGATGGAGAGACGGTGCCAGGGCTAGGCTATGTGCTTAGTTTACAATCAAGGTACAATATGAAGGATACGAACAGGGAGGGAAGAGCCGGTGTAGCTAGCTAGTTGTATGAGCATACGGCATTAGACTGCGTGACCATCCAAGGGCACGTCAAGAGATTATTATGTCAATCATTTGTTTAAGGAACCCCGCTTTCTAGATCTGTAGTCTACCAGTGTGACAAAATTACCGTCTATTGTTATTCATGACAAGAGGTTCGGTGCTTCTTCTTGATGAAGAACAAACATAAATCGAGGGAATTTGTCTTTGATAATTTACACTCTCACTGCAGCACATGTTATTTTCTTCTTCTCTTCTCAAAACGGTAATATTCTATTTTGTGTTTTGTCGTCGCCGCGTCTATTCTTTTTTTTCTCTTTTCTTTTTTCAATCTTCTCTTCGCATCTATCCCTCATGGTTCTCAAACATGAAGCTCGGCGCCCCGGGCACGGCATTAGCACCGATGGGGCTGGCCACGTCCACCTCCTTCCCACCATCCGTCAGGTCCTTGCCCATCTTGGAGCCCTCGGCGACCTGCACGACGACGATCTTGGAGAAGCCCGTGGTGCGGCGCAGGCCGGCGACCATCTCGAGCAGGATGGCCTGCTCGTCGAAGCCGAGCTTGCGCGACAGGACGACCGAGGCGCCCTCACCGGCCTCGAGGCGCTTCTGGAGCTGCTTGACGAAGGGCATGGCCTTCTTGGCCTCGCCGCCCTTCTTGATCTGGTCGTTGAGGGCCTTGTCGTCCTTGATGGACTTGCTCGTCGTGTCCCAGTGCTCGCTGAGGAGGTTGATGTACTTCTCTTGCCAGGCGGGGTACTTGTCTGTCGTGAAGATGCTGTGTGTATCCAAAAAACATTTTTGCGTTAGCCAATACCCGGGGGGGGGGGGGGGGGAGGAACCACAATACTATGGATGATTGGGGGGAAGAGGACTTACGTGAGCTTCTTGGGCTTCTTGGGATCATAGACCGTCTCCTTGCCCTTGGCCTTCTTCTTGAGTTGTGTGGACTCGGCGCTGTTGATGTTGCTCGACGTCTGCCGGACGTAGTCGCGAGCCGCAGACAGGCCAAAGTTGGCCGCCGGCACCTCAGGCCACTGGGCCAGCTGGATGGACTGTGGCTTCTTGAGGATCTCCAGCCAGATCCACTCACACCAGTGAGGTGCGATAACAACCAGGACCAGAGCCTGCAGCTCAAAGTAGCGGAAGATGAGGTCCTTGTGCATCTTGATGCCGGCGCCGATACAGGCCTCGCGGTAGAAGTCCCTTGCCGAGGTGAAGTCGAACCATGCCGCCTTCAGGGCAAGCTTGTAGTTGGTGTCGGTGTATTCCCTCCTGGCATCCGCCACGAGAACGTTCAACTCGTTGTCGAAGAGCGCGTCCTGATACGAGTTCAGAGGTCCGGTTCGCAGGTTGGGATCCTTGGACACCTCTTCGATCCACTCCCGGTTGTTGAACAGCCGCAGGACACCATTGTCAGCCACATCCTCCTCGAAGTTGGCGTCTGTGTTGCCGTCGCCAGCATCCGCTAGCGCAATGCGTGCGGCGTCGGCTCCGTACTTCTTGACGGTATCGTCCAGGGTCATGAAGTTGCCAGTAGACTTGGACATCTTGGAACCGTTCAGCATCAGATGGCCGTTGGCACGGATACCGCGTGGCCAGTACTCCTGAGAGAAGAAGGCAATGTGGTTGTAGAGGAAGAAGGTCAGATGGTTCGGGATGAGGTCCTTGCCAGAGACACGGACGTCCAGAGGGTACCAGTATTCAAAGTCGCGGCGCATGCCCTCCAGGGTGGCCTTGGGGATCTTGCTCTTCTCCAGCACCTCGTCGGTGAGTTCTCTTCTGCAGAAGACGTAGTCCCACACCTCATCAACCATCTGGTCGGCAGAGATGTCGCCCTTGCCCTTTGCCCGGCCGAACAGATCCGTGTGCAGCCAAGGGACAAGAGTGTAGTATGCCATGTAGATCGTGGAGTCGCTCAGGGACTCGACCAAGAAGTTGGTATCAAACGGCAGCTTGGAACCGAGGCCATAGGTTCTTGCGCAGGCCCACTGGTTCAGCCAGTTCAGAACACCAATAAAAGCATTCTTGGTCTCGGTCGAGTAGGTGTTCAGGCCGTGTTGCACCCAGTCAATGGCCTGGTCCCTCCACTTCTCCTCACCGTAGTCCAGATACCACTGGTCCATGAGCGCCACGATGCACTTGTCACCAGATCTGCTCACGACTTGGCCCTCAGGCTCGGCATAAGGGAATGCCTCGCCGGCGGCAATGAGGTCGGCGCGAACCTTTGACTTTGCAGCCTCGACCTTCTCACCCTTGTACTTGCCAACCAGCATAGTTCCCTGGTAAAAGCCTTCCTTGTACGCCAGCTCCTTGGCTTCAGCCAGAGGCTTGGTGTCCTTGGGCGAGGCGATCTTGAGCTTCTCCACGAGGGTCTTTGCGCAGATGTCGCCGTACGTCGGGGTTGAGATGATGGGGAAGATCTCCAGCTCGGCCCATTCCTTCTGGATGCCGTAGAAGTCAGACTTCTTGGCGAGATCTCGTACGGTGGCATAATCATCGGGAGAGTCTGATGGGACGCTGGTCACGACACCAGTTCCCTTCGTCTCCAGAACGGTGTCCATGGGCAGGATGCGAACACCATCCTTGTGCATGGACAGGGGCGCGTGCACCAGGGTGCCGATGAAGTCCGAGCCCTTGAGTTCAGCCAGCGACTTGGGGGCCACACCGTTGTCCTTCAGCAGGCCCTGGAAAGCCATGTTGCGGGCCGCACGGTCACCAATGATGTAGTACTCGTTCTCCGAAGCCTGGTAGACGCCATAGGTGAGTTTGGGGCCGACGTAACACGACGTCTGCCCGTACATGGTCTCTGGACGGAGAGTAGCAGGCACGAAGAAGATGTTGGCCCCGTCGGGCAGCTTGCCCTTGATGGCCTCAGCAGCCTTGGGGGCCCACTCCAGGACCTTCAGCTTCAGCGCCGTGTACTCTTGAGGACCCACACCCTCACCATCACTCCGGTCATGGTCCATACATGGCTGGCCGTCTTTTATCGAGTAGATGGTGTATCTCTTGCCGAACTTGATCTTGTTCATCTCCCGCAGGCGGGTCATCTGCCACCGTATGAATGCTAAAAGGTGCCACCCCAAGTCAGCCCGGATCATGCCTCCTGACCAAATGGTGGAAAAGGGAGAGAAAGGGACCACGCAAGGTCGCTTACCGTCATAGTATGGGTTCGCATCGGTCGTGACAAATTGTCTCCTCCAGTCTATCCTGCACCCCAATGCGGACAGATCCCGCTTGCACAGGGGCGGGAAGAACTCGAGCCAGTACTGCGCATCAGCGAAGCGGTGGATCTCCTTCTTCGGGATGCCGACGGCCTCCATGATCTGGAACTGGTACTTCATCTTGACAGCCTTGGCGTTGGCCTTGCCCTTTGTGGCCTTGAACTTGGTAACATCCTCCCTCTTTGCCTGCACGGGGTTCGCGCCGCCGGCGGGCTTCTCCACGAGGACCTCCTCCTCCTCCTTGTAGTTCTCAAACTCCTGGCCAAACATCTGGACCTCCTTGGCGATCTTGTCCGCGGAGGCCTTGATGGGCAGGCCGGTGCAGTGGTAGCCCTGCGGCCAGAGGACGCGCTTCCCCTGCATGCGCTCCCAGCCGACCATAAACTCGACCTTGCTGTCGGAGAAGGCATGCCCGACGTGCAGGGTGCCGTTCATGTAGGGGTAGGCGATGGTACCGAAGAATTTGGGGTACTTCTCGCGGAGCTCAGCAGCGGAGATGGAATGGAGGGGGACCTCGTCGGTCGAAGGAGCGTCGGGCTGGAAAACCTTGTCTTTACAGTTTGGAGTCACGTCTCGTCAGTCCCTTCTCTTATATATCTTGTGATCGTGCTCTCGTTTTTCGTTTCTCGTATATTGTGGTTGTGTGCTTCATACCGGCTTCCCATTTCTCCTGTATCTTCTTCTCCCAAGCCACCAGCGTATCCCTCTTCTCGGTCTGGAGAGAAACAATGTGAGCAGAGGCCATGCTGTGCCGGGCAACGGCTGAGGTCTATCTGTAGCCTCGGAAGAACCTACACCCTTCAGCTCCTTCGTCTTGGAGACGGGGACGACGACCTGGCCGGTGGCAGCCATGTTGGGCTGGATCGGATTGCCGCTCTTTTTCCGGAAAGGTCGAGAACGAATTGCTACGGCCAAAGGTGTCAGTAGACAATACCGTGTGAGTGTTCAAGAAGACTTGACCCACCAGATTGACCTGAGAGCCTCAAATCTACCGTCTTCTGATGTTGTTCAGGTCGGAAGGTTTGTTGAGTCACCGTTGTACGGAGCAGTTGCTTGGTGGGCTGCCAGAGATGGCGGTGCCAAAAATTTAAGCCAGGGCAGCAAAAGCAGCACAGCAGAGTCGGACACAACCGCGGGGTTGGCGGGTCCACTCACTGTAGTAGGGAGGCGGCAGGCGGTAGGCGGTAGGCGGTAGGCGGTAGGTTTGGGTTGGTGTGCATCAACAGGGGATCATAACCATGCAATGCCCCCCCCCCCCCTGGAGCCCAGTAGGTTGAAAATCACGAGTCTGTCTGTCTAGTACATCCTTATACGTAACTTTCAACGACAAAACTTCAACCCCAACCAGCATCTCATCCCCCTTCCAATGGTGTCTTTTCATTATACCTTAAACCTTAATTGAACTGCCCACATATCTCATAGAGATTCTTCATTACTCTGGTTATTATTATTATTTGTTCTCTTTCCTTCTCGTCCAACCATGCTCCCCACCCTCATCAGAAGGGCTGCGCAGAACGCAACGACGCCAGAGGCCGCCTATATCGCGAGGATAAGGGTGCTCTACCCGCCCAAGAAGGTCTGGCCGCCCGACTTCAAGCGCCTGTCACCGCAGGAGCAGCTCCGGTACGAGAAGAAGTACAAACGGAGGCTAGCACTCGCCACGGCGCGGCCGCGGTGGGACAAGTTCATCAAGCTGCTGCAGCTGTTCAGCATCGTCTGTACGTCGAGAAGAAGGCGAGAGAGGGGGGGGGGGGGAGGAATGAGAAGAGGGAGGTCCTAGATGAGCTGACACGGGGCTTTCAAGCTGTTATCACCTACGCCGTCCTTTTTATGGACTGGAAGCAGGAACGTCAACCGTTTGACGGGGTGAGCACTCATACACATGATACGGCTACGGGGGGCGGATTGACATGAGCTGACACGCAGGAACCTTAGCTACGCCAAAAATTCTGGAACGGTCTTGGATTTGATTATGAGCCCTCCTCTGCAAAACGTTTGCGGAAGAGAGAAGCCAGTTGAGGGGATGATATCCTCGGTCTAGATCGGAGGGTCATCGTACGAACGGGCCTTGTAACTATCCCGTCTGCATTTTCCGGCGTTCTGGTTGGAGATCAGATACCCCTGAGCATGGTATGTCTTGTGTAGAGCTGAAGCCTTTACTTAGAAATCGAGTATCTCTTCTCCCATGGCCGTGTCCGACATCCATCCATCGCGTCACCTTGAAGAGCCCCGTCACACGAGCGGTCCTGTCCCCTGGCATGTCACGCTCCTGGGACCGCGGCCAGTCTCAGAGCACGGCGTGCTGACCAGATCAGAGGGCTCGAGTGAGAGCACCCTGCGCAGTAGTTGTGGTAGTAGTAGTAGTAGTGCATCGTCCTGGTGAGAGAAATGTGCATGTCTCTCAGGCAGATAATTCCGGCGCCGCTGCCAACCAGGTCCCTCTCATCTACCGGTCCAGACGCCCATACCCAGTCCTGCACCCAGGCCGGAACCCCTCGACTCGTTGACCGGCCTCTTGGCCACCGTCCCCTGCGCCTTGACACCGGCAACGATCCGGTCCAGATTCGTCTCGATGACCACGCCGCCGACGATCATCTCGGCCAGGGTGGCGTGCAGGCTCTCGTAGTTGAAGATCAGGTCCAGCTCGCATACGTTCTCGAACAGCTTGTCCAGGGCCTCCACGTACACCTGGATCAGGTCGATGAGGGCGAGCGGGGACTCGGTCGCGGTGGAGATTATGATGAAGAAGAGCGTGGCGTAGTGGCGGTAGGTCACGAGCGAGGGCACATCGTTGTGCTGCTCGGCTGAGGAGGAGTGGGAGGTACCGGAGGCGGCGAGGAGGGGCGGGAGGGGGAGGAAGTTGCAGGACCCAGAGGGGCGGTTGAACACGAGCGTGAAGATCTCTGAGATGAGGCGTTGTTGTATGGACGTATCCTAGTAGTATGAAGGACGTTGTTAGCCAAGTAAGTAAGTAACGAATACCCTGTTGTGACGAAGACGGCGTGTATATGGCTTATAAGAGAGAGGGCATTGGCTGGTTTTTCTTTATTACCAGTTGTGTGTAGAACTTGGTCAGTCGTGGCTGTCCTTGGCCATTGAAGACCAAGAATGCGTTGATCATGATTGATGGGCGGCCACAGCCGGCAGACACCAAGTGCAGAGCTGGTTGTCTTGGTTTTGGGGGAGAGGGGAGGGTTGCTGAACGACTTTTGACTGTGGTGTTGGGGATGCATGTGCTTGGTCCTTGGGAGAAGGTGGGATGACAGCAAAGGGCTTGGCCTGTCGTCAAGGGCTGCGGCGGGAAACGTTCCCGAGCACAGACCATAGAGGGGGGGTTGGGGGTCCATAACCCCTGAAAAGCTGGGGAAAGCTCGCTGCTGGAAGAGAGAGAGAGTGGGGGTGGTTCCAGGCCAGAGCAGCCAACAGGGAACCCAGCTCCAAAGAAGCTCAGGTCAACCCACCCCCCAATTGAAGTCCCCAGGCTTTCTCGTTTGCCTACTTGCGGACCCATCGTCCTCCTCTTTCACCTTTCTCATCCAAACTTCTATTCCGTCTACGAACGACTTGTCCAAGAGACAGCTGCTTTTCGTTTCATATCACACCGTGCCAAACCAACACCGTCACCATGACGAGATCATCCCTCTCGAGAGCTTCTAGCCTCGTCACCCGAGGCCTGCGCGCCTCGACTGCCGGCGCAGCTCGGTTCGCGCCTCTTCGCCAGGCCACCGCCGTCACCCCTCATAGAGCCGTCCTCCTCGCCTCCAGTTGGAGGTCGATCGTCTCCCAGTCCAGGTTCCTGTCGGCCACCAGCAGCCGGCCCAAGGGCATCTTGCCCGACACCGACGACCCCGAGCCCCCCAATGTCCTTGACCACGCCATCAAGCCCGTGCCCGCTGAGCTCTCGGATGAAGACTACCACGACCTGGCCGACGAGTACCTGGAGGCCATCCAGGACCGGCTGGAGGAGGTTGCCGAGCTGAACGACCAGGTCGACGTCGAGTACTCGGTATGAACAAAACACCACAGAATAACCCCCCCCCCCAATCCTTCCTCAACCTTCATCAGGCTAACCCGTCCCCAACTCCTCCCTCTTTCAGTCTGGCGTCCTCAATGTGACCTTCCCTAGCATCGGCACCTACGTGATCAACAAGCAGCCCCCCAACAAGCAGATCTGGCTGTCGAGCCCTATCTCTGGCCCCAAGCGCTACGATTACGTCGTCTACGGCGAGGGCCAGGCCCAGAAGGAGGACACCGCTGTCGGCGACTGGGTGTACCTCAGGGACGGCACCACCATGAACGACCTGTTTGCCCAGGAGCTTGACATTGACCTGGATCTACCGCCCCCGCAGTAAAATGAGAGGCCATGATAGAGCTATCGAGCAACAATGATCGATCAGTCCCCAGGCAGGACGAAGACGACGAAGATGACGATGCCGACAACGCCGCAGGGTGCGAGGGCAGGTATACTGGGAATTGGTGCTGAGAAGGGCGTGCCGGCAAGGATATCCTGATGTACGCAGGAAATGGTGTCCGCTGGCTGGTGTGGAATCATGAACGGCTGAAACACTGCGAGGTGTCATGCTCCCTCGGACGAAACGAGAAGGGCCAACTCCTTTTTCTTTTTTCCTTCCAAAATCTCCTGGGGCAGGAAAAGTGAGATCCCTTCCTGAGCCCTCCTGAGAGGAGAGCTCGGCGAGATGAACGAGGGACGACGGACGACCTTGGGGATTTGTATCTGGCTCGGCTTTTTTTGCACGTCCTTGTTGAACATGTCCATCCTTTCTTCTTCTTCTCCCCTCCCCCCCCCCTGGTTCGCCCAGGGGCAGGCAGATCGAACAACAACAACAACAGCACGGGTAAATAGCACATAGCTGGCTGGCTGGGGTGGTGCAGCACCTCGCGTTGTGTTTTGTAATGATTATATCACCACATGGCATATTCTGGCTCTACAGGGCCTACGTTGTTCCACCATCCCAGAGCCTACTTACTCTCCCTGCCTCGTGACACATGTTTGCCCTCATGCCTTTGGGGAAGTTTTTTATTAAAAACAAAAATAAAAAGGTGAAAAGGAAGAGACGATCACCTGGTGAGTCAAATTGTATACATTATGCATTCTGGGGCTCCCTCTGCCAACCCTTCTACACGAAGGTTCTGTATGGAAACACATTCATTATATGTTCACGAGATGGGTGATATCGCCAAGGTTTCAACCGTCCTCCTCATTCTCCAGAAACACTTCAAGGCCCCCCACCCTCTCATAGGCGAATTCCCTTGGGCGTTCTATCGCTCCTCAGTCTCTTCCCAGACTGGCTCACCTCTTGTTACAGGATCTCGAACAAGTGTGTTCCAGTTTACTTCTGCCTCTCTGCCCTAGGACTGACTTGCCAGGTAATTCGCCGCCTACGGAACAGAATGTCAGTCACAAGAGACACGCAGTGCGCATCAGGCAAGAGACAGAAGAAGAAGAATGAAAAAATGGCCACGGCAATAAGAAGCAGTGAAGCTCACAAGCAGAGAAAATGCACATATTCGGCAGTCAGGCTGGCTTTCGCTCGATTCAACTCACCCTCTCCAGATTATAATCGTACTTCTCCAGCGCGCTCAGCGCATCCGACCTGCTGTACCCCATGCCTGTCAGATTCTTGAGTATCGGGTCGTCGTGAACCCCGTCCTCAGTCAGCGCCCGGCCCGGCGCGTCCGGTCTGGGAAGGCTGTCTTTTCCTGCCTCTGTCGCAGTGGCCGGGGTCTGGGCTGGGGCTGTACCTTCAGAGCTGCCCGGCGGCGGCGGGCTTGCTGACGTTTGCGCGGGAGGCGCATCATCGAGGCTAGCAAAGATGGCGTCCCAGTCATGGTTCTCAGCTGACTTATCCGCTCCTCCAGTAGGGGCCGCCGTGGAGGCCTGGGAGGCTGTGTTGTCGATGCTCGCAAAGTCGAACGTGCTCTCGGTGCCAAATGGTGGCGGGTTGCCCGAGCTGCTGCCCGGTGGGGCGCTCGACTCGGTTTTGCTAGCTGGCGGTGGGCTGTCGAAGGTTGGGTTGAAGTCGTCCAGGCCAGACCGCGAGATGGTCTGGAAGTCGTCGTCTTGTGAACCCTCCTTGGCATCCTCCAGATCAGCAAAGTCGTCGTCTAGGTCGTCAAAAGCAGAGCTGGACTGCTTTGATGGTGGCGCAGGGTGCGTGGCAGTGGGCGTGGCGCTGGCGGCCGGCTCGTCGGATTCGGGAAAGCTCCCAGGAGGAGGAGCACTGCCAAAGATGTCATCGGCATGGGACTCGGCCTTCTCAGACGGCTCCTCGGGGCCAGACGCCGGCGCCTCCGCAACGACAGCCTTGCTGAGGGTTGGAGAGTCGGGGCCAGTCGCCGCCGGCCTGGCATTCGGGCTAGCAGGCGCAAAGTCGTCCTCGAACCCGCCCTTTTCGTCCTCGGAGTCCGACTCATCGTCCCTCTCCAGCTCCGAGATGGGAGGGAATTCTGCGTGAAAAGCGGACACGCTCTTCGCTGCACCCGCACCTGCAGGCTCGGCAGGACCTCCTGATGCACCTTTAGAGGCGGATGAAGACGCCTTGAAGCTGGCAAACGCGTTGTCAAAGTCTTCCTTGGCCTTGGCCTGATCCAGGGCAGAAAACGGATCTCCAGACGCGGCAGCTGGTTCAGCCTTGGAGCTCTCCTGGAAGAAGGACTCAGGGCCCGGCCCCGCCGCCGCACCAGCACCAGCACCAGCACCACCAGCAGTCTGTCCTTCGGGTGACTGTGTCTCGGCGTGATTTTCCGTAGCAGGCACGGCCTCGGAGGGTGCAGTAGCCGCAGCTTCAGCAGCAGGAGGTGAAACCTGTTGGGGGGAGGGGGCTTGGTCAGCGACGGTCAGGACTAGGCCGGGGCTCCAGAAGGCAGAAAGCTTGAGCTTACTTGTCGGGGCTCAGGCGGGACAGGGGTCGCATCGCTCGCAAAGGTTGGGTTCCTGCTCACATTGGGACTGGTGGACGTCGGCGTCGCGAACGAGCCGGTACTGGCGGCCGAGGCTCCCGTGGTCTGTGGCTTGAAGGCAGGGATGGAAGGACCAAAGACATCGTCGAAGGACTTGTCGTTGTAGGCCTTGCTGCTAGATGAGCCAGGGCTAGCGAACGCCCCCATCATATCCGTGCTGCCGGTCCTCCGGAAAAACGGGTTATTACCACTCGCATTACTGGGAGCCGGGCTGGCGACCTGCGGCACAGCGCCTGGGGGCGGGCTCTGGCTGAGCTGCCTTGCGAGGTCTTCGCTCTCCTTGGTCAGGTCTTCAGCCTCGGTCTTGAGCTTGTCCCGCTCGCCCTCGTTGGTGGCCAGCTGCTTCTTGTTGATGGCCACCATGCCCTTCTGCTGTCGGGCTTCGGACTTGAGCTTCTCGATCTGCGGCTTGATGGCTGCTACCTCTGCATTCACAGCTCGGATCCTCTCCTTGAGGCTGGCGTTCTCCTGCTGGTCGGCCTGGAGAGCGGTCAGAATGGTCTGGTGCTGGGTTTGCAGGTCCTTGTAGGTTGCCTCGACCACGGCGCAGTCCGTCTGCAGCTTCTTGGTCTCGTTCCGAGAGGCAGTCAGCTTGTCCTGCAGCTCGCGGACCTCCCTGGCCTGGTTCTCATACAGCGTGCGGAGCTGCGCCAGACGCTGCTCAAAGTTCTTCTTCTGCTGCGCAGTCGTGTTGAGCTCATTCTGAGTCGAGTTGCGCTGGCCCTGCACGTCCTGCATGGACTTGGAGAGCGTCCCGATCTGATTCGACAGGTTGGCAAGCTCCATAGTGTCGTTCATGTTATTCCCCTTTGTCTCGTTCTCGGCATCGCCAAGCAGGTCCTCGGTGGTTGGGGGATGCACAGGCGTTGCTGCAGGCTTGGGGAACCCAGCACCCGTCGAAGATCCGCTGGCAGAAGCGCCGGTACCTTGGCTTGTCAGAGCGCGACCAAACGACGAGGACGGTATGAACGGCTTGAAGCTGCCTGTCGTCGTGGGTGACATCCTGGCTGGGGATATGGGCGCAGCTGGGCTTATGCTTCCACCGAATGGGTCGCTCAGCGGCGCGGCGCCGGTGGATTGAGCTTGGACGGGTGGTGGCGGCGCAGGTGTCGAGTCCAGTCCGAACAGGTCGTCGAGTGCAGAGGCTGGCTTTGGAGGCGGAGGTTGCTGCTGCTGCTGCTGCTGGGGTGGAGATTGCGGCGGTGGTGCGTCAAATGCACTTGTCGCCGTCGACGGGCGGACCTGACCGCGCAGGCTGGGCGGCATCAAGTTGGGCGGGAGGCTCTGCGGCAGGTCTCCCTGTTTGCTGCGCTGCTGTCGGATGAGGTACATAGCTACAGCAAACTCATCCCGGTTCAAAATGCCCTCCGATCTGATGTCCGCCAGGTCCCAGATGTTTGCGAGAACAGCTTCAGAGAGGTTGGACTGGCTGAAGAAGGGAACCGCCTCCTCGCCCGTGATATAACCCTTCTTCTGTTTGTCGAGGCCATCGTAGATCTGGTCGAATCGCTGCTTGTCTGCTGGGGTGACCAGCCAGGCATCACCTGTGGACTGCGGTGCCAGAGCAGACCGCCCCAGGCCAGGCCCAAGAGGAGACCCTGTCCGCATCGGCATCTGCGCCTGACCGCTAAGCTGGCGAGGAATGGCAGACAAGGCAGGGCCTGACGGGCTCTGTGGTCGGGCGGCACCAGCGGGTGCGCGTCGCGTAGCAGCCTCATACAGAGCGGCCGGGAGAATATTTGGCAAGGCTCTCAGGGTGCCGCTCTTCATGCTGGTCAACAAGTGCATAGCAATGACGAACTCGGTTATCACCAGGGCGCCCCTCTGCTCCGTGTCGGCGAGCTGCCAGATGCGGCCCAGCGTCTCGTTGGGCAGGCCAGATTTCTCGAATATCTGGCGCGCCTGCTCACCACTCAACATGTTCCCAGTCAGGGGCTGGCGCTCGAACAGTCCTGCATATTGTGCGACCTTATCCGGCATGAGCGGCGGGATGCGAATGGGGGCGTTGCCTGTCCCCTGGGCAGAAATGGGCTGCGGAGAGCCGGTAGGAGCCGGTGCCAACGGAGGCGGGGCGGGCGTGAAGCCATCGAAACGCGGGATAGGGCCAGGCTGCAAGGCGACCTGCGCTGTCGGTTCGCGACCAGCCTGGGCGTGGCCGATCAGGCGGAGGGCAACACCAAAGCCGGCGGGGGTCAGGAAGCCCCGGTTCTCCTGATCTGCAATCTGCCAGACCTCGCCCAGTACCCTCGAGTCGAGTCGAGTTTTCTCGAAGAACTTGACGGCAATCTCTCCTGTGACGACTCCGACATTGTCGGTGTCTGCCTGTCGGAATAGTTGGCCGTAGACTCGCTTCTCGTCAGGGGTGAGGTTGAGGTTCGGAGCAGCTATGGAGACGTGTATTCTGTCAGCTTCGATATTCAAAGCAGTAGCAGGCGTGACAACAAAACGCACTGCGCGTTGAGCTTGGAAGGACAGGCAAAGCTGGAGAAAAAGGTAAGGGGAAGGGGGAGAAAACGCACCTGGATCGACACCACTGCTCTCTGCCATGATGAAGACGGTAGCCTGGAAGCTCAAGAATGCTAATTAAAAAGGGCGCTGCTGCGTGCTTACGAGACCGTACTGATACAGAACTCGCTGATGGCAGTCGCTCGTTCGCAGCCTGTCTGTCGCCTACGTGGCTGCACTCTGATGTCGGCCGTCAGGGTGGATGATGGAGCCTGCCGGCTGGGACGGACTGATCAAGCAGGGGCGCGGATCTCGAAGCGTCTGTTGTGGTGACTGGAATCTGCAGACGAAGTCCAGATGCAGACAGCGTAGCGATGGAGAAAAGAGGTTGGGTCTGACCTGCTGCTGTATGGGAGGAAGGGAGGAGAAGGAGGAGGAGGCAAGGCCGGCGATGGAGATGTCGATGATGATTGATGGCTGGGAGATGAATGTTCGTGATCAATCACAACCCCTGTCACCCTCCATTTCGCATGTTGCTCAGGCTCAGGTGGCCGGTGCCAGCTCTAGCGGTTGGGTCCCGGCTGGGTGCCCTGGCGTGCCCTGGTTGGGTGCCCAAACAAGCCCTGGGCGATAGCCCTGTGGCCCCAGAACCTCGGTCCTGAGAAGTGAGCGCTGCTACCGCGGGCATGGCAGGGGTCTCCCTGGTCACCTGCTCCTGCAGCTCTACAGTACAACTGCCATAGTGCGTAGTACTGTAAATACTCCTGGTATGTATACTTAATTCACCTGCAGTAATTCCTCATGCTTGCTTCGTCCAACAACTGGTCAAGACCAATAGCCAGCCAGACGCATCCAAAGGCGACACCAGGCTCAAGTTAACGAGGAATGAAGCAGAGCTGACCACGCTGCAGAAGTCCCCAAGAGTTCTCGACGACGCTGGCCCAGGCCATGATCTGCTTTGGTCAACCAACACACACAAAACTCGGTTTCCACACAAGACAGAGAGTCCTCGCGAGGCTTCAGCCACCCGCAATCTATTTAGAGGCGAGATAGCTCGGCATTGTTCTCTTCTGTATACCTATATGCAGCATCGATCATCATCGGAGACACCACAAGGCTACTTTTCCTCCGAAAGCGCCTTCGCAAAGGCAGGAAACTGGGTGAACCCCTTGACCTGGGCCGTAATCATAGGCTCCATCCCGTGGTCGCCCTTCCTGTTCGCCTCCTGGTATCCAGGGCGCGCCGCGACGTCCTTCAGGTACCTCAGGATGTTCGGGTACGGGCTCAGGTCCCGCGGGCAGAATCCTCGCGTGGTGGTCAGGCTGAACACGCTCATGATATCCGCTGCGCTCAGCTCCCCGTCTGCCAGGTACTTGCTCACCGCGAGCCTCTCGTCCAGCCGCCGAAGCGCCGTGTCCGTCCTAGCCTTGAACGCCTCAATGATAGGATTCCCGCTACCGATACCCGCCAGCAGGAAGGTCATGTTGCGGCTCATGGTCGGCTGCAGGGAGCCGTTGGCGTAGTGCAACCACTGCAGGTAGGCACCATACTCCTTATCGTCGGGGGTCCTCGTCAGCCGCACCGCGCCAGAGCCGCCATAGACGGCCAGGATGTACTCCACGATGGCGCCCGACTCGGAGAGCTCCACGGGTGGCGAGACCTTGGTGTCCCGAAAGTAGGGCGCGGTGCCGAAAGGGTTGAGCGACTTGAGGTCTGCCGGCGCCAGAGCGGACTGCGGGTCGCGCTCGTGGACGTGCAGCTCGTAGGGGATCTTGAGCTCCTGTTTGGGCCGGTGAGTGAGTAGTCTAATTCATGCCTCAGATGTGTGCTGCGACGATGCATACCTCTAGCAGCCATACGATCCTTTCGGATTGAGAGAGGTGGAGGTGGTGAACTTCGAGAGACATGTTGAGGCTGCCAAGATCAAGATGAGCAGACTACTTGTTGGTAAGGGCTGCAAGATTGTCAGATCTGTCGATATCAGAGGTGAACCTCCCCCCCCCCCCCCGGCCCCTAATGGACGAGGCGGGATGATGGCAGTCTTTAAAGAGGGTCTTCTCAAAGGTGACGTCTCCACAGCTCACCGGAACGATGGTCTGCCGAGGCATCAAGCAACGGACATAGCAGCGGGATGACGTTGTCATGCTAAAGTCAAATCTCTATAGGTAGGGCGCCTGGAATGACCTTGAACCCAGCCACAGTGCAGAGCTGGCATGTTGGACGGCGATATTGAGTTTTCCTCGCCACCACTTTTCCGCCGCCCTGTCTCCGACCCTCCGACCCTCCGACCCTCCGCCCCCCTCCCCCAACGAGGGAGCAAACAGCGCTACGGCTCCGGCCGGTCTTAAGCATCTCACCGCTGCGGAACCAGCCGGATCAGGCGCTCCTCATCTCCGCGAGATGCATCGATACGCCTTGACCTCGTCCAGAAGAAGTAGGACGGCACCGATAGCACCTAGAATGGTCTTACACTGAGACATCTACAACGTGAACTTGAGGTACCGGCCTGACCAGATCCCCAGGACATGTCTTTGCCGTCATACTCCAAGAGAACTGATCACCCGCTCATGTGCATTATCGGCACACTCATGCTGCCCATCTATTTCTAGGAGCGCAGGGGCTTGATTATAGGCGGTAATCTCCAGCATTGAGCCTTACCATGGACTACAGCTTCATGGCCTCAATTAGGAGACCGCATGCTGCCTTCATGACCACACGGAGTAGGGCGACCGGCGCTGCGCGATGTCCAGCTTCAGCCTCCATCGTAACGAGTCTAAGGTAGGTCGTTATTGGGCCGCTGTAACTAAGGACGAGTGCATATCGGGATCTTGGCCTGTCAGGCCCCTCTCAAAAGCCCTCCAGGACATTGGAACCCAACGGGAACCCGACAGGAGCCGCATCTCGTCATGAGGTCGACGAGGGGGGGTGGTTGGGCGTTGGGAGGTGGGCCTCGCTTCCATGCGTGTAACCGCATACCTGCCTGCGCGAGCCCTATTAAATCTGCACGCGTTGCTTTTCCTTCTCATGCAGGTCGACGCCATCTATGTCTCATTGAGAAGTGTTTGACGCTCTGGTTGTATTGAAGATTCTATCTGTTTCTATCACTCCCCTGCTCTCCCCCTCCTCCTCCCCCCGGCCTCTTCTTTCTTCTTTCTTCTTCTCTCCCTTGCTCCTACTCCCCTCTCCTCCCCTCCCTCCTTCTATTTTGCCTCCCACTATATTCGTGTCTCTCGCACCTTCGCCCTCTGTTTCCCTATCACCCTGTGCCTCATATTCTCCTAGCTTGCTATCTTCGAGGCAAATCATTGGTGAAAGCAAACGCAACCTTCTCGTTTGGGCATGTTTCAAGTAGAGCTTTCCATCATCGTTCAGACGAGCTGTTCATCTCAGCTGCTTCCGCGTCACTAAATATAAATCACAGCCCGCCCGGGCGGCTGGGGCCAAAGACCACATAGACGGTGCGGCTCAAGAAAGCATAAGATTCCCGAGCAAGGCTGGAGCAACGACTGGAAGCACACGAGGGGAACCCTCGGCTGGGGGAGCAAGAAACTAAACTGTGCAAACCGCGAGACGCAGTGAGGGAGCCGCCATCTGAAATAGAACCTGCTAGGGGCAATATGAATGCACAAGCCTCTTCATCGAAACGCAAGCATGGGTTGGACGAGGATGCCGGTGGCTGTCTCTCCTCTGGGCGTGTTAATAAATCACGTCGTAGGTTAGAAGCGGGGTCCTCATCGGTACGTATGATTCTAGTTTACATACTACTCGTCGTTTAACGTCATCAACACCATCTGACGTACCAGAACCAGTGGGCTCGACCAGGCCTTGAAATATCATGCCCTTATGATTCCTGCGAGACTACAGACGATCATACTAAAATTCACATGAAAGACTAACTGCCTTGTAGAGCAGATCGCACGAAAATGGTCACGCGGAGGCGCCATTCCCATTACAAACGGAAATCATGGGTAGCACAGCCCAGTGCGGTAGTCCTCATTGCGACTCAAACCCCTCTGCCTTGGCCGCGAGCGCCTCGAGCGTGAACGTGCCGATTTATACAAGGCGAAATACAACTCGACCGGGGGTTCTGACTCGGAATCGTCATCTGATGCAGAGGCTGCAGGCGACGAACTGCAAGCGGTGAGTGCCATCTCAAGGGACTTGGGAGAAAGCTTTTGTTGAACCCGTCTGACTCCCTGCTCAGTCACAGTCACAACCGAGAGAATTGACGGATGAAAATGATCGAGATGAACGTCTGTCATCACCATCGCACCATTCCGAGATGGCCAACGAAGAGCCCGCTCCCCAGACGACTGCCGCTGCCAATCTTCCTATCAGTCACCCTGCAACGCCAGATGAGACAAATCAGGGTCGAGCTACCGATTGTAGTGTATCCTATGCTCCTATACCAGATGCATCTATTGATGTACCTCATGTTGAACACCGTAGTCCTCGTCCGTCTAACGCCGAGCCAAGGACATTACATAACCGCGATCCTGACAACGCTGGTGAGTGGACTGCGGCCCTGAACGATGACAACCTCAGACACAGAACAAGTAGCTTACTCACGACCTTACTTCAGAAACACCAAGGCCTGTGCCGAGGGACAGCTCTCACACCAGTGTCCAGAACATCGTCAACCGCAGGAGTCCTAGTCAGTCTGATGAAGGTGAAATCAAGCGAGTCACATATACAGAATCACCCTCATCGACGTACGAAAGCTTGCCGAAGTTCAGCAGTCCCGAGATTCCCGATACGCCTGATCAAATTGGGTGTCATCGAGGGAATATTCCAGAATTATCCACGTCCGGACTGGAAAGTAATATACACGAAAGTGCCGAGGACGTCATCAGAGGCAGGAGCTCTGATCAGCCGGATGAAAGTGCTGGAGGTCCGCAATGGAGTGATACGTCCCTAGGTGAAACCTCGCGTGTGTTGCGATGTCCTTTTACAAGGAAGATAGCGAGGGCCGTCGACTCTCGGGGTCTCCCTCCTCTGTCATGGCAGCTCGATATACGACCTGACTCGTCTTTCTCCAGACAGCGAGACATCATCTCAGTGCAAAAAGGAAGACTCTGAAGATGCCGCTCTCGAGATAGAAGTCATTCCGCCGCGTCCAGTTGAGAGCAACGATCGAGCCTCTCCACGGGATGTTACCACACCCAGCTTCGGCACGAGCCTTTCGACGACTTCCCCTACCCCCTGTGCTGATACCGACACTGCCTCAGAAAATGCAGAATCCTGGTCCTATGCAACAGTGACTGGGAAGAACCAAAACCCAGCCCCATCAGTCGACCATGTAACGCCCGCGGCGCCCAAAGGCCACCCAGTTGAGGCCGCAGAACCCTCCATTATCACTCAGCCATCCACTACATGCTTAGGTCTAAGCCTAGATAACCTGCGGCCTGTCATCATCCCTCCAGATCGGATATGAGTGGCCTCCAGGAGCAATTTGGGTTTCCGCTGTGGTGGGTGGCCCAGGCGTTCGCGCCGACAAGGACGACAACAACAATGACTACAGCTATCATGATGATTACGACGATGAACTCTTGTGATCAGTCCAGAGAGGGGTTCGTGGTTCCGTCCCTGGAATGATCGGAAAGGGTGGTGAGGGCCCGCGGGCTATGTCTAGTTTGCATCAACTGCTGGACAGAGCCGGGGGGACAGTATGTGAGAACGGAATTCTCAATTTGTTCACACAAGTTTGTTCTGAGAAGTAATTTTCACTTCTGAATATTTGCGTGGGGAATGGAAAGCCTGTTAGCAGAGGAATTAAAGAAGAGGCAGAGTGAAGAAAAGAAGAAGAGAACCGAAAGAGAAAGAAAAAAGAAAGAGAAAAAAAAAAGGAAAGGGGGTGGGAGTATAGTGCGTTCTTTGTCCATCATGTATATGTCTCGTGCATCATAATCAAAATGATTGTAAATATATACCATCAAATGCTCGGAATTCGAGGTCCAATACGCATAACAATGGAATACCCGTCAGATATCTCAGCAATCCCCCATTCCTTCAACGAAAACTTCCCATTCGCATAGATATATTATGGATTGGTCTACAGGCGAGACCGTAAGAGCTTGTTGGGGTTAACACGGGTGAATAATATTCTCAACAATCGTACGGCCGGCATGAGAAACTCTGCGCCAGGTTGTCCCAGACCTCCTCGGAGCCGGCCAGGTTGTAATAACTCCCGACCACATCTAGAGTGTCGTTGATCCTCCCCAGGCCGGGGTTACAGTTCGTATTACTGAAACATCTTGTCAGAATTGGGAACCAAGAAAGAGAAAAGTTCAATTCTGCCCGTTTGTCTGGGTACCCGTCGGTCACAAATGAGAGGGCGGGAGGGGGTGGCTTACGGATATAATGTACACCAGTTGAAAGGGTTCGCAGCCACGGAGCTGACACCGGCTGGCCGATCATACGGGAACTGCCCGGCTATGGAGGCTATGTATGAACTTAGTACATGTGCTCTTGTATGTGTGTTTGGTGCTGATCCTGGAGAAAAAAGGCCCTCAAACCGTAAAAGGTTGCAGCAAAAAAAAAAAAAAGTTTAGTGAGTCGGGGACAGAGAAGATCATACTGCACGTGTTTGCTGAGATATTGTACTGATATGACCTGCCGGTGAAGTTGGCGTCCGACCAAGCGGTAAGTCCCCCTACATAATTGCCGCAGTCCGAGGTCGACCGCCGAGAGGGCAATGCTATGGCGGTGGTGACCCCAACGGAGGACAAGATGACGCCGAAGGCTATTGCTGCTACGGCTTTCATGGCTGGGTGTAAAGGAAAATCAATGGTTTTGTGGAATGATCTCCAAGTTTTGGGCTTATATGCTGTGAACAATTCACCCGTCAACATCTCATAGTGCTAGTAAGAGGGCCATCTTCTTTTAATAAACGACGCCTCTCGCGTGCTCGTTAGAGGGCCGTCCGCTTTAGTGAACGCTCCCTTGCCAGGGCTCAACACACAATAATTACATTCCAGGGGCTCAACAGCCAACTCTGGTTGTGGCCTGCATGTTCACACCGGCGATGGGACCAGAAAAGGGAAAAAGAGAAATGTGGCCATTGGGCTCAGAAAGCACATCTAGTAATGATGGTTGACGCCGATGGAGAGGGGGGGGGGGGAACGAGGTGATAGTGGTGGAGACGCCGGGCCCTGGTAATTATTGTGTAAAATGATTGGCTGGGTTAGGAAACGATCACATCTCGGGCGGTTAGACTTGGACTGACATCCAGTCAGTCAGTTGCCCTGGCTATAAGCGACTCCAGGTTGGCCTGTTGTCTTTTTCTTTTCCCCTGGAGTGATGCGGCCCCCTGAATCTTGCAGGTCTGGATTGAATAGAATATTCAAGACTGCATACGCGAGTTTGAGGGAGGCAATGTTTGTGCAGGAGGAATTGTTTCTTTCTTCTCGAGGACATAAGTAGTAAATTACAAGGGGAGTGGGAAGGCCAGTCAGGTTGTTTCATGAGCGAGCCGGCACACCCATCATTTTAGAAGCGCCAGACGACCTGACTGAATGGAATGATGCAAGATAAAAGATGTGAGGTTAAATTAAAGTTCATTAGAAACCAAGTGGTGGAGTCAGAGATGGAGAGGCGCAGAATTCCTTGAAACACGGCCCAGAAGCCCAATCTCAAGTTTCTCTCTTCCTCGCTTTCACACCCCCTCCCTCCCTCCCCTTCGTCTCTGTGGGCGTATCTTTGTGTGTGTATGTGTGTGTGTGTGTGTGTGTGTGTATTCGTATGAGTCTAGACAGAGATGAAGTAAGAGAAAACAAAAGAGGACTGTATACCATAATAAATTACCTTTGACAAGAATACCACCACGGCAGTCGAATCTCAAAGCACTGCTCAAAATTCAGATTACTAGTAAGGCATAAAAGTAACCCCTAATATCAGCCAGAGGAATCCATTCGATATCAAAACAACAGCTTCTCATTTCTGTGCTGTATATAAAGTTCCCCGATAACATTCTTCACAACTCAAGTCTGGCCTCATCAAACGCTATTCTGTCCTTTTTCTTTTTCCACCCAATAAACCCCATCCTCAGAGAAACATATTTCGTTGCCTCAAGGAATCAATATCATCATTATCACCTTCATCATCATCCCTCTCTCTGCTCGTTCACCACAGCCTTCTCCTCATCCACATCAAGACTCCCCGCCTCGCCCAGCTCCGCAACCCCCTCATGATGCCCATGCAGCCCAATCTCCGTCCTGGTAAACGCATCCGCCGTGTTGCGATACGCCGGCACGAAATTGAGCGCCAGCGAGTATGACCAAGCCGTAATGAAAAACGCCATGGGGACAACCATCGCCAGCGCGGTCCCATGCATATCCGCCACCGCCCCCGTCAGCGGCGGCACACAGGCGCCCCCAAAGACACCGCCCACGATGAACCCGGACCCGCGCTTGGTGTGGCGTCCCAGGCCTCGCATGCCCAGCGCGACGATGGTCGGGAAACAGATGGACTCGAAGAAGAGGGTCACGTAGAGCATCGACATGCCCGTGTTGCCGCGCTGCGTGATCGAGGGGCCGATGAAGACTATGCACAGGCTGAGGTACCAGAGGAAGACCCAGCGCGGGCGGACAAAGTGCATGATGGCTGTGCCGGCGAAGCGGCCTAGGGCGAATGCCCCTTGGGCGCCGGCGAGGAATTGGGAGCCTAGGGAGGAGGAGGTGTCGGCGCGGGTTTCGGTTACGTAGTTGATGAAGTAACTATGCTCGCATGAGGTCAGTGATATTATGGGCCACGTTGATTTCCCTAAGGAGGAGAAGAAGAAGAAGAAGGGGAGCGAAAAGACTTTGGAGGACGGCTCAACCATATTGTGAACCTGTCCCAACCCCCACTCCAACTAACCTCGCAATGGCAATCTGTGCCCCAGTATAACAAAACTGCGCAAACGCCGCATGGAACAGCCGGTACTGCTTAATAAAAGGCTTCGCACTGTCTGCCGAGGCCTGCGACTCGTCCGCCTGGAACGCCATGTCGGCGTCGGTGATCTCGGGGATGTGAGACATGAAGAAGATAAACGCCAGGCAAAAGACGAAGACGGCGATGGCCAGATATACCCACTGCACGTTCTGCAGGGCGCGCTCGTCACCAAAGTTGAAGAAGACGTAGGACCCTAGCACGGGAGCGACCACAGTGCCGATGCCGTTGAAGGCCTGGGAGATGTTGATGCGGATCTCGGAATATTTGGGCGGACCACAAACTAAATAAAGAGAAAGAAGAAGGGGGAGGAGAAAAAAAAAAGGTTACTACAATCAAGACCACGCAGGAAAGAGAGATATTATCAGGAGGACAACTCACCAGTGATGTACGGGTTGGCTGCCGTCTCCAGCGAGCCGAGACCATTTCCGATGATGAAGATACACACACAGAACCCGCCAAAACTCCGGTGCATAACCGCCGGGATGGCGAGCAGAGCACCGATGCCATACAGACACAGGCCCCAGATGAACACGGCCCGGTAGCTGTAATGTCTCAAGATCCAGGCGGCATGGCCCAGGGAGGCGATCGGATAGGCACTGCACCATGATTATATGTTTTTGAATTAGTAAATAAAGTAAAGCCGTCACCTCTAGCCAAAAAAAAAAGAAGAAGAAGAAGAAGAAAAGCGTGAGGCAAAAACCTTACGAGACGGAGAAGCAAAGGGAGGAGACAAGACACTCACCCAAAATAAGCAGCCTGCAATCCCGAGGACCTCGCCTTGGTGATGCCAAGGGTATTCTGAAAATGCTTGTTGAGCGTGTCGAGCAGGCCATACGAGAACCCCCACAGGAAGAAGAGGAGTGTGACGAGGCAGATTGGGTACAGCGACTCCTTGAGCGTCAGCTCTGCCGCCTTCGTCCGCTTCTTGTCTGAGACCCGGAGGGACCGATTTTTCCAAAAGGACTTGGAAACCATTGTGGTGGGCTCTCTGCTTCTTTTCCAAATTCACGTTCACGTAGAGAGAGACAGACTATTACCAATCCATCAAGAGATAAGAAAGATGTTGTTCTCCCGTCCTGATCGTGGTCTCCTTTTCCCTTTTTTTTTCTTTTTGGGTTCCATTCAATGGAGGGGTAAAAGTTCTAGTCCTTCATATTTGTATAGATACCTAGAAAAGAAAGAAAAAAAAAATAAATCTCTTGTCCGCATCTGGGTCTTGCATTAATGCAGATAAGCTGCAAGCAACGCCATCCAAACGGCCCTTCTACTCCTCCCCCCCCTCCACGAGGCCCAACCCACCTTCTCTGTAATCCATCTCCACTATTTTCCTGTCTTACCCCAGGTTTTTCCCCAGATCAGAAGAGCCCACCAAGTTCCAAAATATCCGACGGAGGAGGGTGGGGAATAAATACCCTTGGGCGCATAACGCCAGGAATACTATGGGGGGTATGTAATTAAGTAAGTACTTGGGCAGTGCTTTTAACTTCTAACCCCCTCCCCACCACCACCTGACCGCTCCTCCGGCCAGGTCACGCGCAAGCTCAGCCCGTCGGTAACTCGCGACCAAGATGTGTGTGTCCACCACTGCCATGCGTCCATCCTGGCGTTCGAGTGAGGGATAAGATGCGGGGGAAACCTGGGAATCCCTGGAGGAGGGAGTAATGTCTAGATCTCGATGTGTGTGTGGGGGGGGGGGGGGGAACAACCGTTGGAGACACCAAGATCTTGATTAGGCTACCTTGCCGTGCTTGCTTCTATGGAAAACCTACCCTTTACTTATTCGCCCTCGGCGGCTTCTGGCGGTGGCATTTCGCCGTGGTGGCTAGTTGGCCTTCGAAGTCATCATCGGTGTCCGTCCTTGGGGCCGCGGTTTGGATGCTCAACAAGGAACTTGAACAGATGTAATGAGCAAACATTATCTTTCAGAATAGTGTCGACGTGAGTATCATGGGCTTTTCCGACCCAAGACTAAGATGTTGTGTACTTGGAGTACGTAGGACAATGTAGGGGGTTTGAACCTAGGACGGCTGGGCTGCCCCTTGGACACCCTCGGAGATATGTACAACGATGACCCGATCCCTGTGGGCGCATAATAACTGACACGCAGTAGCTAGTAGAAACCAATGCTCTCCAATTTTGCCCAGGAGGAGGCGAGCACATGATTCCTTCATGGGGGCTCGCCCTAGTGTTATCGCACGAGGATGTCCAGACGACTTGACGTGATCAGCAAAAAAGATGTGCGCTCCAAGGGTGCCAAGGAGCATTGCCATTTATTGGGCGTTTGGGTCCAAGAAACGTTCCAGAAGCTCTCTGCTGCCGTGTGTCATGGAATGACAATAATGACTACAACACCTACCATAAAGCCATGTCAAGGACCGTTTGCTGGGCTCGTGGGCACTTCTGGAACGTCAAGGTGGGAGAGTTAGAAAGAGTACGGCATGTGTGTCGTAGCACACAAGCACATCATCAACATCACCGCCGATACGGGCAAAAAAGAACTCAGAGGCTGCGGGACAATTATCAGCTACCTAAGTTCCCTCATTGACACTACCTCTCCGTGTCAGTCAGCTTGCTTCTATGCCATATCCCTTGAGGCCAAGTGGACTGCAGAACAGAAAATATTCAATCTCAATTGCGCCGCAGCCGATTTAGCACTAGCGCCGGATCCCGTGCGTTCTCATGCTCTGCAAACTCGTCCCCCATGATGATGAGTGCAGTAGAATCTGGAGAAAAGGGTGGAGGGAAATTGAAGGAAGAGAGGGTATGTGAGAGAGCGCCAGACCACCGCCGCTTTCGAAATCGTGGTGCCACAAAGGCTGCTCTTCTATGCAAAGATTTGCTCCAACGAACTGCACACGCCCCGGGGCCCCGAGCCAGACCTTGTGTTGGCCGCTCGCCACGAAGGAAAAGAAAAAGAAGAAAAACACCCCCGACCATACTTCTTGCCGCCGAAATCGTCGAGCCCACCTCACCTAAGCCACTTGTGCCGTCCAAGAATCGAAATGTCAGAAAACCAAATTATGCCGACTCGAGGGATTTCTATCTGAAGGAGAGAATCGTGGGTCGGTGATTCCCAAGAGTCGCGAATGGGAAGGGGTATAAGGAGTGTGGTATCGAAACAGAACAGCCGCTAAATATCTTCATTCCATCCAAAAAAAAACCAGAAGCCCACAGAAATATGAATGATCATCAACCCATCATGAAAAATAAAAGACGTTCCGCACGCAACACCAGTCTTGGTCTTTCCGTGCGGAGTGTCGAAATGATATGGTCGACTCTAGTCGAGAGAGCACCAAGCAATCGCTGTGTGATGAGTCCGTGCTAATGATGGAGACTTATGGTTGTTGCAGGAGAGACCAACAACCATTGGGGTAGTAGACCTGAGGGCGGTTTAGACGGGTGGATCGGTTTCGAGTCTAAGGTAAGAGAAATACTGCCCAACACCTCCGGTCCATGGCTCCGATGGGTCTGGAGTCACGCGATGCGGCTGAAGATGCAAAAGTCGTCGGTCGCGATCGGTATCGATATGTCGTCCTGACCATCCGGAATCCTATGCGCCCTTTGAATGCTAAGAGGTATAAAAAGAAACTGGGTATATATATATGTGTGTGTGTGTGTATGAGTTGCGGCCCTCCAGAAACGAGAGAAGCCTGTTGATACAACCTTGAAATAAATGCGTCGCTCAGCGCCACCAGCCAGGGTGACGACAACCACGCCTTCGGAGAGGAATGTTTCTCGATATTGTCGGTAGCGTCGGCGGTGTTTCCGTGTTGGAAATTGAGTTGGGTGTAGATTGCCGCTGAGAACCCAGATGCCACATCGATGGCGGAGATTGTCGTCTAGTAGTGGACTGGAGAGCCACGACCGGCATGAGACTTGTGTTGTCGATGCCGTCATTTGCCCGCCAAGCCAGGCTCTTGCTCGAGGGTGAACAAGACGGCTGGGGCGACTGACGACAAGACTTTGGAATCCTGGGCTCCCACTATGGAGCGTTGTTGCGAGACACAGTCGATTGAGGCGATAACGGTGGCATGGATTCAACGGTCGCGTCACCGTCCGACTAAGCGGTGTCACCCACGCAGAAGAGCTCTATCTCTCCCATGCCACCGCTGTACATGCCTCGGATGTTTTCCCGCCAGTCAGAGAATGCAATTTGAATGTCCTCGTCACTCTCAATCTTCACGAAGTCGCCGTCCTCATCGCGGTAGCGTAACACCAGATTGCCGTTAGCAATGCGGGAGTTGGTGAAGCGCTGCAGCTTGGTGTCGATGCGATCTGTGAGACTCTGGTACGAGATGTTGAAGGCTGCGACCAGGGTCACATAGTTGCCACTGTCGCAGTTTACCTTGACCTTCAGCTGGGACTGCTGGAACGGCGGGTCGTTGGGGCTCGCAAAAGGGTTCGGCGTCTGGGTTGCGCCGGCTGTGTTCAAGCCCGCCGGGATTACCCTCGATGGGTCGATGTTGAGCGGTGCCGGTACCATGCCCTGCTGGCCGTTGGAGACGGGAGTGTGCTGGCGGTTGATAGGCTGGGCAGGGAACTGGCCCATCTGGCCGCCGTAGCCTTGGCGATCCCTCTGGACGCCTGGACTCTGGGTGTTAGTGCGAATTGAAAGATCTTGCCTGGGACTGCCCGTTGAGCCCCTCGGAATGCCGCCATCATATGTTGGTTGCAGGTGCGCGGGGATGCCCGGCACAGCGGGGACGCCTTGACTGCCGCCTCGTTCGGTTCTCCTCACGGGTTGCTGTTGTGGCTGAGGCTGCCCATTGATATCAGGAGTTGAATAGGACCTACTTCGTTGTTGCTGCGCGATTGATTGCAACGAAGACATTGCTGGCAACGAAGGCCCGCGGGGGTTTCGCTGGCCATTCACCATTCCGAACGCATTCACCGGGGAGGGTCCATCTCGAGAGGGCGCACGTGGCATCGCCGGAGCCGTGTACCGGTTGTTGTCCTCAGCCCACCCAGAGGGCGGGTATCCGCCGTTAGGTAGAACGTAGCCAGCGTTCTGACCGAAGAAGTTGGACGTCGTGCTGGTCCTCGAGGAGGCAGGTGATTCGCCTATCGGAGAAAAATATGAGTCCGCAACCCGTGTTCCAGGGGACGGTTGGTCTGCCGTCTGTACCGATAGGGGCTGCGTCTGTTGCGGCATCGGGAAACTAGTAGGGGGCTGCCGGCGGACCATGCCTGCCAGAGACTGAGCGCTCTCCCCTGTTGCTGATCTCTGTCGCAGACTTGAGCTCGAGCCGTTTCTCGGCATCGTGCCCGGCATGGCAGCATAAGAGTTCTGAGGGGGGTTGTAGTCTTCTTCATCATCATCGTGCTCCGCGTACGGGTTCACCATGTCAGGCTGCGCTTCCATCCACCTGAAGTTTGCCGTTGGCTGATCAGGCGTCGTGGCGCTCTGCGGTGCGTTGTCCTTGCGTTGAGTGTCCAAGTGGTGCGCCCACTTCTTCATCATCTCCTCGTTCTGGAATTTGATGACGAAGTTCTCAACGCCCGGATCGCCCTTCCACCAGATCTGCACCGTATATGAACCTGCGAGGAAGTCAGATGACAGGTCGCGCATGCGGTGCATCAAAAACGACATGTAGCAAACTGAATAAGTCGGCGGCGGCGGCGGCGCCACTTACCTGGCTTTGAAAAGCTCAACACTTCGGTGACGTTCGTCATGAAGATCCTTCCCTTGAGCTGAAGCTTGGCGTTCTTGTTCCTCACCTTGGGACCAGTCGACCGCGTCTTGTCCTTCTTGTCCTTGCTCTTGTTGGGCGTGAGTTCCTTGCAGCACAGCAGTATGTACTCGAACAGGTAGATCTCGTAATCCCGTTCTTGTTCCGTCTTACCGGTGATGACGGTGTAGACACCATGGAGGAGAAGTTGTCCGAAGTGAGCGACGCGGTGGTTCTTCCAGTCGTCAACCCGAGCCACCAGATCGTCCAGTGCCTCATCCAGAAGATCCCTATCCACAGCTTCGTTTGCCTTCTTCAGAACACGCTCTGCAGCTTCGATCCCGGCCGCAAGATCCCTCTTGGTATTCTCGTCCTCGCTCTTCTTGAGCAGGTCCTTTTGCCAAGGTCAGTATGAAAAAAAGAGAAAAGAAATTCTGAGCATGTCACAAACCTTGAGCAGCAAAGGATACTTGACCAGTCTCTGCATAGGCTTCAGCAAGAAACCATCCAGGGTGTTGTAGTCACAAGCCACGGGATGTTCCACGGTCTGGATCTTGTCGAAGTTTTGGCTTGCCCTCTGGGCGGCCTTGCGCTGATTGGCAATGAAGGGCTGGTAAGTGTTGGTGAATTGCTCTTCGAAGCCGACAAAGGGGTTGCCCCAGTCCTGTCTGTTCTCGGGCATATTATTTGTCGTCTCGACCCGGATGAGGAACCGGCGCTGAAGATCTAGAATGCCGTTGATGTTCAAGAAAATTTGATGCGCAATGTCGCCATTGATGGCTCCCCTCTGCTCCAGCGTCTTCTTGAGGTCGTGTAAGTTCTCCAGGTCCTGGACATATTTGCGCTCGGTGTCGACGAGCTCGCGGATGATGCGGTCGCGATAGCTCATCTGCGAATCGCCATTACCTGACGACAGGCCTTCCTCGGGAGAAGGAGCCTGCGGCTGCTTCAAGAGACCTCTCTGTTGCGCAATGTCAAGCACATAATTGATGACGATGGTTACCTGCAGCGGTGGATTAGTATCTGGAATACGTCGTTGCCTTCCGTCTGGCGACGGCGGGGCAAGACTACAGACATGTAGCCCCCCCGCGCGCGCCCAAGGTACAGGAGCTTACCTTGACGAACCCCGTGGTGTCACTACCGAGCAGATCCGAGATGATGAACATGTCCTGAGACGGTATCTTTAGTTGCTGTGAACATCCTTGCACGAATTTGCCGATCGCCATCTTTGCGCGCTTTTCTTTATTTGGTACGTTGCCGACATCGAGGCGGTCGTCCGGGTCGCACGCATTGTAGATGGCCAGCAGCGGCAGTCCAGCCTTCAACAGGTCCCACAGTCCCTGGACAGGTCCACCGGCATCTCCAGCCTGCTGTTCCCTCTCTTCAAGCTGGGCCATGTAGGCCTCGAAGCCCGGGACGAGGCGCAGTCGCTGCTTCAGGGCGACACATATCTGGTACAGCGAGCGGGACGCATCTGCCTTCTGGTTGATGATATTGTTGGTAGCAACTACCTGACCTCCCGGGGGTGGAGAGATGACGGTGCTCGCATTCGAGAGGGAGGTGAGGCTAGTATTGGATGCGTAGACCGTGGAACCGGAGAGCTGGCTTGCCCTTGGCGCGCTGCTCATGCTCATGTTGGCTAGCCTCGCTACACCGTCAGTCGAATGCTGAAAGACGGGAGCCGTGTTTGTTCTTAGTAGAGGAGCATGTGATGCCATTACAACCTACTCCATGAACGTGACTGATCAGAGTTGATTTTATCGAGAACGGGTGGTCCGATGTTGGGACCCAGGGGGGGAGGTCTGAGATCCGTAGGGGGTCGCAATCGAAGAAGGAAAGCAGCGGAAGGGCGGTAAAAAGGGTTACCGGGGGGGGGGGTGGTGGTGGTGGTGGTGGTGAAGGACAAATGTCGATCTGATGGCGGTCGAAAATTCGTGTCACGAGAGGGTGTGTCTGGCGGCGAGGAACGAAGGAATGAGGGGCGGCTGGTACGGGGAGGAGAGCGAAAGGGGTTGAAGTCGAAGGAATGCCAGCCAGCCAGCGAGACTTGGGAAATTCGGGCCGCAGCGTGTGTGAGTAACGGCAGGTAGCGACGCGGGGTCCAAAGTCTAAAGCTGACTCAGTCGCGGCGGCGGCGGCGATAAATCGACTGAGGGAGACGAGAGGAGTGGAGAAGGGCCTCGCCTGGTCGGGCTCGAAAGTTTTTTGGTGGGAGCACCCGGCATGCGAGGCTGATTTGAATTGGTGAAGAAATCCTCAGGTGGGAGGATTCAGGAGCCGAAATCGTGGTGAGACCACCCAAGAGGAATCCGGAGCAGGCGGGAGGCGACGGACGGCTTGGGGAGGTGGCCTTTGCTCTACTGTATTCTTCCTCTCCCCTTTGGGCCTTTGGGCTCTGGGGGATGTCTTTCAGAGCGTCGCAACAATGGGGGCCGGAGTAGCGCCGTGTCGCAGTGGAACCCCTTCTCTTGTGTGGCCGGTGGTCGGTGCTGCTGGTCGACCGCGCTCGAGCCCTGTGATCGACCTCCTTCCTGTCTGTCTATATCTCTTCCTCGGTCGACAGAGACCGACTCGACCAGGATATAACGCTTTCTCTATCCCTCTCTCTCTCTCTCTTTTCAGCCGCAACGGTGGTGATCGTGTGGTTGTCGGTTGTCGCGGGTCTGAGGTGAGAAAGATGACGTTTGGAGGAGAGGATTGGGGGGTGTTGGTTTGAAACAGGCCGTCGTGGAGGTCGAACTTGGCCTCTGCGCTTTGTCCGGGCTGCGCTGCACTGCGCTGCCTTTCGTTTTTGGATGGTTCCGGAATCAGGGCTGGGGAAGACCCGCTCGATGTTTATTGCGCCGACGCTCGACGACGACGAGGTCGACAGGCCTTTGTTGTGGGTGGCGCGTTGGTGAATTGGGGGGGAAAGATTGGTAGTTGTATAGCCGCGCGTGGGGGGGGAATGTCGCCGTCTGATGAGAGACAAAAGACAACAGGAGGAGGCTGTGGAAAGGAAGAAACAGTGTGCGCGTCGTCTCCTCGTTGGACCTTTCACTCTGCTTGGTTTGTCAGGTCAGGTTGGACCAGGGCTTGTGTGGGTGGTGGTGGTGGTGGGCGTGTGTGATGCTCTTTCCCTAGGACTCGGCCCCCCTCCCCCCCTCCTCCCCCTTCTCTCTCTCCCCTCTTCTTCTCCTATCCTATCCTCCTTCTTTCCCGCTTTTCCTTTGAGGAGAGAGATGCAGGTGCACCTTCCCTTTCCCACGGCTGCGGGCCTAGTGCTACCCTCTTCAGGTCTAGCCCGTCGCCGAAGCGCAGGGGACTGCCCCAGTACCACAGTACTTATGGTGCCTTGGGTGCATACTTACTTGGTACCTTGGGCCCCAAATCGATTTCAAGGGGATCAGCATGTGGGCTCACACCCAGGGATTTGGCGCCTAACGCAGCTTGCCCAGGTACCTGCTACGGTACCAGGAGTACCTATTGCTGGCGGGGCGTATACTACATAGTACACACACCACAACTAAAAAAGCCTACCTTGTCCTTGTGCGGAATCGTTTGAGAGGGATTCCGGCGCGGGAGTTGCAGGGTCCAAGGTTGGTTTTTTCTCTTTTCCTTCTTTTTTTCCTCCTGCCGATTGATTCTTCTGTGGATGTTGGGCAATGCCGGAGTCTCTCTGGCCCCCTTATGCTGCCTATCTCTAGACCTAACTCAGAGGAGCAAACCAGCTAGAGAGAGAAACACCATGCTCAGAGGCAGACCCTTTTCTACTATGAGTACATGAGAGGCGCGCCATGTCTGACCCAGAGGATCTCTTCGTGTTCGTAGCACATACTATTTAAGTACGTGCAGTCCTGATCCCATGATAGCAAACAGGATGCTTATCTGCATCAGATCCTTTTAGTCATGGCCTCATACTTGCGAAACAAGAGTGATATCATGACCAACTCTCCACCCCCCCCGGTACATGACTTAAATATTCCTGACCAATGTCCTGGGCCCTCTCTTGTCTTGTAGCATGCAGAGCATAGTTTTTTTTTCTTCTGGTGACGTTGTGGCGCCCTGTGCACATGAATTGATTGATTGCTTTCCTTACCCCACCTCTCTGTGGATGGTCGAGAGACGACGGTACTTGGTCATATAATACGCAGGAACATTATAGCATTGAGCCTTCAGCGACATGCATGTCCCTCCCAGTGTTTCAAAATTTCCAGCACCCGCCGGCGCTAACCCAGATCTCGTTAAATCCCGCCCCGGGATGCAGGGGCGCCCTGGTCCTCCGTCTTTTTATCTTTTCACTCCTCCAGGATTCGCAATGATGCCAGGCTCTTTTTTTTTTTTTTTTTTTTTTTTTGCGTCTTGTCCTTTTCCTCCCCACGAAGAGAGAGGGGGGGGAGGGGGGAAGAGACGCCGGCAGGGCCCCTAAAGTCGCGCACGAGAGAAGAAACCGAGGCCTTGGCACACAATATACGCCATGATAATTTGCGGCCTCCTTGCTCACCCCGCTTCGACAGGCCTTCTTTTTTATAACGGATCTTCCAGAAGCCAGTCTAGAAGTCTTGCTAGGCGAGCCCGCATGCGTCTCTCTACACACCCATTCGTCCATTTGTCCAATTTGTCCCATGTTCAAATCACCGTGATAGATTTGCCCACTGGAGACAGATCTTCAATGATCCGTCCAGTTAAACAAACCGGACAACCGCGTTCCGACGATCCTCATCACAGGCTGTATACCTGTAGCATCGTGATTATTGGATAAGTATGTCTCTACATAAGTCTTCCCCCGTGTGTCCTCATTTTCCTGCTATCTACACCACATGTATCGTTGATTACCACCTGCCCAGGGGTGCTTGACTTTTTATCAATGAGCCTGCCTGTTTTGAGCCCTGTCACATGGCTGTCAAGTCTAGGCTTGGAGAGAGGGGGGAAGGGGGGGGGGGGCGCCTCGGGCCCGAGCATTCGGGAGGTGGTAGCCAAGAGAGAGACATGCATACTGTCAGATCTGCATGCAGACGTGGGAAACGCCGCAGGATGTAATCATGCCGTGTGTTCCTGTCAGAGACCCAAAGAAGAACGAAAAGGGAAGAAAGGGCGCATAACATGATGCAGCACCTTGCAGCATCTGACACGGTGACTTTGACGGGCCCGGGGTTGTGTGTGTGTGCATGGCGGCAGCACCTCTTTCCCACCCCACCAACCCACCAACCCACCAAACCCCCTCCCCTCCTCCCCTTGGTCCAGTCGGCGCGATCGCCAGCACACCCACCCAGGAAGTGGCTGACGATACAAAGAGATATGGAACGATAAAGAGATCTCTGCCAGCATCTTCCTTTTTGGGTAATTCGCCAACGAAAAAAGAAGAAGGAAAAAGAAGAAAGAGAGAAGAAGAAGAAGAAGAAGAAGAAAAGGGCGGATCATACCTGGCCGCAGGGCCGACCTCGAATATGTTGTGTCCTCCAACCTCGAAGCTCCGTCTTCCGAAATGGATGGATGGATGGATGGATGGTCGGAAGAACTTGTTCAGAATTTGATGACCTCACCCTCTTTCTTGTCTTGTATTCACGTACTATTCGGACCGTCTCATATGGCTGCCTAATCTGTCTTGGGCCTAATGCGCGAGACTTTGAACCAGAAGTGCTCGGTTTCTGATGATACTGGTTGAAATCTCTCTCTCTCTCTACCCAGGTGTGAATGACAATATTTGTTACGAGAGACACACACGGTTGACAAATTCCCATTCAACAACGGACAATCATTTCCTACTGTTGGTCCCAGCTCTGCAAAACCTGTCCTAATCATGCTACCTCCTCCTTCTCCTCCTCCTGCACCGTGACCTTCTCATACTTCATCTCATCAAGATGGCTTCCTCCCCCAGGCCAGGATACTCAGTCCCGTCATCGTCCACCCCTTCGTCCCAAACCTCTCTTTGAGGTGCACCCTCACCCGCCCCCTGATCTCCTCCAGCCCGCCCAGCTTGGCCACGCTCTCCTCGTTCAGCACCATCCCCGCCACGAGATCGATCATCTTCACATGCACCTTCATGAACTCCTCCACGTTCTCTATCCAGTAGTTGTGCGCAAACACCTCGACGTGCACGTCCTCCAGCTGACAGATGGTCGGGTCCGAGAACGTGTCCCTCAGCCAGTCCACATTGTCCCATTCGCCCCAGGATGACATGTTCATGGGCATGTGGAACTTGTAGTCCGCCGGGAGGAGCGAGGCCGGGAAGGTGTCGAAGGCATCGCGCACGTAGGCGGCCCAGGAGGGGCTGGCGGTGTGCCATGTCGTGATGGCGAGGGTCCCGCCTGGCGCGAGGAGGCGGATACTGTCTATAGGAAGGGGGTAAACAGGACGGTGTGAGTAAGGGAAAGAAGAAGAAGAAGAAGAAGAAGAAGAAGAAGAAAGAAAACATGGGGAAAAAAAATGCAGGGCAGGACGGCACCAAATTTTACCTTTCAGAGCAGCCTGGGAGTCCGGCACGAGGTGGAAACAAATGTTCGAGACGACATGGGTGAAGCTCTCAGAAGGGAGGCCGGAGTCCTGACCAGGTCTTCAGTATAATGCCTCTTGTCCAATCACCAATGGCTAGAGGACAAACCTGCGCATCCAAGACCCTCGCCTCAGTGTTGACCCAACCCTCCCTCTCGATCCTCTGCCTGACAGCACCCACGAGCGCCTCGCTGGAGTCTCCACAGAGTACGCTGCTTCTCTGCATCACATCTATGGGGATGGTCTCCTTCAACACCGGCGACACGACGCCCAGCCCACAGCCGTGGTCCAGCAGCTTGAACGGCTCGCGGGTGGACTCGTCGAGGCCGATCTTGGCGAGCATGTTGCGGGCCAGGGGCTGGGAGACGACCATCATGGTCTTGATGAGGAACTGCTGGCCCTCGGCAGACTCGGCGTCCTTGAGGACGGCTTCCATGGCTGAGGCGCCGGGGTTGCGGTTGGCGGCAGACATGATGTGGTGATTTCTTCGTACTGACGATACTGGGAGTATTGCAAGGGATCTGAGAAGAAGCGATTGAGAAGGACCTTTGAGCATGGCTATGATGGTCCAGACAACATCTTTTTCTTCTTGTGCCTGCTGTGATGGGCAATTTTATAGACAGAGCGCGCGGATACTTTTCAGATGCGTCCCTAGCATCACGACGTCCACAGCCCCTTCGAATGGATCCTGAGCCATAAGCGCATGGTTTATTGAGGTCGCAATAGCCCTTGCGGACCCTTCTGATCCATCGGCCTCTTTGATGTGACGATGTCTCCTTCCAGGCGTCTTGTCCCACACATAGAGCAAAGTCTCCGAGAAGTTTCCGTCGCACATAGTAAGTAGGCCGCCATATTTCGCAACAGCTGCGAGACCGCCTTTGAGCACGCGCTTGGAACGTTCTCAAGCAGGCAAAGACCAAGATGATTGGCTGTTGGGGATGACAATAAATTCTGCAGTTGTGCCTCATACGAGGTTTACCGAGGTGATGATACTCTCAGACACTGGACAATGAACATATTCCTCAATACTCTGAAAAGTACTTTATAGGAAGCAGAAACAAACCAAGTTCAAAGCAGATGAGCAATCAATTAGTCTGAGAAGTTACTCTACTCAAGAACAACATTGCTCTACCATGGTTTTTCCTTCTTTCTTTTCCTTTTTCTTCTTTCCTTTTTCCTCGTTGGCTGGATGGAGTCGAATATCGAGCATGAATTTGGGGGGCGGGGAGGGAGATTACCACTTCAGTGATGAGACCACCACCCCCAACCAAGCCTTTGGTGCATTTCGATGCAGAAAGACAGCCAAGAAAGAAAAGTAACCGAGGCTATGCAATGTGGAAAATCAGGGTCATCATCGTCCTCCTCCTCAAGTGAAGTGTACACAGTAGAAAGGCAAGCTTTGCCATGACGCGCGCGGGTCGACGACGGGACAGGGTAGCATTGTCGCATGGGTGCAGCCAAAACCTGGAAGAAGCGCTGCATATGACGTGCAGGCCACCCAACAAGAAGAAATCCGGGGTCGAGAACACCCAAGCCTAGTACCTAGTTGTAAAAACATGTTTTCTCATCGAGGGGCAACGATACGCCAGGCCAAGCATAGACTTAATATGGTGGAGACAAAACAAAAAAAACAAAAACCAGATATGTACACCCGTCGTGGAGGCTCCAACATGTTGGAACAATGGACGGGATTGGAGAAAAACAACCACGGCCTGTGGCAGCGGCGCGCCATTAACTGACCCTCTCGTATTGATTAGTGTTTTGCCTCTAGTCTTGTCTTATGCCGCCACTCAAAGTTTCTGCTGAGATGATGTTCATCTCCTGTGGCATGGTGGTATTTATTTTATTACTGTATATCAAATCATGAGGAGACGTGCTAGAAGGCGGCGGCGCCTGTGGGTGGCAGAGCCGGGATGGCACAATCACTCGCGCTGAGGGAGTCCCTGTAACAGGCTGTAAGGCGACGACTGCCAGGGGAGGCGAGGACCCGGGGACCCACTGCTGCGATCTCACTAAACGGTGGCACTAGCGCCACAAGGGCTCACTGAGGCCCAGGCGCTACCTACCACCTGCGATTTGGGCATGGATCTTACGATAGGGCCTAACGTTAAGGGTACACGGGTAGTAGACTGGGGAAAAACAACACTGCCGTCATGAGAAAGCGGCTCAGCCTCCAACCTCAACCTCGATTCAACCACAGGCAACTTGGAAGGTGAAGGGGTCAGCCTTGATTTCCCCCCCCCCTCTTTTCCCCCGCCTCCTGCCTTGTCCTAGCGACAACACACTGAACGTCTCGTGCCGTGGCAACTACCTCACCTGCCCACCTAGCCTTCTTAACCTATTGCACTTCCAGACGGCTGGGCATAGTCATCGTGACCGCTGCCGTCCCAACCCTGCGCGCGTCAGCCAATATATCCCACTCTTCTGCTGCTCTGGGGCGTTGGCCACACACAACTCGCCGTACGATCAAGGACCACCGAGACCACCCACTGCGCTTGCATCCTCAGTACGATCGCATGCATACCAGCTCCGAGGCTTCCGTAGTCGCAGCCCACCACATGACGACCCAGGCCCTCCAAGGCCCCCGCGTTCAGTTCCCCGTCCTCGACTGGAATCGTCCCAGACCCGCGTCCCGGCTCGTCCACACCGCATAGAGCCAGCCAGCCTTACGTGAAGAGGAGAGACAATACCTATACCTGGACACACATCCAGTGTCAAACCCTACCATCACTTGTCGCCCGGCGACTTCACACACTGGGCCTGGCTCCTCCTCCCACGATGGAAGGCTTTGGCGTGTCCCAGCAGGCCGACGAGGGCTACTCAGAGGATCCTCTGAACCAGCTCGAGCCTTCTGCCTTCAAGCCCACTGATGTGGGCTCCACGTCGAATCCATTGTCGGGTGCCTCTTCAGTCCAGCTGAAAGGGTGGCTGTCCGCCCACATTGCCAACCTCCCTACCGAACTGAGAGCTCGTGCGTAATGAAGCCCTCCTTCTCTCTCCCCTTCCTCCTAAATTTGATATGCAGTCTCCCGCCTGTGTGCTGTAGGCGCCTATTGGTGTCACACCAAGGGTTTATAGCCAACAGCAGGGCACCTCTCTGCACGCCCTCCCTCCCTCTGCCGTCTGAACTTTTTTTTTTTAAAAAAAAAATAATAATAATAAACTTGAGTGGGCTGGCACTGACACTTCGGTGTACCCTCTGGACAGAACTCACCCTCGACCTCCTCGACAATCTTCCCACCAGCCTTGTGGCTGAGATCGTAGAGAAGATGAACCCCCGGCTCTACATTGACTTCATCCGTTACCTGCCCGCCGAGATATGTCTCAAGATCCTCGGCTACCTGGACCCCGTGTCCCTCCTCTCTGTCGCACAGACGTGCCGTGCATGGTACAGCCTGGCCCTGGACCGGACACTATGGCAGACATTATACCATTACGAGGGCTGGAAGGTGGTCGCGGACGAGATCGAGGCTGCCGAGGAGATGGTCAACAGGAGGACTGCCACCGGGTCCATGTATAGGCAGAAGTCGGAGGAGGACGGCCACACCCGCAAGAAGCGGGCTGTGTCCCTCGAGGATGACGAAGATTCTGCCATGACCGACGCTGGATACACCTTGGTAGACGAACCCAAGACGCTGGAGCCCGACCAGTCCGCGTTTGCCGGCTTGTCCCGCAGCAGCAACATGACGCCTGCCTTTAGGGATCTCAACATGCAAGGCTCCGGCTCGAGCCTGGCTGCCTCTGCCCTCAAGAGCAGGGCTGCTACCACCGACAAGGGAAAGGGAAAGGCCCCTGAAAGTCCTTCCAGTGCTCTGCTCTCGCCGCAGCCACCTGCCCACCACTCGGTCAACTCGGGGCTATGGGTCTGGGATCCATCGTTGAAGAGGCAGCGCATTAATTGGCAATATCTCTATACCATGCGCAGGAAACTAGAGATGAACTGGGAACAGGGCAACTTCAAGAACTTCCAACTGCCACACCCGGATCACCCTGAGGAGGGCCACAATGGCGAGTGTATCTATTCTCTCCAGTACAACGAGGAGTACCTGGTGAGCGGGAGCAGGGACAAGACGCTGCGCATCTGGAACCTGGCCACGAGGCGGCTGGTACGGAAGCCACTGATCGGGCATATTGGCTCCGTCTTGTGTCTCCAGTTCGACTCGGACCCCAATGAAGACATCATCGTCTCGGGCAGCAGCGACTCGGACGTTATCATCTGGAGGTTCTCGACCGGCGAGATCATCCAGCGGCTCACACACGCCCACCGTGACCCTGTATTGAATGTCAAGTTCGACAAGCGCATCCTGGCGACCTGTTCCAAGGACAGAACCATCAAGATCTTCAACAGGCGACCTATGAAGCCGGGCGACCCGGGCTACGTCTACCCGGTCCCTGCCATCGTAAAGAAGTATGGATACGACGACATGTCGCTCGATCAACAGCCGACCATACCAGCATTCACCATGATCGGCGTGCTCGAGGGTCATAGTGCGGCAGTGAATGCCGTGCAGGTTGTCGACAACGAGGTCGTCTCGGCGAGTGGTGACCGCCAGATCAAGGTCTGGGACTGGCAGACGGGCGTCTGCAAGAGAACGTTTGTGGGCCACAACAAGGGCATTGCGTGTGTCCAGTACGATGGCAAGCGCATTGTCTCTGGTTCTAGCGACAACGAGGTCAAGGTGTTTGACCGCGAGACGGGGATAGAGGTTGCCAGTCTCCGGGACCACACAGACCTGGTGCGGACCGTACAGGCCGGGTTTGGAGACCGGCCCTGGAGCTCCGAGGAGGATGCCGCGGAAGCCAAGAGGGTCGACCAGGCGTACATGAAGGCCCTGGAAGACGGCGAGCTCTCTGCCTCGCCCCGTCGGGGTCGGCACGGGAATGCTGGAAGTTCAGACCCGGAGGAGATCACAGCTTACGGGGCGAAGCTCCCGCCCGGCGGAGGTGGCGGGAAGAGATGGGGCCGAATCGTGTCTGGCTCGTACGACAAGACGATCATCATCTGGCGGAGAGACAAGACGGGCAAGTGGAGACCACAGCACCACCTGAAGCAGGATGAGGCGGCCCAGCGAACCCAAGGCATGGACGCTCGGCCACCCCCCGGCCCTCCTGGTCCTCCCGGCCCAGCAAATGGACCTGGCGGCGGCGGCGGCGGCGGCGCAGGCACGGGAGCTGGCAACTTTTCCAGACGGGGGTATTCGGTTCCTGTTCCTTCCAGGCAGGCTATCTCTACCGCCATCAATGCTGCTCGGGCCTCTCGAGGTGCGGGCTCCAGCTCGACTGTCGTAAACGCGCCTACGTCGTCTGGCTCGCCCGGCTCGTCAGGGTCAGGCAGCTCCTCCAGAGCATCGGCTGCTGGCGCTGCTGGCGCTGCTGGCCCGTCGCACATGTCATCCTCGGTGCGCACCAATGGTGTGTCAAGACCACGGTTCTCGAATCTTTCGACCCCAGTCCTCAACAACGTTCAGCTGCCCCCCATGCCACTGGAACCCATTGGGGACCTCGTTCACGTCACCTCGCCGGTTGTGGCCAATCTCAACCCAGCCACCACCCAATCCTACATCCAGACGATTGACCGCATTGTACCCCAGGGTGTACACGCGCTCCAGCAGGCCCTGGTCAAGTACCCAGCCATGCTCACCCTGCAGAGTCAGCTCCAGGCCGCCATCGACCGCGAGGGCAGCCCATTCGTGCGGTCACAGCTGCGGCAGGTGGTCAGCGCTGCGACGGTACGCATGCAGGTGGCGCAGGCGAGGGCACGTGTCCAGGGCTTCCAACAAGGCCTTGTTGCTGCCGATGCTGCGGCAGCGGGCAATGGCACGTCTGATGACGACGCGGGTGTGGGCAGCGCCAGTGGAAATCCTGCCGGGTCCTCCTCGGCCGTCGCCCCTGGTACTGCTTCGGCAGCGAACCCAAGTGTCGTCGGACCACCACCGCCCACCGGCCCAGGTGGTGGCCACCGCATCCACGCACATGTGCCTGAGGTCGGCGTGCCTACTCGGATCTACAAGTTGCAGTTTGATGCCCGCCGGATCATCTGTTGTAGCCAGACGAGCATCATCGTGGGTTGGGATTTCTGTAATGGGGATCCTGCACTGGAGGAGGTTGCACGCTTCTTTGCTACTGTTGATTGATGAAGCCTCTCTCTCTTTTTCATGAAGACCAGATGTGCACTCGGGAGGCAGGGGCTGATGTGCTTGATGAAAAAACTGCGACTTTCTGACCTGAACATTTTTTTTCTTTTGCGGCAACATTTTGAGGGAGCGACTATTTGGGCTGGCACGCATCGCTTCGGTATCATGGAACAGGTAGAAAGGGGGGGGGGGGGGCCGGGGGGAAAGAGTCGTTGGTGTTACGGGAAGGGAAAATGCGACGGGGATGGTCCTTAGGGAAGACCAAGAAGAGAGGATCCGGGCGACGGAATTCATGAACGAAACGATATAATATTTTTTTTTATGAGGTATACAATAGGTAGTGCATTGTAGAAAGGTAGCATTCAGCCCAAGCTTTGAAATTCCATCCATTCACTCATGATATATTTGCGACGGTCCCCCCTACTTGCCTAGGTCTGTACGCTCTGGCGGTGTCACAGCTTGCAATCAGTAATCCTGCATCGTCAGCTCGAGGTCCAACTGATGAGATCTGCCTTTCCTTGTCAATAGATGAAATGGTTGACACAATGTATTTATTCAACACGATCTTTGATTCCGCCTTGCTCCCCACGGATACGCTCAACGCCACCAACTCCTATCCCGTCCCCAACTCCGGCTCTGTCGCGCCGTTTCCGTATATATATGACATAAATGCAAAGAGCTCTCTCTCTCTCTCTCTCACACACACACACTCGCACAGGCTACTATCCAGCAGCCTCCTTGACCGCCTTGCCAGCCTCCGTCACGGGCGGCTCGTCGATAAAGTCAGGCACCTCGTCCTGCATGAAGCCAGGCAGGGACTCGCCGCCCCCCAGCTCCCTCTCCAGATCGACCTCGGCGCCCAGGGCGTCGAGCTCGGCGTCGAGCTCGGCCTCGTCGACGTCCTCGGGCACGTCGTAGCTGCGCGCCAGGCTCTCCTGGATCTCGTTCCCGACGTCCATGAGGTCGGCCATCTCGTCGTTGAGGCGCTCGATGCGGTCGATGTCGACCTTGCCGTACTGGCGCTTCAGCTCCTTCTGCGTCGTCTTCATGGCGTCCACCGTCGTCATGACGTTCTTGAGGTTGTCCTGCATCATGCCCGCCTGCTCCATGTTCCAGACCTGGGACTGCAGCTGGTCCCGCTGCGCCTCGTAGGCCTTGCGCCGCTGGAGCACCTTGAGGGCCTTCTGCTTCAGGGCCGTCTTGCCCGGCCCGTCGCGCATGCGCGAGAGCTTGGTCTGATAGGTCTGGAGCTCGGCATTGAGGGAGGCGAGCTTTACGTCGATGGAGGAGATGCGCTCGTCGACGCCCGAGATGGCCGAGTTGAGGGTCGGGCGCGGGGTCTTGGAGGCGCTGCCAAAGAGGCGGTTCATTTTTTTTAATTTTTTATTAAGTTTTTGTGGTTGTTTTCTGGGAGAAAGGGGGAGTAGAGAAGCGCGGTCGCTGGGGGTCGTGAAGAGGTGTGTGGTCCTGTTGAAGCTTTGCGTCTTGTCCTAGGCGGCCCTTTGCTGGTCTTCGGGGGGCGGGGGAAGGGGGGGGGGGGGGATGTCTCGTGATCTGGGTATCGCTGGTTGGGTATCGAAGAGGATCGTCTAGGGTCGCTTTTGTGTATCCTGTTCAAGATCTGTTTTGCTTTGTGTGCTTTTTCTAGAAGAGGTCTCGTGGGGGCTTGGTGAGGAGAGGGGGACGCGCAGGGGATGTTCGCATGTTGCCCTTGGGCTCCCAAAGATGACGATGATTGCGATCGTAATGGTTAGTGACTTGGTACCTTGTATCTATGGATTAGCGGGGCCTACAGAGTGAAAGCGCCGCCAATGAGAAGGTTCGGGCCAACCACTGTAGTGTAAACCCTGGCCGGCACCGCTGACAAACCGTGTCTGTCGCTAAACCCTGAGGCTTAAGGACGCCTTCGAATTCTTCTTCAAAGAATGCTTTATTATACTGTACATGGCACTGAGGCTATTCCACAGCGGTGCAAAACTGAGGCACATATGAATTTGGCAGTTTTGCAAGATTTAGACAGACATATGGTGTGGTTCCTTCTGGCGGGGATGGCCATCTTGACTATTGTTTTCCCAAGACTACTCACTGTATGAAGCCGGGTAATGTAAAGACGGCCAGTATTACCAAAGGTCTCGCGATGACAGTGGTAAGGGCAATGGCGGATGGAGGTGGAGTACGTACGCTTCGAATAGTTGCTATGGTACTATTATACTTCTGTTTCCACATGACAGGTGTGCCCCAGTCTGTCTTCCGGTCTACTATGACAGCAGAATGGAGTAAGGTCTGCCTTGAGGACGAAAGAGGCATATCCCAGGCAAGCAAGGGAGAAAAAAAACGTCCCTGTGGAGCACCAAGCACATCACGATGTTGAAGCCAAAAAGAAAGACAAAAAAGGCCCCCAGATCACGACAGACTGGATCGTTCTTCAAAACGTCATACTACAAGTGATAGACGACATACAAGGACTCTTCAATAATGCGTCACGAGAGGGTTCTTTACTAATGAGTTCCACATACTGACACCACCACACCTTTGAGACAACTTGTCGCCTCCCCTCGGGGTCGCCACGCTGAGTAAGAGCGGAGTTGTGTTCCGGGGGACACACACATACACACGGAGCACTGTCGACTGACTGGACTTGATGGAGACGTTGGGATGGAAAAGAGGAAGGAAGAAAAAGGAAAAAAAAAGGAAAAAGTTTGTTGACTCATAATATGGGAAAGGCTAGTTTCGGCTCCAGAGTGATTTTATGGGGAGGGCACACGCTATTCGTTCAATTGCCAAGATAGAGAAGGTGAGTATCCACTATAGTTATACGAGACACTTTTGTGGTTTTGAGGGGGGGGGGGGGGGTGGGCTAAAAATAAAATAGAAAAGGGTATCTATAGGAAGTGAGAGAGAGAGAGATATAGATAAGAAGGGGTGGGGAAATGAGCTAGCTATGCTTCCTCCAATTCCAAAACC
>JACWQW010000181.1:0-53390 GCA_014849355.1 Cryphonectria radicalis
CCCCCCCCCCCCCCCCCCCCCCCCCCCCCCCCCCCCCCCCCCCCCCCCCCCCCCCCCCCCCCCCACCCAAGGGTCTCTCTCTCTCTCTCTCTCTCTCTCTCTCTGATCCATCCTCTCAAGGTCCAAGTTCCTCGTGAAGGAGGGGGGAAAAACAAATGAGTCTGCCACTCTGTGATGTTGTTCCTCCATCATCTTCTCTCACGTGCTCCCTCCCTCCCTCCCTCTCACGCTTTTCCCTTTCCCTTGCCCTTCTTCTTCTTCCCGGCGCCGTCCTCACTCACATTCCCGCTCCCGCCCACACCACCACCACCTCCTCCTCCCGGCAAGCCAGCCATGCCTCCCATGCCGCCCAGCAGGCTCGCCATGTCCATCCCAGGCGGCATGCCAGGCATACCCCCCGGCGCGGCCCCGGCCCCGCCACCGCCCTGCATCTCCTTCATCATGTCCTTGAACAGATTCTCGCTGACCCCGCCGCCCGTCATGGCAGGGCTGTAATACGGCAGCATGTCGCCCATCTTCCACCCCCGCGGGACCGCCGGCCGCGGGTACGCCTTTGTCCTCTCGGGCGGGGGCGGCCCGCCGGGGATGCGCTCCCAGAGCACGGCGCTCTTCTCCGTGGTCGGGTTGTTGCGCAGGTGCTGCGCGACGAGTATGTACAGCTGGTGCTTGTTCCTGACGCCGGCGGCGGCGCCGGCGTCGCCCCTGAGCTGGACCTTGACCCGGCCCGGGTTGGCCCAGTCGCGCGGGTGCATCTTCTCGGGCTCAAAGAGCGTCTGGACCCGCAGGTCGCGGCAGGCGTTGACGATCTCCCTCGCGAGCGGGTTCGACACGGCCAGCTCCTTGGGCACGCGGCGGCCCTCGGCGCGCGTGCGCGAGGCGTCAAAGTAGATCGGGTAGAGGCACTGGAAGCCGGCGTAGGCCTTGGTCGACGTCGTCGTCTGGATGGCGTAGGAGCCGGCGGCGCCTGCGGTGGGCGGGCCGCTGGAGACGGAGGGGATGCGGCTGGGGTCGAGGATGTGGGATCTTGCGTCTGCTGGTGCAGGCTGATGATGTTGTGGCTTGTTGGAGCGCGAGCGCAGGATGTCGGTTTCTGCAAAGTCGTCAATGTCACCGTCTGAAGGGTCGGACATTTCGAGGTCGCTGTCCTCTACTTCTTCTATTCTCGCGTGGGACATGATGACGGTGTGTGGTGTTTAGGTGGTTCCCAGATATGTGAGGAGGGGGTTTTCCCTTTTCTGCAGAGAAGAGGAGGAGGGGGTTGTATAGTACTTTTGCCGTTTGTCGACCAGGTGAGGTCAACGTGGAGGAAGTTCGAGGTGGGGCTCAGCACTTTCTAGCTGGGGGAAGGGGGTCTCTTTTCTGCTTTCCACCCACTGTGGGGTAGCAGGTACTTGAGCTAGAGCTGGGGCCTGGCATGCTGGCACGTTAGGGGGGGGGGGGCAAATGGGCAATACAGTCACTGAGGGACAGGGGTAGCTAGCACCACCACCAGCCTAGATTTCCGAGGTTCATTCATTATATTACTGTCAAGAGATGCTCGAATTTGGCCCAGAGTCCATCGCCATTTTCCAGAGAGGAGAGACCCAAGATATACATACAGCTCTGGTAATCATGGATGAGCACCTGAAATATTTGTCAAATAGCTCAGAAAAGAACAAGAGGTGCAGAATCAAATTAAACAGTCTCCCGTCAGCATTCTTTCCACCATATTCGTCACTATAATAAATAATAGCTATTCCTTCCCATTAAAAAGACAGCCTCGTTTCCGAGGAGAGAAAGAATGGAAAAAGGAAACCAGAAGAGAAAGAAAGAAAGAAAGAAAGAGAAAAGTACAAGAAAGGTTATTGTTCATTCTTCATTATAATCAGATCGATGCTCATCGCTCGCTGGATTTGGTGTGCTTCAAAAGAGAAAAGTGACGCAGAACATCCTCAGGTCCTAAAAAGCTGTTGCTGCTGCTGTTTTGGCTTCCCCAAGCTGGCTCAGGACTGGCCTCACCAGAAAGGATGGAACGATCTCCCATAAATTGATACTAATTTCAGCGTCTTCGAGACTGCCTGCGTTGATAACTTTATTCCTCATCCAAATACTGGTAAGTGGGCCGGAATTTCGTACCGGGCGGGTGCTCCCACGTCTTGAACTTGCAGTACGGATGCATGCACTGGCCGTCACGGGTGCTGGGGCACTGCTTAGGCGGTCAGTCTGTTCCTTGCATGACGATCTCATCTGACGACAGGCACGTACGTAGGTAAGGAGGAGAAGAGGAGGGGGGGGGGGGGGTGAAGACTGCTTACATGATGACCGTAGATGCAATCCCCGACATCGCAGTCCTGGCCGTTTGTGCAAGGGTTGAGCCGCGCCAGAAACGCAATGGCAGTCTTCTCCGCCTCGGTGGGTCGGTATTTGTGTTCGAAACAGCACGCGTCGCCCTTAGCGCAGGGTCCCCGGAGATAATGGTTGTTGCAGAGTTTATTGTTGTCTTTTCGTTTCTTGATATTGTCCAGAGCGCTCTGGTTCACCTCAAGAGGAGGATCCAGGCCACGCGGTCCCGGGTTCCAGGGGTTTGGCTTCTCGCGCCGCACCACGGCCGCCTTGGTCTGCTTGGGCGGGAAGGGGAGGGTGATCTGGGGCGGCGGTGTCGCACTCTTGATCGCGGTGGCATACGACGACGGGACGCCTCCGTTGGCCCCATTCGCTCCGTTTGATTTATCTGTTCCATTTGGCGAGCTGACCCCATTGTGCTTTCTATTAACAGACGTCGCAGACGGTGGCGGCAGCGGTGTCATTCCGGCGACGACCGCCGGCGACATCATCGGAGAGGGCATCGGGTCTGACAGGCGTCGGTCGACGAGCTTCTCGGCACGGAACAATTCTTTGTTGAGGTTGAGGATGTTGAGATTCGTAGCCCGCAGGTCCCTGTGCGTCGGGACTCCCTCGAGGATGGTGACGCGCTGACGGCTTTCCGTGTCGCGAATGATCTCGTCCAAGAAGGAAGCATAACCTGAGTCGTGGGATATCGCAAGCACAATCTGTTTACAATTGTGATTGCGAAGATGCCACCTGATAGCCTCTGTGATCTGGTTGTCAGTGGTGTACAACCGCGCGCGGAGATGCCTCCCAGCTCAGGTGGACGGATATACATAGATGGATAAATCACTTACCTTTTATTTTGGTGTCGGTCCGCTCTTTTCCTGGGCCTACATCAATAAAATCAAAGGATGCCATACCCTGAGTAAATCCTATAGTAAAATCCTTGAAAGTGGTCTCGCTCTCGACGGTGCCACTTGCCCTGGTGATCATCGCCAACCCCGACAGATTGGCGATGAACCTGGTGATAACCTCGACCTGGCCGGTTTGGTCATGGCACTGTTTGAGGATGGCATTTCGCAAAGTATAGGCGGCCTGCTTTCCGCCTTCCATACCTCTTTCTATGTATTGCTTTTGAAACTACAGCCGGGAGGGGGTTGGTTGGTCAGTCCATCCATAGTGTCTGTTTATATAACTAATGTGCAAGGAGAAAGAACAAAGAAAGAAAGAAAGAAGAAAAAAAAGACCAGACCAGACCAGACACTTACATGACAGCCATCGCCATCAATCAAGACGACAACATAAGGATTGTAATTCTGCGCGAGTCTCAGCGCGGATGCTCCACCCTTTCGGAGCTCAAGTATACCTTCAAATGCTCATTTGCCTTTGACATGTAATCGATTGAATGCTGCAGCTCGTCCACTTGCTGCTGAAAAACCCTCCTAGATTTTGTGGCGTCGGCCAGGTCGAGGTTGGCATCTCTAATCTGTTCTCGCAGCAGTTCGTTCTCTGCTCGGAGGGCCGTCTCGGTACGTTCAGAGTAAATCAGGAGGTCCTAGAAGAAAGAAGGGTGACCGGGCACCAGTCAGCACCATGTCTCGTCAAGTCCGACACCGATCGTGGTGGAAGGTGGGTTGAGGGAAGGAGAGGAGGATTGGAGGATTGGAGGATTGGAGGATTGGAGGATATGGTGGTGCTGGTGGTGGCGGTGGTAGGAGCTTGGGTGGACACGGGGGGGGGGGGGGAAACAGGCGACATGCCTTGATCAGTTTATCGTGGGAGTCGCGTTGCAGCTGCATCTGCTGGAACCTCGAGGCGAAGTCATAGTAACCGCCTCCATTGGTCTCCATGATTTCACGTTGCATGAGAGACTCTTCTCTTCTTGCTCTCTCTCTCTCCCTCTCTCTCTCTCTCTCTCTCTTTGCAGGTGTAATAGTTGTCAGGCGATGGCGGCACGGAGAAGAGGGCGGTGAGAGTTCGGATGGGAAGTTTGTAAGAAACAGGAGCAGATGGCCCGCGTACTAAAGCTGAACCCAAAGCTGGGAGGAAAAAGTTGAGGGTTGACCAGGAAGAAGGTTCTAATGTGTGCACTGTAATCCCAGCAACAGGCGCTTTGTAGTGCACACAGTGCACCTATGGTATGGCGGGTTAGCGGGTTGGTGCGGCGTACGTCGTAGGCTTGCAGCAGAACCCTCCTCAGCGCGCAATGCTTGTCGTCTCCGGAGCTATTGGGGTTGTGCAGGGTTCCAAAGTGGAAAAAGGGAACAGAAGAGTTAGAGACAAATTGCTCTGGACCGGTGCGGCTTCCTCGATGGGCCAAGAGCCGTCGTGGGAGCTGATCTGTTCGTTTTTATAGCAAAAAAATAAAAATAAAAATAAAAAAAATAAAAAATAAAAAATACAAATCAGAAAATAAGGTCGTATCTGATATTTGCTTCTTCTCCCGCGATGTGACTAGAGGATGTACCCACTGTCGGCAGCTTGCAGCACTGAACTGCCTCACGGACATATTTTTTTTATTTTTTTAGTGGGGAAGCGCTGTATATCTCCCATGTCTCAACGACCCCAACAGCGTTCAGGGTTACGCAAGGGCCACCAGGTCACACTGGTGTGGGTTATGAGCGGGGGCGTAGCCGGCAGGGGAGGGGGGGGGCCTCCAGGAAGTGGACAAGCCGGCTTGCAGCCCGCAGCCAATCATGACGCGGTGTATGCGCTGGCTGGCACTCATCCACTGATGTGTCTCCAGGTTTAGTGTTTAGTGGCTTGCACATGCCTTACGAATCTAATGATCCTCTGCAGGTTGTAGGCTGCAAGGTGACAGCACTTTGCATCCGATGCGACGGTTACCATCACGGTTGACCGACCTCTCTGTCTCTCTGTCTCCCCCCCCCCCTTCTCTCTCTTTCTCTCTTCTTCTATCGATGAGAAAATGGTCGAGGAAATTATCATTGCTGCAGCAGATGGGTCGTCTTGAAGGACCAACCCAACCCGCTGTGGACACACGGCCCAAAGCTCGAGGTCATGAACTCGAATCATCGATGATGACTGTACATACGCATTATTCTGTAATGGCTGACTGCAGATCTCGGCCTTGGGACAACGCCTTTCATGCAGCTTGGGCTTGTCGCAGGTGCTCGATTCCTACTCATGCACGCCCTACTGCCCCAGCCGCTGTCGTGCAACCACACAAGTTCCTCTTGTCTTGGTGCACAACGTCCAATGGGAGGACAGGGCCACACGACACCCCGGTAGACCATTGCCCCAATGGCCTGCCGAGATGCTATGCCAGTGGCGTACATCGTTCAACATCTGTGTCATGGAGGCCCAGGCATGGATCGATGTTGGCAGGTTCTCCCGGCGACCACTGATTTGCTGATGGTCAAGACCACCGTTGAGCCCGACCTTTTCGTCCTGGTTCCAATTTCCCCCTAGCTCGGGACAGAGGGGGAGAGAGAGAGAGAGAGAGAGAGAGAGGCTAGACCATGGTCTTCCATAGGGCACGGCGCGGGACGGAGGAGTTGTCTCACTAGTATCTCATCCGCAGCAAACCATAGGCCCTCCTTCTCCTGAATCCTTAGCTAGATCCGAATGATGACCAGGCACGTGAGATTCTTGGAGTAGAAGCCGCCAAGCCCTTCGCGTGGCTGCTTGTGGACGAGGTTGGGGGAGGGGGGAGGGAGGGGGGAGGCTTGGCCTTTCCATCCAGTTCTCATCCGTGACATACCTCATCTTAACGCACACTGTGAAGCTTCGTTTCGTTCCGACTTTCACGGGCTTGAACGGTGTTTACACTCGACGGTGAATCATGTTCTCACAAAATACTCTATGGAAGTCCTGCCGACTTTCCACAAGCCCCAAGAAAAGCAAATTAATAATCGTCGTTAGAGCCACTGCATTAACAGTTGTCGCTCGATCATAAAGATGATATTCCAAGTATGTATTGAAGAGAGAGAGCTATCCAAATCATTGGGATTTGTTCCATGTCAAGAAAGAGCACAGTAGCACAGTCGGCTCTCTATTGCTTCGGCGATAGGCCCAGTCTTGAAACCCCCAGAGATGGTGAGCTTCTCTGGCCGATGCCTACACGACCGCGCCGCGGATTGAAACTCCCACCACTGTCGGTGACCTCCAGCCCGCGCCTGATGACTGCTAGCTCCGACTGCTTGGCAAACACGATTTCTCCAGACCGACCGACGCCAAAGAGAAGCTGCCTGTGGCCCACAGCAACCCAATCATTGGGCATGAAGAAGTGGCGCACCAGAGACCGTCCCAAAGGCGCCCCGTTCTCTGGTGCATGCAGGTCAACGGAAGCGATCCAATGGTCTGTCGTATACACAACCATCCGGGCCCCGAAGCCCCCGATAACGAGCTCGATCTGCTCGACTACATCTCGGTTGAGTTGATGGACCGGAGCCGGGCTGCTGGATTCTGTGTCCAGGTCTCTGCTGTCCCAGATCTGGACCGCCGAGAAGGGTCCGTGGCTATGTGATCTGGCTGGACCATGAGATGAAGGTGCCATAGATACCGTAGCGATATAAGGCGCGTGATGCAGTGAGGATAGACGGTCGAAGCTGACCTCGGCCGCCATGGAGACTGTGCTCAGGAGTTGCAGGTCCGCCCAGGAATAAATCTCGAACTGGGACTTGGAAACGCGAAGAATGCACTCCGCCCGGCTTGGGTGACTCAACCACTGACTCTCCTCATCGGCCTCAAGCCGTGATCTCAAAGTAACTCCCTCGTCGGAAATTACCTTCAAGGTCACGAAATGGTCTGTGAGCAGGAGCAGCCTTGAATGCTTCTCCGACAGGATCGCCCCTCTGAGATAGTCGTGGGCGTGCTCAGTTGCTTTGATCTCGACGAATGGGCTACCAGCTTCCCATGACATTTGTTGCCCCTGCACTTTATGCCGCAGCATCTTTCGTGAGGTAATCAGGCTTGACCGGTCGCCGCATGTCAACACGGATCCCACTTCATCAAAATGAAGTACACTTATTGGACAGGTCCGAATTTGGGTGAAAACTTGTTGCGACAACGGCTCGCCGTTCGCCGGAACATCGCAAGCATGAACGCAACCCTCCTCAGTACCGTAGAAGACAGCGCTTGACACTTTGCAGCATGTGATAGCTGTGATCTTAGTGTCATTTGTCATGTTCGTGGGTTGTCTCAGCTGCTGAGGCGCTACCGCAAACGAGACTGTATCGCTGTCCTCGTCGTCCTTGAAATCGGTCCGCAGAAGCACGGGGGGCTCCCAAATCCGACATTGCTGTTCGCGGATCTCGATGAGTCGGAGGTTGTCGGCTGTGAAAGCGAGAGCCTCAGGGACAATGGATCTGTCCAGTTTTATTCTGGAGAGCGGGCGCAAGGTCTCAAAATCAAACAAGGTCAGGTTACCCCGAGAGTCAACGCCAGCAAGTGTCCGGCCGTCGGGAGTCGAGGCGAGGATGTGGACATAGACGGCTTCCACCGCCGCGATAGCATCGCCATTGGCCGTATCATAGACGATGAGATCACCGTCGGTATATGCTGCGGCCAGTAAAGTCGTGCCAATGGCATGGCTGAAGGTGATGGACCCCACCGTCGTAATACCGTGAGCAATTTTATGCGAACCGTGGACGGCGACCGACCCTGTCTCCTTCTCGTACATGTCGTAAATGCAGTCTTCGAGACAGTCCCAAAGTACGATGTTTTCACCTTTATATACGACTGCCAAGAGGCCCGTAGCTGATCCAAATGCCATCGTCGTCGGCGATCGAGCTTGCATCCTTTCCTCAAGGTCCGCTTCCCAACTGGCCGGCTCCTCACGGAGAGGTCTCTTCTCAAGCAGGTCGAATTCAATCAGTTGGTTCTGCGTTGTTGCCACTCGAAGGATCGTATCTTCTTCTGAGAACTGCATGGCTAGACACGGTGACGTTATCTTGAAGCTAATGACCTCCTGTCCTTCTGCCATTGTCCATATCTTCACGAGGCTATCCCCAGACGAAGCTAGGTATTGACCGCCGTCCGCAAAGGCCAAGTGACATACTGGCTCTCCGTGTGACAAATTGTACACCTCATCAAAGACAGAGTCGCCGTATACCTTCAAATATCCACAAGCATTCGTCATGCCCACGGCAAAAAGCCCAGGACAGACCGCCATCGCGTTCGGCCACATCTCCTGTGAATATGATATGGTGGCTATGCAATCATCCCAGCCTCGAGGAGACAAGCCCAGGATGTCTAGTCCTCGATATGGACTGGAGAATTGCTGGCGGATAGCTGAGTCTGGTGGGCAAAAAGGCGGTATGAGGCGGTGGATGGACCGGGGAGAGGATTGGAGCAGGCCAGAAAATTTGGTCGCAATGTGGACTAGGTCATCACCCCATCTTTCCATCGTAAGTAGCATTTCGTTACCATCAGCAGGGTCTTGTGGTGACGAATGCTTAGCCCGGCTCGATAACGCACTTATAGTCTTCCCAGCTTGAAAGACTGTCTTGAGATTGCCTCGGATAGCAATAGTTTCGACCCATCGTAGAACACTTCCATCAGTGAGAAATTGTGACAGAAGTCCCAGAATTTCCTCGTCGGCGTGAGATAACATATCGACGTGTTGGAAGACATAAGTAGATGCGTAAGCGGTGAAAGGATGTTCGTGGAACTCGACTGTGGGTGAACTCGAGCCTCGATGAATATGTTTTACTTGGGACTCCGAACCAAGTTTTCTCGGACGGGACGTAACGCTCAAAAGGCTGTGCGTATTTCTCATCTTCGGGTCCAACCTAGACCTGCTTGATGCAGATGTACTCGTAGCAATGAGAAATTCGAGGCAGACTTTCGCCAGGCGGCGATGCCCCTCTGCCTTTGCCACAATGAACTCCGACTGAATGCGTCCCGTGGTTAGAAACTCCCTGGCTGTCGAGTGAACGAGTTGCACTCTGTTGTGAGTATCCACATAGATAATATTGCCACAGCATTTGGCAATGGCCCGCTCGATACCGTCGATTCTGTCGTTGAGATCCAATTCAATAGGCGCCTGAAGCTCGGAGGCCGATATGGGACGGAACGCATAGGTTGTCCATGTGATGAAAGCCTTTGCGAGGTCCTTGCCGAATCGTGCTTTCGCCATGTCATTGAGAATCTTGGTATACAAAGAATCCATATCACATGGAACACTCTCCAGCACTTCCTCAATTTCCCTCTCACTCGTAACTTCGCGCAGCTCCGAGCATATTAAAGAGGCCCAGAGGAAGCAACCGCCAGAATTTCTCACGATCTGAGATGTCATGTCTGTCCGAGTCGGCCACTTTTCCGAGGATGGACAAGGCAAGAGGCTGAGATTCGACTCAAGCAACAGGCTTATGTCGTCCATGCTGTCCTTGTCTGATATTGTCTGGCTGATGATTTTGGTCCGAGAGTTCGTCCTGCCCATATGGGTCATCACGAGATCCCGTGATGTAATGAAGATGGACAACGGCCATTGCTCCTGCATGCGCGCCAGGAAGCTCATCACTTCCACGCTGTTCTCACATTCATCAAGGGAATCGATGACCCAGAGCTGGGGACGTTGAAGCCTGACCTTGAGAATGCCAGAAGAATAGACCTTTCTCCAGACTCCGTTGGAGTCAAACTCATCGAGGGGAGCCTCACGTCCCGCCAGTGAGAGTTCTCGAAGTCTTGAAAGCACCTCGGGATGCAGCATCGCCATCTGCCAGGCCATGGACCGCAGAAACACACCTGGGCTGGATTTCGTCCTGTCAGATTTCTGGAAAAAGTAAAAGCAACAATCTTTTCCCACACCCCGTACATCGTTGACCACATGGCCGGCCAAGACACTTTTACCTTGGCCCGGACGACCACGTAGCCACAGTAGAGATGAGTCCAAAGACTGCTTCCAAGACTGGTACCAGTCCTTCTTTCCGAGCCATTCACAGGTTCCAGGAAGCCGAAGGACGTCTTGCGTCGTCATGTCGTCCTCGGGCGCGCTCGTAATGCCGAGAAACCTATCCACAGATGCTTGGTCTTCCTGTACCACATACTTCTTGTGTACCAACGCCGTGTCTCGATGTGAAGAGATAATCCTGGCTAATGCGTTCCGAACGGTGATGAAAGCCGGATCATTTGGTGAGGCAAACATGGCGACGTTGCGATGATTTGCGTCGAGCAAAGTTCTTCGCTCGTTTGGAAGATTCATGACGGCGCTTGTCTTCTCAACGATCATGGCTTTCACCGGTCCGACATTCATCGGTCTGGTCTCGTAGAAGGACAAGAGCTCAATCTTGGGCGCAATGCGGGGAAAGTCCTCGTTGATCGATTGTAGCATTGGCGACTGCGGCAACAAGTCATCGACGAATGGCCTGCCCCCCACAAGTGTTGCCAGACGAGCAACTGTCTGAGCAATAGTGGCGCCCTGATGAGGCGTCCCCAGGAACACAATGGATGCAACGCGATCGACGATGGGTTGGAACTCGGGGTCGTTGTGTGCGATGATGTAAGCCTTCTTAACGACGAGCCCACCCATGCTGTGGGCGACAAATATCAAGCGCGGCTGATTTGCAAAGCGTGAGTGCAGGCCAACTACCTTACGAAGTATCCATGGTGTTGTGGACAAATGTGCCATGGATTGAACTCACTGGTGGTCCTCGGTTCATCGACGGGGAGTCTTTGACTGCACCAAGCAAGGATCTCGCGAAGTCATGGACGTTGAGGATCGAGGAGGTGCTGATAGCAGACGGATACCCGAAGGTATGTATTCTGACATCGTGAAAGGCATTGTCCAACGGAAGCCATGCCCCTGGCCAGAAATGCGACGGCTTGTTTTCTTTGCTCCAGGTGCTGTGACTTCCGCCGTTGAGCCCATGCACAAACACAATATCGGCCACTGCGTTTTGATCCGGCCCGGGGTCATAGAGCGTCGTAAGTCCTAACGGACCTTTCGGCCCAGTCACTTCATCGATATCACTTGTCCCACGTCGTGTTAGGGCACGGCTTAGAAAAGACCTAGTCAAGGAAGTCGAGGTTCTCCCGGAGAGCGAGATGTCCCGTTGGGATGTCATGGATGGATGGAGGCAGTCAAGTCGATGCTGCAGCGAGCCTCGGTGCTCTCCGCTGAACACCTGGGAACTGCTTGGGAGTATAGTTGAGTGTGTAGTCAAAATATTGATATAAATTTAGGTAGCAAAGGAGCCAGCGCCTAGAGGATGTGGCTGCAAGTAGCTTATATGACCGTTGGAAAGACCATCCTGTTCACTACTGCAGGTTGAATGTATTCGAACGCTGAGGCAGTGAAGACCAGGTAGCAAGGCGCAGCCCACCGTGAGCACTCGTTGGACGAGGCCCTGCGGAGATTGGCCCACACATGTGCAATGCTACCCTTTGCTGGAGGCCCATACCCATATGGCACAGTAACTGGAGGGGACCAATGACGACCCCCCACTAAGCGCCTTGTTGGTCTGCTGAGACGCATGCACGTACGAATAGTGCGCGTCGCCGAGGAGAGTCTGGCGTGCTGGATGTTGGGAGGATTTGAGCCCTACCGGTGGGCGCTTAATCTGATGATACCGGCCCCTCCTTGTACCTGGCCCGGACCGAAGCGTAGTATTGAATCGTCAAAGCGTGCGGGAAACAAGATCTACAGATTTGACCCTGGGCCCATGGCCGGGAAAGGAGCTTCTCAGAATACGAAGCTACAAGAGTCTTGGATGCAGCATGACCTCAGCTTGCATTGATTCTGAGAAGGAAGGCAGAGCAAGTGGCTGATCAGGTTCGGCCAAAACATAATGAAGTGAAGTGTTGTAATGTGTAGACACAGTGGGATGGAACAATTACCAGGGTCAACAGTGCTTGAAAGGGGATTTGCCAGGACCAGCATGCATTATTAGACCATTGATCATTATGAACACCAATTGTGTACCATAAATTTTGTGTTTAGGTGATAGACCAATACCTATTCATCTCGTCTTTCTCAATTAGAGATTGTACACTTGAGAACTAGAGCTTTATGCAAATTCTAGTGGGAAACAATTTCCTTGCTTGATCACATGTCCTTGACACGGCTTGATAGCAACTTTATATTGTGGCTTTGTTTGGGTAGAAATGAAAGAAATAGTTCACTTCATTTATTTTTTTGGGGGGGGGGGGTTTCAATAAAGAACTAAAAACAACCATACGTTGTATGCGAAGGGACTATGATGGCAAACCTAGGGTCTTCTGAAGAAGCGAGAGAGAGAGAGAGAGAGAGAGAGAGAGAGAGAGAGAGAGAGAGAGAGAGAGAGAGAGCTAGTTCAGTCTCACTGAGTCCGGAGTGGGTGGACCCCTGTAGGAGCTACTGGGTAGGGGTCACTTTGGGATTGGTAGGCTTGGTAGAGAGCGTCATTGGGGCGGTTTGCCCCACCTCAACGGCGCGGCTGCCACCAACCTGGAGCTTCGACTTCAGCCTTGAGGGCCCAGATCAGTGAACGCCAATAGGTCGTCCGTCATTCTTTCTTTGCATTATTCGCCCACCAACTTTGACCTTTCCCTCCTTCAGGCAGTTTAGCAGCAACACTCTTTCATACGCCAGCAACATATCCAAACAACCTCAGCCTGTCCCTCTCCAGCATACGAGTTCAAAATCATAGCAAGATCAAGCCCAAACCACCATGGCCGACGACAGCGATGGCGAGTACATGAACAACTACTCTGACGATGACCTCGATGACCACCGCGTCACCAGTGGTGCCGACCGCGATAGCGGCATCGATGCCCCAAGGCACGGCGGACGATCCCAGCCAAGATCCCATGGCGGTGGCGGTGGCGGCGGCAGGCATGGACGCGATCGCAGAAAGAACAACCGAACGCGCGCGGCATGGGAGGAGGGCAAGTTCACATGGGATGTCCCCGAGGACGAGGAGGGGAACGTCTCCCTGACCGCACTACTCGAGGCGGAAAAGCGCCGCCGCCTGCTCCGCGACACGACCCCTCTACAGCGCGGCATCATACGGCACCTGGTGCTCGTGCTCGACATGTCCTTTGCGATGATGGAGAAAGACCTCCTGCCGAACCGCTTCAGGCTGATGATGAGCTACTCGGTGGAGTTCGTGCGTGAATACTTTGAGCAGAATCCCATCTCACAGATGGGCATCGTCATGATGCGCCAGGGCCTTGCGAAGAGGGTGTCTGAGATGAGCGGCAACCCGGCCGTGCTCATAGACAGGCTGAGGGAGCTTGAGAAGGACAAGGAGCCTGACGGCGACCCCAGCTTACAGAATGCGCTGGAGATGTGTCGCGGTGAGCTCTTGTACGTGACCCATTTCCCTGGTCGTCCTCTGAGGCTGGAATGTCATGGCTAACTGGTGTTGCTACCCAGCCACGCCCCTTCACACGGAACCCGTGAAGTCCTCATAATATACGGCGCCCTTCTCTCGAGCGACCCAGGCGATATACACGACACTATCAACAATCTTGTTTCAGATCGGATACGTGTGTCGATGGTGGGGCTTGCCGCGCAGGTGGCCATCTGCTCGGAACTCTGCTCTAGGACGAACGGTGGCAACGATAGCTGCTACTCCGTCGCTAAGGACGAGCAACACTTCCGCGAGCTCCTACTTGAGAAAACCACACCGCCTGCCACGCTACAGGCAGAGCAGAGCAGTGCAAGCCTACTGATGATGGGGTTCCCATCTCGCACGAAGGCGGAGGCATACGTGGATCCGAGCCGAACCAAGCAAACAAGTAGCAAGCAGGCACAACAGTCAAAGCCAAAAAAGGATGCCATCAGCTTCTGCGCTTGCCACCATAAGCCATGCCGCGAGGGATACCTCTGCACGCGGTGCTCGACAAAAGTATGCCGCCTACCAGCTGAGTGTCCCGCCTGCGGACTGACTCTAATCTTGTCAACTCATCTTGCCCGCTCATACCACCACCTCTTCCCTCTACGAAACTGGATCACCGTCCCATGGAGCGAAGCCCACAAGTCGGCTGCGTGTTATGCCTGCCTCACACCTTTCCCCCAAATATCCAAGCCAAAGGACAAGAGCAAGGCAAAGGGCAAGGGAAAAGAGAAGAAGAACGATGCAGAGAAAGTTGCTACTGTGGTAGCGGATGCGGAGCAGACCAAGGACCTGGCAAAAATCAGCGAGAGCGGGCGGTACGAATGTGTCGTGTGCCACAACCACTTCTGTATTGACTGCGACGTCTTTGCACACGAGGTGGTGCACAACTGCCCTGGCTGCCAGAGCGATACCCGGGCTGCGGCCAAGGTGCAGGCAGAAGTGGAGGCGGTAGAAGCTGCTAATGGTGTTGCGCATGCGAATGGAGAAATAATCGTGGACTAGACGTTGTACAAAATTAGGCGTTGGGAGAGATTCATTGGCTGCATATTGACTCGAAGGAACTGCGATATCCCATAGGAGCGACACAGAGCATCTGGATCTCGAGGCACATTTCAAGGCGTTGAGGAATACCAAAAGCTGTCTCTTAGAGGAAGACATTGCTCTGGTCATGATTGCCGCATTCAGAGGCATCAAGGTAATTATTGCAAACAATACCATACAAAATCTACACTATTATACCGATTTTTTTTTTTAAATTTTTTATCTTGTGTTATTTGTACGTATTCTTTCTTGGAGCCCTCGTGTGACTTGTCTTGAAGAGAACGACTCAATTATGCTACAAAATGATTCACTTTCAGTCTCCACTATAACAGTGCCATGCCGTGGCACTGCTCTGATCTAGACCTGTTCATGCCTCAGAGGTTCCCCCTGTCAGCCTGCTCCCTCTCAATGGCCTCAAACAGGCTCTTAAAGTTGCCCGCCCCGAAGCCGTCAAACTCGTTGCGCTGGATGATCTCGATAAACACGGTGGGGCGGTCCATGAGCGGCTTGGTGAACAGCTGCAGGAGGTACCCGCCCTCGTCGTAGTCGATCAGGATGTGCAGCCTCTCCAGCGTCTCGAAGTCCTCCTTGAGCTCCCAGCCCCTCCTCTCGGTCTTGAGGCGGTGCCGCATGGTCTCGTAGTACGTGCCGGGGACGTCGATGAACTGCACGCCCCGGGCGCGCAGCGCCGTCACGGTGGAGATGATGTCGGCCGTCAGGATGGCGATGTGCTGCACGCCCGCGCCCGCGTTGAAGATGACGTACTCTTCGATCTGGGAGCGCTTCTTGCCCGGGGCGGGCTCGTTGATGGGCATCTTGACCACCTCGTTGGCGCTGGCCATGACGATGCTGTTGAGCGCGCTGAACTCGGTGCTGATCTGGCTGTCGTCGACGGACCAGAACCGGTGGAAGGACAGGCAGCGCTCGTAGAAGGCGCACGCCTCCACCATGGCGTGCCAGTCCTGGTTGCCGACGCAGTGGTCGATGCGAGCCATCTTGACGTCGGGGAGGATCAAGGTCGAGGTCGAGGCCGCGGCGGCCCGGAACCCAGGGAGGAAGGGGCCTGAGTAGTTGTCCCGGCTGATGAGCGTGTGCGTCGTGTCACCATAGGTACGGATCACGGCCGTCGTGACGGAACCGGACTGCTTGTCGGCCACGGTTCTGGGCTCCTGCACGGCGTCGGCTCCCTTAGAGACGGCGCGGGTGTAGACGCCCTCGACAGAGTCCACCTCGAAGGCGACGTCCTTCACAGCGTCGCCGTGGCGCTCCAGGTGCGCGTGCATCTCCTGGAGGAGCTTCTTCTCCTCTGGTGAGATGGGCTCGTCATCTGGCAGATGTGCGTACGAGCGGATCGGGCTCGTGAAGACGAAGCGGACATCGCCGTTGCTGACGACATGGGATGTGAAGAAGCGGCTGCCTGTCTCGAGCCCGCGGTAGGCCAGGGGCTTCATTCCAAACAGCATGGAGTAGTAGGAGGCAGCCTGTTTGGCGTTGCCAACCCACCATGTGACGTGGTCGTAGCCATTGAAACTGGGAAGAGGGTTACGAATGGCGTAGTCCGCGTCGTTGATTGTGTTGTTGGCACTACCATTGGCCTGGTAGGTCACCGAGTTGCGTGGGGATCCATTGCTAATAGCAGACGGGCTCATTATCACTCAGCCAGAGTTCCTGAATGTCTCAGTACGGTGGACACTGGTAAGGATTGGATTTGAAGATAAGAAAAACAAGATTAAAAAGATTCTTTGTTGTTCTGATATAAGTGGAGGAGAATAGTAAAGAAGCTTGGAGTTAAGAAGAACAAGTATTCCTGACAGTACCTTTCCTATGATTTTGGACAGCCCACTCTTTGCTAAAGGACTCTCTGGTTATGAGAGAACTTTCAGATCGCCCATGGCGAAGGAAGGAAAGGCGCGCATATATTGCTGATCAAGCACACCGCCTAGGGGCGATCGTTGCTGTCAGGTTCGGCATTGTCCTATCCAGCTGACCATATAATGGCCACCGCAAGCCGAGAATGTTTGGAGTTTATTCAAGGTTTCCCGACCAGACCGACAACTGTCATCCTGTGGCAAGGCCGACTCTCCCGCTTGCGCAGAGGTCAAGTATGGAGGTCCTTGACCTGCTCTAGCCGGCGGTCATGAGCAGGCTGTGCCGCCTCAGGGGCGGAAATGCGGCCGTGAAGCGGTATTGGCCTGGATAAGCCGCGACATGCCGACGCTAAGCCGCAGGCGGAACTGTTCATCGCGATTCTGTCGATGCGCAATGACCACACTGCCCTGGCACCCAGAGCCGCCTCTCGCATTAGCCCCGGATCCCTTGACGCTTCCCCGGATCAGACGGACAAATATCAAGCTTCCCCAGAGAATAGTGAAGGTGGGAAACTTGCAGATCGTATCTCCTCGATCTTTCGACTGCCCCAAAACATACTTGCTGATTCCAATCAAGCCGGGATGATTATTAACCCTCGGCACACTTGACTTGCCGAGCTCAAAGAGACAGACCTCTGGGGGATTCCCAAATCGTGTCCAGCCTCGGATAGCATCGTTCGCACGACCACAGAGATACCGTCCAACCCTCATCTCCCATCTTCTTTGTCAACGCTGCAGGTCTTTGAAAGATCATTGCCTAGGATCAACGCCCTTTAGTTGTAGAGGCTCAGAGGACCACCTACCGTCATGGCCTACCTGTCGTCCCTCAGCACCCGGGATCTGAATATATTGTAAGTTGTACCTGGCTCGCATGGCTACCAGCCAGTTAATTAGATGACGCCTGTTGCAGCCGTGCTGATCACCAAAGTCCAATAGAGAGAAAATTCAGGATCCAGAATTCGACCCGTCCCAGACTGTGCAGGTAGATGCATCATTACCCAAGGACCCAAATGTCCAGAATATCACCGAGTATGAGAGCATTGCAGCAGAAGAGAAGAGGATAATATTGGCGGTCCAGCAAGCCGAACTCCAGCTTGCCGGTCTGAGACCAAGGACGGGCACAAATCCAGTCGACGCGTATAAGGAGTGCCTGACAGGACTGAGTACACTGCTCTCAACAAATCCATCGTATGGCAGTGCCAGGAATAACCGGGCGCAGGCGACCCGGCGTCTGTACGGCGATGGGATGCTGGTTGCAGGAGTTGAGCCATCCAGTAGCCCCTTGATCATCGGTGGTGATAGAGATGAGAGGCTTTCTGCAGCAAGTCAGGCCTTGTCGGATCTTGAGACCTGTATATCGCTCCTTTCACCAACCAGTCCCCATGCACGCCTGTCTCCACACGCCGCAAAAACCCTGTCCCTCGCACATACGCAGAGGGCGGCGATTTACCACCAGACGTCGAAGATGCTTGCCAGAGGTGGTGAATTAGATGTTGATCTGGCCAGGAGGGAGGCGTCTTGGAAGAGGCTTGACTTTGAAGAGGCTGCGTCGATGGATTTCGCTCTCGGGGGGAGGTACGGCAATGAGATTGCAAAAGGCCTGGCTGTCAGCACCAATCCGACGGCGAAGTTGTGTGGGCAGATGGTCCGAGAGGCGATGAAGAAAGAATATGGCCCGGCTTTCGGTGGATGATTGTACATGAGTCGGCAACACAATCCACTAGGCGGACTAGGTGCTGCCTTTGAAATGGCCTCGCCAGCTTCTTCCAGGAAGGTCTCAGTGATAACCAGGAGCGGCATCCTCTCATTCTGGCCGCCTCGACAAGGTGATGCAGCCTCGATGAATGACCATTGCGAGGTTACACCACAGGACGAGGCGACCACCGGATAACCCTCGATACCATTCCAACGTTGGCCAACGAGGTCATTGTGGGGTCATAGCAAGTCAGGCCTCCTTTTTTGACAGACCAAGTCTCCTGTAAGCAACATGAGTCAGATGACAATCAGAACCACGAGCTTAGATGCGAGTTTTATAGATGACATGCCTTCGCCCTGCGTCCAAGGTTTGGGACGTGGTCCTGCCTTTCTCCTTCTCTTCGCGATTGATCCTCGTAGCTGCCGCAGAGAGTCCAATAAAAACGGCAAAGATCGGGTCTGCGACCTTGGAGATGATGTAAGTGGGTGCAGGCATTGTGTTGGTGAGTGAGCTGCCTTGTTGGGGATGTTTTTCTCTCGAGATGCGGCTTTCTAGTGGGCGAAACGGGTGCTGGCACTAGAACTCGATATTGTGTTCCTGCCTCCTACAGAATGCGACAATTTTGTGCCTTGGCCTGTGCGAATTGTGAATCAACACTCTCGACAACTTCCTGCGCACTTGCATCCAAAAAAATTGGGCTGAGGTTGAGTGAGGGGTGCCAGCTTCAGCCTCCTGCACCTTTCGCACCTCCCAGGGAGCAGACCCACCTTTTGTCACGTGCAATTAAAGTGGCCCGTGCGCCGCGAAAATTAGCAGAGCCCACAGCTTTTTCGCTACCTACCCATCAACGCCAGCGACACTGACCTCCATTACCGCACCAGCAACAAACTTCATTCCCACTCCCCCACGACCCGACCAGCAGTCACAATGAAGTTCCTCAAGGTTGGCCGTGTTGCCATCATCACCCGTGGCCGTTATGCCGGAAAGAAGGTGAGAATGAACCGACCTCTACCACTCCCGATTGTTTTTGACGAAGGCGGGACGAATGCGAACCGGCACGAGGACAAATGAAATGAGGGTGGTTTGGACCATGCCAACGGACTATCGGTGCAACAATTGAAGAGCTTGGGAATCTCGCAGTCCAGCCTGGTCAAAGGATCATTTGTTGGGTTAGGGGAGAGAGAAAAGAGGAAACAGAAAGGCTGACATTAGCGCTTTTTTTACCACTTATCCAGGTCGTGATCATCCAGCCCGTCGACACCGGCAACAAGTCGCACCCCTACGGCCACGCCCTGGTCGCCGGTATCGAGCGCTACCCCTCCAAGATCACTCGCCGGATGTCCAAGACCCGCCAGGAGAAGCGCTCCAAGATCAAGCCCTTCGTCAAGGTCGTCAACTACAACCACCTGATGCCCACCCGCTACACCCTCGAGCTCGAGGGCCTCAAGGGCGCCCTGACCGCCGATACCTTCAAGGAGGTGTCCCAGCGTGAGGAGGCCAAGAAGACTGTCAAGAAGACCCTGGAGGAGCGTTACACGAGCGGCAAGAACCGGTGGTTCTTCACTCCTCTGAGTACGTCTAGACAAAGAACCCCTCCCCGGGACCTCTTTTATTTTCTCCCCCCTTCGCAACAAGACTATACACACAATAGTTCGCACAAATGGCGCATTGAGACCATGCTAGCCAGGCCTCAAGGGGCTGTCAATTTTCTAAGGGAACAAGATCCGCTGACACCAAAGTTTTCTTTCTACACAGGATTCTAAGCAAGTTTCTTCCTTGATTTCGGTTGGGCGGGGGCGAACTGGTCTGGATGTATACAGCATCACAATACAAAAAAGAACAATCGACGGCATCAGAAAGAAGAAAAAAAGCTGCTGCTCTTACGACCCCCTCGATTGATCGTGACCGAAACAATCGGGTAACTGGTCGAACAACCTCATCTTTGGCGTTCTTCTATCGGGCAGGCAATTGCGTGAGGGGACCTCAAATACCATAGTGCGGGAAGACAAATGTGCTCTGGGATTCGGAGAAGGGATGCCGTGCTAGCTAGGAACTCCCGTAGTGGACAAGAGAGAATACGACTACGGCTCCCCTGGCTGCCGCTTCATGAAACAACAGTAGTTGGTCTCCCAACGAGGTTGGTTTTATTTGTTGTATATCTCGAACAACCGGGTAAAGCGTACAAAAAACACCTGGCTGGCATGGTCCAGGACGGCCCGACTCCAAAAAGTAGCATCACTACCAAGCCATCGAGGCAGTCATGCTGTGAAGGTCCTCATTTCATGTGTGTCCTAGAGTCCGGGTCGATGATCTGCAAGCCAAGCCTCCGTTGAGATGCCGAGCAGACCTGGCGGACCACACAGTCGGAGAGCCTTGGTCCGCGAGCAGCAACGTCCCTGGCCTAGGCAAAGCTTTCCGGTCTGTGCAACGTCTTGTTTAATCCCATCCGTCCCTTGATTTATGCGCTGAAAATCCCTCCCACAACGGGACGGCCTCGCAACCCAGTCATCCAGAGTTCTTGAGCCCTGAAGGGGAGAGAGGGGCCGAGGGACCGCACCGCTGCTCTCTTGGGGGTTGTGCTGACTGGCTTGCGCTATCCTCCATCTGCAGTTGGAAAAGCTACGGTGGAAACAGGGCAAACCCAGGCACATAGAGAAACAAGCCACACGTAATCCGATCGCCCACCAACAATTGTTCTGGAAGGATCACGAGAGAAAGCGGCGATTATGAAACTGTTTTACAAAGTCTATTTTCATGTAGTCTAGAAATCATATGCCTGTCTGGTCCGCATCAAACGTGACGCCTGTGGGATGGATGCGCTGAGGAAAAAGATCAAAAAAATTCCTGTACTCGCTATATGTGCATCGCCACAAAAGCCCTACACCAACATTGCCCCCCTCCCCCCCCCTCTCTCACCGAAATCATTCCAATGCAAGGAAGACCTCCAGCATCCTCCTAAAATTAGGTACGAGAAGAAATTGAGAGACGTGACACGTGGGGGCCGTCTCAAGTATGTGTCATCAGAATCCTCCCAACAACCTCCGAGCGACAGCGGCTGATAATGGGAATGTATTTTGTCCATAAGCATCTTTGCTGGGATTCATCAGCTGCGAGAGAGAAGCTTGCGCTTGAAGCCAAGAAACACAGTCTTTACACCGAGGTGCCGAAGGAGGGAACCTTGTTGGCAACTGCACTGTAAATGGCATTGGGATTGGGAACATAATCGGGGGCGTATTTCGGTGCCACGCCGCCGAAGAGCAGGAAGAGGAACAGCACGGAGCTGCCGATGATGATGAGCTTCCGCATAGCGGGGCGGGTCTGCCCAAGCTCGCCCCACTGGCGACCAGCCTCGCTGGCGTAGCCCTTGAGAGCATCCGCACCGAGCTTATAGTAGACCATGCCGGCGAGAGCGATGCTGTATCCGAAGAACTGCAGACCGCTGACCTGGGTGCCCCAGATGAGCATGGAAGCAACAACGAGCAGAACATCCTTGAGGACACCGCAGAGCGTGAGGACCAGGGAGGAGGTCTTGCCGATCTGTACCCAATTATGTCAATGGAGATCCATCTTCCGAGTTCGACGAGGTGTGAACTTACAAGCATGACGACTGAGACGTTCAGGCCGAAGGCAACCATTCCGTTCAGCAGGAACGTGAAGAGACCGACGTTGTAGACCTCGGCCATGGAGACCTTGGGGACCTCCCAGAAGAGGGCAACGACCAGGTTCATGGCGGCGCAGACAGGCGCGAAGTAGTAGAGCGAGACCAGAGGGTCCATCTTGAACTCAGAACCGCTCAGGAGACGCTGCACCATGGTAAGACGAGTGGCCTCGAAGGCAACTCCAGCCATCTGGTAGATGAAGCCGAGCATGTCGAACTTGATCTCTCCGACCGAGGCAATGATGACACCAACGACGATGGCGGAAACATTGAGGAAGGTCTTGAGGCTAGGCGACGAGACGCCCAGAGCCCAGCCAGCCAGAAGGACAGCGACGGGAGTGGTAGCCTTGAGCATCTGGATGAAAGCAACGCTGAGGTACAGGTAGGTCAGGTTGCTGCAGATCAAGCTCATGCTGAACATGACCCCGATGGGGACAATGGCGCGCAGATAGACACGTCCGGTCATCTTGACAGTCTTGCGCCCGTCGAGCCACGTGGTGTAGCGGGCCAACAGCTGGGTCATGATGGTCGAGAAGATCAAGTGGTAGGTCGTCAGGATAACGGGATAGTCTGGGCAAAATGTCTCAGTCAACGGCTCGCCCCGCGCACAATGTCTTTCGCGGATCGAACATACGGAACTGGAGGGTGTCGAGGACCCATTTGTTGAACAGGATGACGGAGGAACTCAAGCTGATCCAAACTCTGTGCGAATTGGGTCGTAAGGTTAGCGACTTGGGTATGGTTGCGCATGGCGGCAGCATGCAGAGAGTACTCCTGGGGAGAAACCTACGCAACGTAGACGGCAGAAGGTATAGACGCCTTTGCAGGCTCTGGCCTCTGCGCATCAGGGTTGACAGTCGGCAGCACGGGAGCAGCCTGCTCCCTCGTGATCTCGCCGGAGCTGCGTTCTTTCTCGGCCATTTTGTTATGATGTTGGGGGTTTCGAAAGAAACAAGAAAGATTAAGTAGGTGTTAGGAGAAAGTGCCCAGCGTGTCGTCGCCAGTGCAGAGTTCAATAGACACCCTGTCGCAATGGAGGGTTTGGTTGAGAGAAGAAAAAGAATAGAAAAGAAGAAGAAGCTGGATTAACGAGTGGACAGGTCGCTTGGTGCAAGTGCTGTTTGCGATCGCGGTGGTTGTTGTTTTTGTTAAGAGTAGGTAGGCCAAGGCCACGCAAACCTGAGACGAAGGAAGATAGGGCCGTGGAAGAAGAGAAAAGAAAGTCCAGGCCGCCTGGTGGTCTTTCGCTTATGAAGAGGAGAATGGACCTTGAACCGGGGTATATGCAGCCGCTACCAGGGCAGGGCTGTGCCTAATCGCAGCGTCTGACAGGGCAGGAGGGGAGGGGGTGGGAAGGGGAAAAGGAGGATGAGCGGTCGTGGTCGTAGTGGGAGGAAAATCAACAAGGTCCCGATTCACTGTCGGGGCAGTTCATTAGCTGGGAGTTGGCAGTGCCAAGGTTGACCCATCTATAAAGTACCTGAACCTGGCAGTGGGCGATATGAACGATGCGGCGATAAAGGGGGGGGGATGGCAAATGGGGCGCGACCTCCAGGAAAATAGGGGTTTGCAGGGTTTCGCCAGATTCTTGTCGACTTTCCTGCCCGAATGAAATTGGGGCCTCTCGCAGACCACCCAGCGCGCGCGCTTCACCTGGACGAGCCATGAGACACTATAGCATGTGGCTGGTGGGCTGTAATCTCCAGCGCTTTTTTGGTGTTCATAGCGTATCCTGACAAGCATTCAGAGTGATTTTCTAGGCCGGAGGCAAACAAACCCAGGCAGGGCGGTGTGTACCGCGGTACTCGAAATTCTCTTTGGGGATGACGACGACTTGCTCCTGGAAATCCATGGTGAACACACTCTATCTGGCAAAGGCGATTTTACCTTTTTATTTTTTATCCTATTTTTTCCTTTTAACCCCTTCCTAAAATCGCACCCTCCGAGCCGCTTTTCTTTGTGACAGTGACATACTCTTCAGGTCTAATCAGGGCTTTCGAGTCATGTACATAGTATGTCTCTTTCTTTTCCTTCTTCTTTTCTTCTTCTTCTTGACAGCAGTACTAGCACAAGGTGACGTCGATTGAGGAGTCAGTTTTTTCCTCCCTCCGGGCCTTTTTTTGGTGCGTGTATCGGCTCGGAAATCTCGACAAGTATATGCCAAGGCAGGACGATGCAAACTGACGTCTGCATGCTGATTGCTGGGTTATTCCCGTGCGGTGAACGGCATTCGTAGTAGGACGGAACAAGCCGGCAGTTGAGTGACATCCTCATGTTAGGACGCTGGAGTCTTTGTCTTTTGTTGTCTCTCCCAAGGCTCTGCACCCCTACTACCTAGTACCGTTGTATAGGGACCGTGCACAATTTTGCTAGATTACCGCACTGCCAAGGGCCAGCGGGATCCTGAACTGGGTTGCCAGCTCGTTGGAACAGATCCTCCATCGGTCACTACTGCCCACGTGTTTCTCGACCCGGTGCGCTATGCTGTCTGTGTGTCCTTGTGTGCTGCGCAATACCCTATAGGCACTGATTGATTACCACCACACTCTATCGTTGGACATAATCCTGGGACTACACATGAACACGAGTTCAAGGGCGTCCCGTTCTCCCCTCGCTGATTCGCGGAAGTCAATTCATTACCTGAAAAGAGAGGGAACATTTCTCTGTGAGAGACTTTTTCATGCTACTGGCGCAGGATACTTGCGTTGTGGCGTGGACCAACCGCCCGCTACCCGGAACCAGTACCGGTACGGAGTAGCATCATATAAATAGAACCATAGAACCCCCCCCCCCCCATATCGCCGCCGTTCGAGGGGTGTGGACTGGATGGTGCCGGACCAAAATTGCCCGAGTCATGGAATTCACTGGCCATCCCCCGTAGTGCACGTTCTATCCCAAACCACGGCTCGGCTAATTAAGCAGTAGTCCATAGTACTATGGGTATGCTGTAGTCAGCCGTGAGGCTCTCATTTTAAGGTCTTTCACGCCTGCGTCATGGCAAATTTGGATCCCGCCCAAGGAAAAGCGGATTCAGATGCTTTGCTGCAAATACTTTACGTGAAGCACTTGGTCTGTATGCGACTTAGCGTTGCTCTCCCTCATCAGAATATCCTCTTGGCCTTGGCCAAAGGGGCATGTCTAGGCAGGGTGCCGGTGAATCTGAAGAGGGGGGGGGGGAGGGGAAAGAAAAAAAAAGAAAAAAAAAAGAAAGGGAGAAAAATTCTAGCGTTACTTCAAGAGCCGCATCGCGGCTTGAAGAGATTGATCACGGCAATCCTACCCAAATACGGTCAATGAATTTGCCATGCAGATTTATCTCTCGGTATTAATTCACTGCTGATCCCACCCATGGTGAAACGGGATCAGCAAATCAAAGGATCTGCAGTCAACAAAAAAAAGAAGAAAAAGAGAGAAAAAAGAAATGCATAACATATGCTTTGCCCTGCCCCCCCCCCCGCGTTTTAGCAGGACGGTGTGTCACTCGTGACCAGCTTTTCCTATTCCCCCTGTAGGCGTCACAGAGGCCGTCACAAACACAAGACCTGTAGTAGGCGGAAAGGACAGGCACGAGATTGAAGTCAGTCTCAAAAGAAGGCTGCAAGGAATCAATCCGTGGATGTGGTCTGTCGCATTCTGGGCCCCTCATGACGCACGAATCGAGCACGAGCACGCCGTGGTTGTGGTTAAGATAACTGGATAGATTACCATATGCATCGCTCATTTTATAGGAAATTACACGTACCGGGGGGAGTCGTAGCAGAGGTTACACTTTAAAGATTGACAAGCCGGACTTAAGTCCAATCAATGGCCCAACAAGTCGATGGCGAAAGACAAACTCAGGCCGTCTGGAAATTAGACACCCGTCACCTTGCAGCAAGCTATTGGCTTCCACTGCCTTCCGAACATCCTTCCGTGTGCACGCTCTGTCACTTTGCGAAGGCCCTCGGATGATCGACATATTTTTAGATAATGTTGATCTCCCTGTATGTGATATGTTCCGCCGGATATCTTTTATTACACAAGTATGAGACAGTGAGGCTGGCCCGCGAGGGTGGGGATCAACCCACCACTAGAATGTCAGATCATGACCACCTGTCTCATGGAGGAATTTTCATGTCACCACCGAAATCCAGCAATGTTGGAGAGATATTTTCCGAGACAGATACGACATTGAGAAAAGAAGAAAGAAGTAAGAAGAGACCGGGGGGAGGGGGGAGAAGAAGAAAAAAGAGAAAAAAAAGAAGGAAAAAAAAACAACCGATGTGGTTGTCTCACGACACTGGGCAGAGAAGCATGCAAGATGTTCAGTTTGTACGGCAGCAGACATGCCGAATGCAGCTAAGGCTCGCCACCAAATCGTACAAGAAGGAGGAGAGGATGGGGGGAAAATAAAGACAGATGATCCTTAAAATAAAAAAAGAAGAAGACCAGGAAGAAGTAAAGAAAGATTAAGCGAAAACCTACTCTATCTGCCAGCCCGGGCGCCCCCCCCCCCCCCCCAGCGCCAATCATGACACCTGCCATAGTAGGTTGTTTCTCATGTAGACCTACCACAAAGTATTCTCAACAGGCCAGTGTTGAAGAACCAACCAAAAAAGCTCTCGAAACACTCTTGTCACCGCCATCCCACCATCAGCATTGCTGCGGTTTGAAAGATCCATGTACAGAGCCAGCTGGCCCTTATGCCGTTCGAGACCCACTGTATCTACTAACACGAGGGCCCACGAGCGCCACCCACTTCATGTCCACCGCTGCATTGCCAGCAGTTGAACCTGTTTCAAGCCTGTGGCCCCTGTCATTCCAGCCCTCGAGCTGCCCAGGGCCGCCTGCCTGCAGAACTTAGCGTGGTCCGTGGGTGGGGGACCCCCTACCTGATCCCTGCAATCCATTCATTTTACCTACGTGTTGTGGTCCAGGCGAGGAAGGAAAAAAAAGGAGAACCCCTCCAAAAGCACGGCCACGGTCTGGGGGAGAAAGAACAGACCCCTGAGTGACCAGTGACTGACAACCAGCTCGAAGCTCCAGAGGGATTATTATTATCTTTCTGCCGTCTTCCGCCACCTTGACCTGTTCTTGCGATCTGTTTTCTTACCTTCGACCTCAAGACTCTTGTCCCAAACCACAATACGCCTGCCTGTCTTCGTGCTGAACTGTCGCGAACAACAGAACCAAACAGCCCCTCCTTCCTACCACTCCCACGCCGAGTCTACTCTGTTCAAGCACTCACAATGGCTGACGTGTACGTTGCCCGAGCTCCTCCCAGTGCCAGCTCGCCGCCCGGTGCAGCTTCAGAACTCCCCATCCTATTTACTAACAGTGTCAATTGTACAGCAACGTCGATGTTCTCGTTATTGGTATGGGCCCAACGGGTCTGGGTGCTGCCAAGCGCCTCAACCAGGTCGTACGTATTGCCACTGGGACTACTGAGCTCCGTCTCGCCTGATCTGCTGTAGACTAACACGTGTATCCTGTTCAGAACGGTCCCTCGTGGCTGATCGTGGACTCGAGCGAGAAGGCGGGTGGTCTTGCCGCGACAGATGTCACTCCTGAGGGCTTCGTAAGTTGCTGCCAAACCAATAAACTATCCTCCAGGTCTCGGCGGTAGCAGCTGGACTAACAGCAAGTGCATTTGACAGTTGTACGATGTCGGCGGTCACGTCATCTTCTCCCACTACAAGTACTTCGATGACTGCCTCGACGAGGCCCTGCCCAAGGAGGACGACTGGTTCAACCACCAGCGCATCTCCTACGTCCGCTACAAGGGCCTCTGGGTCCCTTATCCCTTCCAGAACAACGTCTCCATGCTGCCCAAGGAGGACCAGGTCGCAGCCATTGAGGGTCTCATTGATGCCGCTCAGGACGCTGCCATCACCAAGACCAAGCCCAAGAACTTTGATGAGTGGATTGTCCGACAGATGGGCGAGCACCTCGCCAACATCTTCATGCGCCCATACAACTACAAGGTCTGGGCTGTGCCCACCACCAAGGTATGTCATAATTCTGCGCCCTGGCATTGCGTATGGTACGATGAGGCTAACGAGATGTCAAGATGGCCTCTGACTGGCTCGGCGAGCGTGTTGCTGCTCCCAACGTCAAGCTCATCGCCAAGAACATCATCCTCAACAAGACTGCCGGTAACTGGGGCCCCAACGCCACGTTCCGCTTCCCCGCCCGCGACGGTACCGGTGGTATCTGGATCGCCGTTGCCAACACTCTCCCCGAGGAGAAGAAGCGCTTCGGCAAGAAGGGCCAGGTCACCAAGGTCGATGCTGAGAAGAAGATCGTGCACATGGGCGACGGTAGCAAGATCGGCTACAAGCAGCTCATCTCCACCATGAACGCAGACCAGCTCGTCGAGAAGATTGGCGACGAGGAGCTTGTCAAGATCTCCAAGGGCCTGTACTTCTCCTCTACGCACGTCATTGGCGTTGGTCTGCGCGGAGGTCGCCCCGACCGCATTGGTGATAAGTGCTGGGTAAGCTTTGCTCCACGTTCTACGTGTGTCCTTGAGTGGCGAATGGTCGCTGACGTGTAAATGACTTCCAGCTGTACTTCCCTGAGGACAACTGCCCCTTCTACCGTGCCACCATCTTCTCCAACTACTCTCCTTACAACCAGCCCCAGAAGGACGTCAAGCTGCCTACCCTCTACAAGGCCGACGGCAGCAAGGCCGACTCCACGGAGGCCAAGGAGGGTCCTTACTGGTCCATCATGCTGGAGGTGTCCCAGTCCACCATGAAGCCCGTGGATGAGGAGAACCTGCTCAAGGACTGCATCCAGGGTCTCATCAACACCGAGATGATCCTGCCCGAGGATGAGATCGTCTCTACCTACCACCGCAAGTTCTACCACGGCTACCCCACACCCGCCCTTGAGCGCAACGGCGTGCTGGCGGAGCTCCTGCCCAAGCTGCAGGCCAAGGACATCTACTCCCGTGGCCGCTTCGGCAGCTGGAAGTACGAGGTCGGCAACCAGGACCACTCTTTCATGCTGGGTGTCGAGGCCGCCGACCACATTGTCAACGGTGCCGTCGAGCTGACGCTCAACTACCCTGACTTCGTCAACACCCGTGCCAACACGGAGCGACGTCTGAACTGAGGCACACGAGAGACTTGGAGCACACGTATGATGAAGGGTAGGCAGGGTAGGCAAGGTTGATTCGGGCTAGGAGTTGCATGGGAATTCTTAAAGATAGGATGATTCTTTTGACATTTCTGATGAAGATTTTTTTTTTTTGCAAGTGCCATCATCCGGCTGGACGGCATGGAAAGATCCGCGTCCATGGCATAACTACACCCATCGTCGAAACACACAAAAGACGGACAAAGATGGAGAAACAAAAGGATTGGTAGAGAGAGAGAGAGAGAGAGATACAGGCATGACCGCCCACTGGTCCTAGGTATACACAAACCTAAGGATTCGATAGACATAGATGTTCATTTTGCTTGTCTTCATAGCAATCATCAACCGCAGCTTCTTCATCCCGCTCTGCATTCTCCCAATAATTCTGTGCGCTTTACGAAATTGTCCAGCTCAATCGCGTGCAGTCTTCTAGAAGCATTTTCTTACAGGCTCCGCGGCCCAAAACAGCCAAGTTCAGGGACCAAGCTTCACTGAGCTTGGGACAATTCCTACCCCCACCAGCCGCTGATGTCATAGGGAGAAGGAGGGAAGGGGGAATTTTTTTTTTTGAAAAATAAGCAAGAACGGAGAGAAAAGGCAAATTAGGCGACACGGGATTGCGGCGCCGGCACGCCCGACTTGTGTGACTTGAAATTGTATCGCGAGTAACGGTTGTAAGGCTTTTTGGGGAGATGGACTTGTGGGGTTCTTTTCTTGAAGATCTGCAAAGGTTCGTTGGATGTTTATTCTCTACAATTTACCCCTCAAAATAAATTCATAAAAATACAGCTCATATTTTCATAGGAAATTGTTGGTGGGGATGCACAAACCTCATGTGGAAATACTGTATGTACAGTGTGATGGGGGGGGGGGGATTTCTGGGTCTCGGTACACTCTTGAGCTGGCCCCATGGATTGGATTGTGCTGCGAAAAGGGGGCAAAAAGAGATATTCTCACAGACTAAAGGATCGTCCTCTGAATATGGAAGAGATTTTCTCCAGGCGTACGATGTACCTGTCAATCGCAGCTGTTGTCCAATCAGTCACGTCCACCTTGACAGTTTCCCGGCAAGGCCTCAAAAGTACCACAGTATCACAGCCAAAGAAATTTGTAGGCCAATTGTAACAGACAAGCCTCGGATTAGGTGGTAGCACTATGTCTTAAAAGGATACTTCCTGCAGCTACACCCAGGCCAGACTGTTAGCTGCAGAGCAGAGGTGCAAGAATCAGCAGATGCTGCGATTTTTGTGTGCGTGAGAGAAGAATGAAGGTGTCAGCAGCATTGAAACTCCGTTCACCGGACGTTTCTCAAGTGACTTTCCCCTCCACTTCCTGAGACAAACAACACAATTGCTCATAGTGGAGCGACCCACCAACTACTGGGTCTAGAATCCCACAGGGCTGGACCTGTATCCCCTTCTCTGCCCTTCTCTGATATGCAGTAAAAAGTGTCAGTGAGCAGCTGCCCAGAGATTCGATATCTCAGCCCAAGCCCAGCCAGCCGCTCCGGCAGCAAACAAGCTTGCCTTCAGCGGTCGTCAGAACCTAGAATTCGGGACGACAGGCCCCAACCACCCCTGTCCTTTGGTGAATCAGACACCACCTCACTTTGGAAGGCATTACCTCATCGCTGCTGCCGACCTCCCAAAACGCAACTGCCCCCCAGTCGAGTCTTTTGGAATGTGGGGAGCCAAGCAGCATCCGATCTGAAGAAAGCAAGACATTCGAGGATCTTGCTGCAAGCCTCAACGCCACCCACGCACATTCTCGTCCGACCTACACGCATACGCCCCGTGCGACAGAAGAGCAGCAGCAGCAGCAGCAGCAGCATTACACCAAACGCCGGCCAGCGGCGTGCTCGGTCGAGGTCCCTGCTCTTCTCCTGTACAGCGAGCCATGTGTCGAAGCGGGCTGAGACCAGGTCACGACAGCTGAGGTGGTGTGTCTCTCAACTTTTCCAGCTTTCCCGCTCCTCGCACGCCGACGCCGACGCCGACGCGGGCCTACCTCCTCCCCCAGTCCAGCAGGATGGACGGGTCGGCCATTCAGGACGACCTGTTGGACTCGGCGCTCGACCCCCCACCGCGCATCTTCGAGCGGCTCTCCCAGATCGCAGGGTACTCTTGGGACGAGACAATACCTCCTGTACACTCTAGCTACGACAACTGGTAGGCGCATCCCGGGTTTTGGTCTCGTGTGTACGTATGCAAGTTCTGACAGTCGTCTGGTTTTTGTGAGCAGGCACATCAGTGGCACCCGTTTTGCACCCCGATATTCGAGCCAACATGGTACCAGCCCATCGTCCGGAGCTAGAGGCTTTTCGAACGCTTCGAGCTCGACGCGGGTCTCACCGTCCGAACCGACGCCCTCATCATTATCGAATGGATCGTTTAGTGAAGCCAGTGCCGGTGGCGACGACTCCGTTGGAGCCGTGGTGGAGGAGCCAGTGATTGCAAAGGTGTCCTACCATGTCCTGCGGGAAGAGAGGGTATTCCATATTATGAAGAATTTGGTAGCTACCGCAGACCCCAACCAGGAACACATACCACAGCCTTTGGACCTGGTAAGGCTCGCTCCCGCGCCGGGAGACCGGGGCCAGATCATTGTTGCGATGTATCACTCTTCCGGCGGCAATCTCCTTCCCAAGATCATGGACATGGGGCCAGCGTTCTACAACGCTCGCAAGGTTGAGGATAGATGGGTCGCCGACATCCGAGATCCACGGCTCGAGACCCCAATCAGTCTGAACTTGTTCCTGAACTTCGCTATCGGCGCGACGCAGTGCCTGGAAATGATCCATCATGGCGTGGGTGTTATACACGGCGAGATCCGAGGCGACTCTTTCCACTTCAACGAGGAGACAGGCAAAGTGAAGCTGGTGACTGTCGGGTCCGGACTGCGATCTTTCGAGCACGGCCTGACAAGCACGGGCTGGTCCAGCTTGTCCAAGGAGATTGGGGCCAAGAACAAGTTGCTGTATATCAGCCCAGAGCAAACGGGACGAATGCCCGCTGAGCCAGACGCGCGGACCGATATCTACTCCCTGGGCGTTCTTTTCTGGATATTGTTGACGCAGAGTCCAATTTTCGATGGAGACAACCCACTGGATATCGTACAGGGCGTGCTGGGCAAGAGGATCCCGAACGTGTCGACGATCCGGTTGGACGTCCCTGACGTGCTGGGGAGGGTCATCCAGAAGTGCACCGCGAAGAATGTCGGAGACCGGTATCACTCCATAAGCGGCCTGAGGTACGACTTGGTGAAGGTACAGGAGTTCCTGTGTGATGGCAACTGGCAGGCGCTCAAGGAATGGCGTATTGCGTCTCGAGATATTAGCTCGTTCTTCCTGCTCCCTTCGATAATGATTGGGCGGCAAAAGGAGCGGGCAGAGCTCTTGAAGGTCATTGAGCGGGTTGCCAAGTCCCATGCTATGACCCAGCGGGGTCAGCCGAATAGGTTTTCGGACGGATCAGGTCTGTCGAATGAACTCCTGGATGCTGCTGACTTGTCTGCGAGCGATGGAGGCAGCTCAGAGGCCGGTGGAAACAGGCAGAGCGGCTCTTATACTGCTACTATCGGCTCTGATCCAAGGTCTCGCAGCAGTATGATCCCGTCGTCGATCTACTCAACCGACTCCCCAGGACTACCAGGAGATTTGATCACACCGAGCCGCACATCAGCAAAGCCCTGGGATCGGCATCAATCCATATCACTTGAAACGAGGAGTCTGGTGAACAGTCTCGGCGAAGAGCGGGAGTCTCGGTATACTCCTACAACTGATTCCTCATCTAGTCTCTCCAGACAGTTAGGCAACGCCAAGTTCCGCCGACGAGGGCATTGCGAGATTGTCACCATTGAGGGAGCTGGTGGTCTAGGAAAGACTTGTCTGGTGCAGTCTGTCCTGGCGGATTCGAGGAGGAGTGGGTACTGTGCCACCGCCAAGTTCGACACGGCCAGGAGAACAGCATTCGGGCCCCTTCTCAAGTTACTTTCTTCCCTCTTCCGGCAGGTCTGGGGCGAGCGCAACACGGAGACATTGTTCCACCAAGCCCTGAAGCAATATATCCGGCCAGCATGGCCGATGCTGCACCAGGTGCTCAACCTCCCAGAATTTCTCATCGGTCCTGTAGACGCGAGCATTGCCAGGAGCATGTCCAATGCATCGGGACCAAGCGTGCAGGCAAGGAACAGGGCGCCTGGGACGGCAAAGCGCAGGGGCTCATCGCCCGGAGGAACGTCGACTCCGCCGTCGTCCTCTTACCGTGGTTCTGTTGTGTCGACTACGAGCTCACAGGATTTCTTGAGAACTGGCGCATCGACCAAATCGATCCGGATGATGAACACCTTCCTCGACGTTCTCAGAATGTTTGCACACCACAAATTTGTCTGCTTCGTGCTTGAAGATCTTCATTTTGCGTGAGTAAACTTTTGTGTCTCCAGCGAGGGCTTAATTCTCCCGGCTGAGGGGACAATTAATTGACATTGATCCAGAGACGACGAGTCACTAGAACTCATTACGCAAATCATCAGCGCAAGGCTCAAGATGGTCATCGTCATGACGTATCGTCCGGAAGAGTTGTCTCCTCAAAAGGTTCAGAATATAATATGCCCACCCGAGTTCGAAGATCAGACAAGAGGAGGACCGATCGTCACCCGTATCCCGCTCTCCCCCCTGGGAGAAGACGAGATTGTCCAATATGTCTCGGCAACGCTATCGAAACCAAAGGAGGACATTCTTCCCTTGGCTTTGGTGATTCAGTCAAAATCCGGCGGCAACCCCTTCTACATACGTGAGATGCTCTCTGCCTGTCACAGCAAGCGATGCATCTCTTATGATTACAAATCGAGTCAGTGGGTTTACGACCTTGACAAGCTGTTTGAGGAGTTCCAGGGTGAGCAGAACTATGATGTGCTCGACACAAACTTCATCACACGGCGTCTTAGCGAACTACCAGAAGCCTCAAAGTGTCTACTTGGATGGGCTGCTCTTCTTGGTCACTCATTCTCCTTCGGTACGTTCTAACCCCATGCACCAAACTCCTACAGACCCCAAGGGGATATCTCGTCACCTTTTCGGCTCTTACTTGACTCAATTTCTTGATCGTCCCGAATCACAGAGAGTTGTTTTCTCCAACACTGGCGCCGAGTCTGTCACAGTGGCTAGCGTTTTCTGACACAAAAGCTACGTAGATCTCATCTGTCATCTCCTCAGGGGTGAGTGTCAAGATGTGTGTTCCTCGTCGCCATCGGAGCACATACATCGTCCTTATAAGCAACAAGAGGCGGTAGCGGGGTTGCAGGCAGCGATCCAGGCTTTGGTAATCGTACCGAGCGAGACCGATGACCGCTTTCGCTTCGCGCATGATCGATACATACAAGCTGCTAGTCAGCTGAAAATTTGTGACGCGCGGAAGATGCATTTTGTAATCGCTCAGGTCCTCATGAAGTACTACACGGAGGACGGCAAGACAAAGGAGAACATTGCATCGCATATCTGCGAATCTGTCGACATCATACGGCAGCGCGTGCAGGTCCGGCGACCCTATCGTCAGCTTCTGTTTGACTGTGCAAAGGTCAGCACGGAGCGCGGTGCGAGATCGACTGCCGCCAAGTTTTACACCAACGCGGTTGCGCTCCTTCAACCAAACCCTTGGGACGACGGCGTAGAAGATGTCTCGTACGAGGAGACAAGTCAATTATATCTCCGTGCTGCGGAGTGTTATCTTTGTAAGATCTCCCGCTGTCCATGTCGAGAACTTTTTGATTCGCACAGTACTAATTAGCAACTGTCAAGACATGGGCAACCACGGCGCGGCTAATGCCTTTCTGGGAACCATTTTCATGTCAGGTAGGTCGCTCGAGAGCAGCAGTGCAGTATCCCCCTTCCATCTTTGGCTGATCATTATGCAGCGAGAACTGCATTCGACAAGGCACCCGCCTCTGTTCTGCAATCTAGAATATTCTCCCAGGCAGGCGACGCTGAAGAGGGCTTGAGGTGTCTTGTACAATGCCTCAAGGATCTTGACGTGCCTTTTGACGAGCATCCGACTTGGGAGAAGTGCGATGCCGAGTTTGAGAGGATAATCGTTGAGATCCGGTCTCTGGAGCGAAACGAGATCGTCAACCCGCCCCACACGGACGATCCGAATTTGGCATCCATCGGAGCCGTGCTTGCAGATGCCATCAGCGCAGCCTGGTGGAGCGATTGTGTCATGTTCTTCCATCTCTCCCTCGTGATGGTGGACGTTCATTTGAGCCGTGGAGCGTTCCCAAGCAGCGGTATGGCATTCTTACATATTGCCATGATCTCCCTCTCCAGGTTCAGCATGGCGGAACTGGCCATTGAATTGGGCTCTATTTCACTGGACCTCCTGGATAAGTACCGAGACGCCTTTTCTATGGCCCGAGGCTACATGTTGTATTCCTTTCTCGTTGGTCACGTTCAGATGCCTTTGAGCGTCGCTGTGAGTCAGGTTGAGGCTGCTGTCGAATATGCTACCGTTGCAGGAGACCGCACGTCCACCATCCTCAGTTTCGGCTTGCTCGGCCAGTTGAAATTTTTCGCCGGCGAGAACTGCGCGGACCTGGAGGCATTCTGCCAATATGGCTGCGAGGACGTCCCAAATTGGCACCAGGACACGCGTGGTGGGACGCTTCTCATCGCACTTCGGCAGGTCTGCCGGGCTTTACAGGGCAAGACGCGAGTTGCTATTGCGGAACAGGTGATGGATGACACCCAAAACAGTCACAACTCCGCTGCATACAAATTATGGCTGGATGCGAATGCGAAAAACGGCCAGCGCTCCGTCACTTGGTATGAGACACTGGAGATGATCCCTCTCTTCCTCTTTGGGCACTACGACAGGGCAGTGCAAATGGGAAAACGCTGTGTTGCTAACGAACAGCTCTTATGGTCCGGTGAGTTGTTGCCCCCGTTTCAGCGGTGCAATACTGCTGCCTTTGTTCCGGGAAAATATCCAGGATATAACAGTAGTGTTTTTTGAGCTTCGATATGGGATTCTGACAAATCTTAGCACGTAACACTCGATCGGTCATGTTGTTCTATGGGTTGTCTCTTGCAGGCCTCATCTTCCATAAGCTGGATGATCCTCGCAATCAGAACACCGATATGGATGAGGAAATCAAGGCTACAATCGAGACACTTGAGCTTCTACGAAGGAGAATCTTGGACTGGGAAACGGTGTCCAACATCAATTATCTGCCCTGGGATCATTTTCTGCAAGCGCAAATCCTCGAGCTCAAGCATGACACTGGTCAGGCTGTTCGCGTGTATGAGGATGCACTAGACCATGCCTCTGAGCAGAGTCTGACTTTCGAGGAGGCAGTTGGCAACTACCTCATGGCTGGGCTTTTCATAAGGAGAGGCGCTCGGAGGTCAGCCAAGTCTGCTCTCATGGAGGCCATCGGCTTCTTCCGCGCCATGAGTGCCACAGGGCTGGCAGAGAGGATCGAAGAGGACCACCACCTCCTGCTTCATGGTCCCACCCGCAACCCGCGTACCGTCGACGCCATCGTGCAAACTGATTTTGCGGGCGATCCGCTTACTGTGCAATACCGTGCAGTTGATGGAGAGGCAGAGGTTCCGCCACAACCCGCTCTAGCAGGTATCACTGAGCTTGAAGAGAGCCGGATCGGAGCCTGGAGAGGCTCCATGCACCCTCCCGAGGCCGGCGCTGGCCTGCCCTCCCTCGACATGATCGACCTCCACGCCATACTCGTGTCTTCACAAGTCATTTCCTCCATTCTCGAGGTCCAAGAACTCCTCAAGACCATGTGCGATGTGATCCTGCAAACATGCGGAGGTACGGCGACCCTAGCAGCCATCATTGTTGACGATTCTGATCAGTGGTGTGTCGCGGCGAGCGGCGACCCAGAGAGAGGTGCACAGGCTCACAAGCCTGCGGTGCCGTTGAGTTCATCGCAGCACATGGCCCCAGAAAATGTCATCCTCTACTGTACGCGCTTCAGAGAGGCGGTGTGGAGTCCTGATATCACCAGCGATGAGCGGTTCGGAGTCAGCGAGCAATGGCTCCAAAAGAATCCCACGGGTCGTGCTATCATCGCGTATCCCATCAGCCACGGCACAGGCCCACTGCTTGGGTGTCTCTACCTCGAAGGGAGCCCAGGTTCATTCACCGACCGCAACGTCACCGTCACGCAGCTCCTCGTCAACCAGATCGGCATCAGTTATTCAAACGCCCTGTCCCTGAAGGCGATCGAGAAGGTCTCTAGCGAGAACGCCAGCATGATCGAGGCCCAAAAGCGCGCCTTGTTGAAGGCTCAAGAGGCCGAGACCAAGGCTAAGGCTGCAGAGGCCCAGGCAAGGCGCAACGAGAAGCGTGCGGAGGAGGCAGCCAAGGCGAAGAGTATCTTCTTGGCAAATGTGTCACATGAGCTTCGCACACCTCTGAACGGCGTCATTGGCAATTCAGAACTACTGAAGGACTCAAATCTCTCGAAGGAGCAACTAGAGATGGCCGACTCGATTCGGGTCTCTGCCGATCTACTGCTTACTGTCATCAACGACATCTTGGACTTCTCCAAGATGGAGGCGGACAAGATGAAGCTCTACATCACTGCTTTCAATCCGGAAGAGATGGTGCGTGAGGTTGTTCGCGCCCAATCGTACAGCAATCGAGAGAAAACCAAGAGGCAGAATGTTTCTATTGTTCGCGACATCAATCTACCGCCCATGCTCATATATGGAGATCCAATTCGTTTGCACCAGGTTCTTGGCAATCTGATATCGAACAGTCTGAAATTTACCGAGGACGGTTCGGTCACGATTGGAGCTCGTCTCGAGTCAGAGACAAGCGAGAGAGCCACCTTGACATTCTGGGTCAAAGACACCGGCATTGGCATCTCTCCAGAACAGAAGGCAAAGCTCTTCCAGCCCTTCAGCCAAGCCGATACGTCTACCGCGCGCAAATACGGCGGGAGTGGGCTGGGCTTGTCCATCTGTAAGTCGCTGATCGAGACGATGATGAAGGGCGAGATCGAGTTGGAGAGCGAGCAGAACGTAGGAACCACGGCTTGGTTTACCGTCACATTTGACAAAGCCAAGCCTAATGTCGCGGCTGGTGACCCTCGCGGCCTGCCCGACAGCTTCTCCCAGAGGACTTCTGACAACGTGAACCGGGAAGCCTCTCCCAACCCATACCTCGATCTCTCGGTGATCCCGAAAGACGAACTGCGAGTGTGTATCGCGGAGGACAATGCCATCAACCAGAAGATCGCGATCCAGTATGTCCAGAGGCTCGGCTACACCAAAGTCGACGCCTACGACAATGGGCTGAAAGCTGTCGAGGGCCTGCGCCAAAAGGCAAAGGAGGGTCAGCCGTACCATATTATCCTGATGGACGTGCAGATGCCGGTGATGGACGGATACAATGCGACACGGTTACTACGAAAGGACCCGATCGAGGCAGTGCGCAAGATCTTGGTCATCGCCATGACCGCGAGTGCCATTCAGGGAGACCGTGAGAAGTGCTTGGCGGCTGGCATGAATGATGTACGTGCTTTCTTCTTCTGCTTCTTCTGCCTTTTTTTTTTTTTTGGTCGCTCTCTTTCTGCAGTGTGCCTTCCGCTCCTTGCCATCACTCTTTGCATCAAGGCCTGTCTCAAAGAATCGAAAACTGACTTTCAATGCTATAGTACCTAGCGAAGCCGGTGCGCTCGGACGTGCTCAAGAGGAAGTTAGAGACCTATATCAACCCAGGGGAAAGGAAGCTTAGCGAAGCATCGATGATCAGTCCAGGCGGCTCTCCTTCTAGCGCAAGCCCGCCTTCTTCATCACGCCCCACGAGCACAACCACTGAAGCGAACGGCAGTGCACTCAGCCCAGCTAGCCCCCCTCCTGTTAAAGTCAACCGACCAGACAGCAACCTACCAGAAGGCAATGGTGGAAGCCCTGCTCCACTCACAAGGAGTTCGAGCGACAACAAGATGACAGATGGCGGCTCCGTGGACAGCATCAGCGTCACCGGCGGAAAGATCCGGAATAAGCTGACCAAAAACCGCGGCAGCAATGACACGCTCGATGTTGCAAAGGAGAAGGAAAAGGAAAAGGAAAAGGGCAAATCGGTGCTCAAGAAGAAGAATCCGCTGCAGAGGAGGGGTAGTAGCGAGATTGCCCCGGACGAGCAGCAGTGAACGCATGAAAATACGACTCAATATCCGATTGCCGGCGAGCAAGGCGCAGGGAAAGTAGAGGAAGACGAAACATTGTCACGGAATCGTCTTTTATCTGTACATGAACATAAAATGGGGCTTTGGTTCAAGGTGTTCACGAGAAGGCCTTCGGTCTCGGTGTTCTTTTTGCACATTTCTCTGGATTGCTCTTTGCTGGATGGTAATACCCCAACACCACCCGCAAAAATGCACATCCATCTTTCTTTTCTTTTCTTTCCGTTGTTTTCTTTCTTTTTTTTACTTTTCCTTTTTTTTTTCTCACAAGCAGAGCGATTCAGAAAACAAGAACAAGCGGACAGGTCACAGGGGATACTTTCTTTCCTTCTTTACTTGTGTGGTCCAAAGCGAGGGGCGCGTTACGGTGGGCTTAAATCACGTGTTAAATGACCACCGCTCTGGCATTGTTCTTTTTCATGATAGCATCATACCGTGGAGGGCGTCTGGCTCGTTCGATGATAATTGCAGGTTTAGAGGAGATGGTCTCCATCTGTATGTAGGTGGCCTTTTGGTAGCCACAAACCATTCGGACAAGATATTTGGCTGAAGCGGAATAAATGAGATGGAGTTTGAATTGTGTGTTTTCTTTGCTTTTTATATGGTGTGTACCTCCTCCCTTTTTGCCAACCGAAGGCGTGTGAGATGGATTCCGCCCCTGAATCTGCCCCAATGTTGTTGGTGGTGGCCTACCTCCTTGCCAGCTCAATTCCAAATTCAGGAAATGAGGACATTCTCAAGAGTTGAGACTCTTTGTGTGTGTACAACGTGCAATACGTAGAGCTTGTAAGACACGGGCTTCTGCTTCATTGTATTCTGTCTCCAGCGTTAGGCGCTAGAGTCACACAGCACATGCTCACGCACTACGGCAAATCACAAGTACCATGTACACACCCTGGCAGTACAACGTCACTCACTGGGGCCAGGGTGGTCTGTGCGTCGACATGCTAGCACTATACGTACTTAGTAGCCAGTGCCCCAGAAGAGAGAGGGGGGGGGGGGCGGTTGAAGCAGTAGTAGGCGGTAGGCGGTAGGCGCTGTGGGGGTGCATGGACAATCACCCTGAACCATCTCAACTTTCGACGACCTGGCTTCTGCTTCTTGCTTCAGGATTCTGGCTGGCGACTCCTCCTCCCCCGGAGCCTCGTGCAAACCTGACGATACTCGTGCAGATACACTCAATAGATGCATCGACGAGCAAAGTCCCAATGACTACCTAAATCAAAAGAAGAGACCTCCCTGAGATAGCTTCGACGGCGACCGACCCCTCCATTCCGAGATGGACTTTGGGCTTCCAGATGGCGGGGCTGCGAGTCCCTTTGATGACAGCGGTGGCGGCGGTAGCGACAAGAAGTCCAAGGCCCTTCCAGCCGACCTGCCGACGTCACTTGATGACAGGCGCATGCCGAGGGAGCCTGTGCCTGAGACGGAAATGTACGATGGGTGGCAAGGTCGGTCAACGCATCATCATCCCTTGCGCCCCCTTTCTTCCCGAGTCGACGACGCCAGGGAGACTCAGCTGCTCACACACGTAATTGTTGTGTAGGACAATCGCAGTTCTTGACCTCGCCCGTGGTGGCCAAGCCCCTCAAGTTCAGCGACCTCTCCCTCAACGACAACTATGACGAGGACCTCACGCGAGGCATGCCCGACAGTGACACACGGCTCATGGAGATGCTGGCGGCGCAGGCGGCCCACTCGTCTGCCTCGGGGCTCGAGGATGACGAGGCGATCGCGACGAACGAGAAGTTCTCCGACGACGAGAAGAAAGAGATGTTACAGAAGGTGTTGAACATCGCTGCTAGCAATGGCAATGTGGACCAGGTCAACAACATCCTGTCGGGCAAGGCGAAGGAATACGTGGATGTAAATGCTCCGGACGAGGACGGGACACCACCGCTCATATATGCCAGCTGCTTCGTGCGTCAACCCAGCTAGTCTTGGAGAGAGAGAGAAGAAGAGCCGCCTGGGTGGAGGTTGACCATCGCTAACATGATGCCTAGGGTCACGAGGCCGTGGTGGAAGCGCTGATCAAGGCAGGTGTCGACGTTGACAAACAGGACCGGAACCGTTGGAGTGCTCTGATGTGGGCCATGACGAACCGACACAAGCAGATCGCCAAGCTGCTGCTCGACCACGGTGCATCCCAGGATGCCAAGACGTCGTCCGGCCGGACTGCCGCCGATTTCCTTGCCCCCGACAGCGACATGTCCTTCTACCTGCATAGCAACGGCTATAATATCGGCAATGCCGGGGTAGGCGACGATGACTTCTACCGGCCCGGTTTCTCGAACGATAAGTTCGAGGAGGAGCTGATGGAGAACGAGCTGAGGAGACGTATGATGATGGAGAGCGCGAGAGATCTCGAGGTGGACCTGGGCAATGTCGGCATGGATGACCAGCCTGAGGTCTGTTGTGCCCTCTTACCACCTTGCGATTGTTCCTTTTCATTTTTTTCCCATTTTTTTTTTCTTTTTCTTTTGGTCCTTCTATCGCTGACCTTTAGACAAGACCGTGGATGAATTCGAAGAAGACGAACAGCAAGAATTCGACTGGATGAGGTGTCTACATGACCAAATGTTTGTCTTCCAGGAGAGCGATCTCGACCGCATCTTGGACATCATCATCACCAACATGACGCCTCAGCGGTCGGCAAGTCAGAAGCCCGTCCCAGCGAACATGATCTTCCTAAGCGCAAGATATGCGCATTACCACGCAAGCCCTGATCTCCTAGCCAAGCTACTCACCATGGCAATGGATAAGATAAACGATGTGGTCGAGTACCACCAATGGGACATGACCATACTGGCGTTCTGGGCCTCCAACGCGACTCTCCTGCTTCACTATCTGAAGAAAGATGCCGGGCTCGTGGAGGCGACGGTCCACTTCCAGGCTCAACTAGCTGAGCTGATTAATGAGATCTTCATCCTCATCGTGCGAGACGCGGAGCGGCGGCTGGACAAGGTCTTGGACCCGGCCATGTTGGACCATGAGACCATACCGGGATTTGAGGACATTACATTTCAGAACGAATGGAAGATCTTCAAGACCAAGAAGAAGGTCAAGGAAGAACCCCCAGAGAGGCGATACCGGCCACCATCGCCCAAGCAGAGGGCGAAGCCTGCACCTCGGAACGTCACCTCACTCCTCTCCTCCACACTCTTCGTTCTTGACTTATACGACGTGCACTCCGTAATCACAGCACAGATTGTTGCACAACTTCTCTACTGGCTCGGCGCCGAGCTATTCAACCGCATCATGTCCAACAGGAAATACCTGGCCCGGACGAAAGCCATGCAGATACGCATGAACATCTCTGTCCTCGAAGACTGGGCCCGGACAAACAACAGACAGCCTGAGCATTATGAGCACGGCGAGATGCAGGCGCACGGCGAGAACACCATCGAGGCTGCCAGGAGGCACCTAGCGCCTGTCATCCAGCTCCTCCAGTGGCTACAGTGTTTCTCGTCACTAGGCGCCGACGACCTGGAGGCGTTGGTCGACACGCTGCAGCAGCTGAAGACCCTCACCCCGCAACAGATGATTCATGCTGCGAATCACTACCGCGCCGAGGTCGGGGAGAAAGGTCTCCCCAAGAGCGCGATGAAGTATCTGGAGGCCATACAGAAGGAGACAGAGGCAAGGAGAGAAAAGGAAAAGAATAACCGGAGGAGTCTAGCGGCCTCCTCCATCTCGTCACCACCTCGCAACACCGCTGTGTCTATAGATAGTACACCTTCGACACCCCAGCGGAGCGACAAGAAGTCCTCCAACGGCAGCAGCGGTCCGCCACAGACGCCGATCGAGGAGGAGGAGGAAGAGGATGCGCCCGAGAATCTGCTCATGGACCCAGCGCTGATGCTACCGTTCACCCTGCCGTCTGTCACCGACATGCTCGTGAGCTTCGGGGCTGGTTTTGGCGGCGTGAACCGCGAGCGCGCGAGGAAGTACATCCCCACGGTGCCGCCCGAGTTCCTGGCGAAGCTGGAGGTGAACAACGGGTCGAGCAACAGGAGGCCGCTGTTTGGCGAAAAGGACTGGGAGAATGAGGAGGTCTAGTGGAGCCACCTGCGGTCCGGTTCGAGGAAGCTCTGTTGAGAGAGAGAGAGAGAGAGAGAAGGGGGGGAGGTCAATCCCATTTTCTAGGCATTTTAGACAAAAGGCAGCGGTTGCATATTTCATTGGGTGGAAGGAAAGCGTATGTCCAAATGAAGTTGAATCAGTCCTGCTCCTACAGTAAACTTACCTCCCCCCCTCTCTCTCTCTCTCTCATAAAAACGATCATAAAGGGTTCTGTTTGTCTTGCGGCGTATTCGACATATCTAGGAAAAGGCTGGGGGGGGGGGAAGGGGTTGTTTTTGTCGGGGATAGAAACTCGGCTAGACATTATGATGTAGGGGATATCGTTCTGTCTTGCCCCCTTAGGACGACGATATTGGATTGACGGCTGAGGGGTGTAATCTGGATGAGGAGCCAGGGCTTAAGTACGCTTTAGAGACGGACTATGGTGACTTGCGGTTGGAACAGAAAGGGAACCAGAGAGAGAGAGAGAGAGAGAGACAGAAAGAAATGGAGGTCTACCAGTGCTGAGCCTTAATTCTCTTCGTTTTTGTCTTCTTTTGCTTTGTGAGGAGATTCCCATGGCTTCCAAACCACAATCATGTCGCAATCTCACTCCTTCTCACCCCAGTTGCTAAGCATGAACTCCGAGAGAATATTAATAAATAATCTAGCTATGGCCTACATATAGTAAGTAGTACACACCGAACTATCCGTTATCTCACTTTTCACAGAAAAAAGAGTGTTCACCGCCATCGGCAACAGCCTGCAGGTCAACACACTTGAACGTTCGGCGCCCGTGTCGCACCCCTCCCCCCCCCCAAAAAAATGACGTGAGTAGATCTTCCTCCCCCGAAGACATATGACGAGAGAGTGTTAGAAAGGCGTACGTAGTCCCCTCCCGACCGGGCTCGTTACCTCAAAGAGTAGAATGGGGAGACTATAGAAGAATCAACCCACCTGAAGAAATATACGTGGTCTTAGCAACCAAAAAGCAGTCGTCGCTTGAACCCCCAAAAGAAAAGTTGGCCGGGCTCACCAGGAGGCAGGTCGGGGGCAGCAGGGTGTCCGAGGGCGGGCCGGGGCGGTAGATTATAGGATGGTGATTTTTTTTTGGTGTTTGAGCATTGTAACCTACCTCACTTGACATGATTCTTCCAACGGATTCTGAAGAAAATCTACTCTTCTTCTTCTTCTTCTTCTTCTTCTTCTTTATAGAGCCTCTCACCTGCCCCCTGTCCCCCCCCCCCCCTCCTCCATCCTTGGCTCTGGCGTGTGATTGCTTCGTAAATGGAGCAAAGCTCGAAGCCTGTTTTTTGGACCCCCAAATTGCTTTTGCTTGTACTGTGCTGTGCTGTGCTGTTTCGAGAGAGGGAAAGGGGAGAAAAAAACGTTCCATGACATTGACAACATCTCTGTGGGCGGACCAAGAAGCATGGCTGAGCCCACTCCCCTCCCCTCCCCTCCCCTGCCCCCAAGGCCCTCCTCGAAGGTGCGACACCGTTGCTGCCGGCTGCGGGCCCGCTGAGCTTCTGGGGTTGGGGAATACCACCTGCTCGAGTAGGCAGCTAGCTATGTCACCAATCAAGCGGTGACGAGGGGCCTGTGTGTGTGTCTGTCTCTTACCACCACCTCCTGTCCTCACAGGTGCCACGAGAGCTAGCTTTGGCTGGCTGGCTGGCTAGCTGGCCAGTCAGTCAGTCAGTCGGGGCCACGCGAGGAGGCGTCTAGAGCTGCGAGCCCGTGGTTGACAAGGCAAAGGAACTCGCCTCGCGAGGCTCCAAGTAGGGTGTGGGCCAAACATCAGCTTGGAATGTGTAAAAGATCTTGAAATTTTTTCTTCTTCTTCTTTTTCTTCTCTTCTTTCTTTTTCTTTTCTTTTCCTTTTTCTCAAGGATGGTCCCTTTTTGGGGTCTCCACCACGGCAAGAAAGGGCAAGAAAGGTAAAGGGAAGGGGAGAAAAAAATGATTGAAGACCGATTCCTTGAATCCAGAAGGCGGGCAATCGGGGCTCTCGGTGGTTGCTACAGCGCCTGAACAGTGGGGCTCTCTGGAAAGACTAAGCGTGGGTTGAAATGGGCCCGCCCGGGCGGGCGCGCCCGGCTGGATCCCGAAAATGGCCCTGTAGCCTTTCTCTGCTCGACTCACGATGGTTTTCGTGATGACGCGGTCCCCGTACGGACGTATGGATTTCACATAGGCACGGCAGTTGGTGGATAATCTTGTGTATTGGAGGTCGTGGCGTGCTGGGCGTTCATTCCACGTCGCCCATCTGCGCTACACATGGGCTGTGCTTGTGATACCTCCTCTTCCCTCTTCTCCCTTCTGCTCGTCCCTCTTCTTGTCCCTCTTCTTGTGTAAAAACCTTTAGCAGGCTGGTGCTACAGCGAGAACTCAAAGTGGGGCTAGAACGCTTGAGATCGATCCCCGGTGACGCCGACTGGATGGGACAGGATCCCTGTTGACAGGTTGAAAGTGGTAAGAGATCTTTGTTGCATTCTTACCATCTACCATAGTATCCCGAAGCGGTGCGCGGAGGATCATCCTGGGCTAGATTCGGTACAGGCCCGGTCCCAAAGCCCAACCCCTCCCTCCCCTCCCCCCCCCCAACTGAACCAGAGAGACACCCGGCACCACCACTACATACCACCACAGTATAGTATATACCGGTAGTATGTTATACATGACACGTGCGTGGTGACGGGGGCCTTGGGCATTGCTAGAGACCATTGCGAATCATTTGACCCTCCAATCAGGGCGGGCCAACGTCCTGTTCGGGGCTGCATGCTCCGTCTTAGTGTATATGCAGATAGGTCACGCACCGGCAATCATGGGCCAGGATAAAAAGGTTCGGTCGTGATGATAATGGGTCGGTCAAGATTCTCTCTCTGCCTGTCTGTATGTCCTCCTGTCGAGGTTGATGTCGAGTGTGTGCGTCTCCTCTTTTCTTTTGCCTCCGGAGGAAGGGAGAGAGATGCTGCTGGCGATCGCAGCAAATTTGATCCCTTGTGTGGGCCGATCAACCAGCCATCTTTGGAGAGATCTAAAGTCGTCAGCGCACGAGGGGAATACGTCAGACCCTGAAGAAGAAGAAGAAAGGCAAGCAGCAGCAGCAGCAGCAGCAGCAGTAACATGAGAGCGAGAAGGTGGTGGGTGTGTCGAGGATTCCCGGCTGACAGCATGATGATGCGTTGCTTTTCCATCCCTTGACTTCCAACACGTCTTTCTCTTATGTCTCATCGGGACATCATGTGCTGGACCAGTGACCTTCAGGATAGGTGGCACAACCCCTCCCCCCCCTCCCCCCCTTTCCCCCCAAGTGAGACCGTGTCTTGGTGTTTGCTGAGTAGCTGGTAAGCTGGTGAGCGAGGTGAGGCAAGAGATGAGTCGTCAACGGGCTTTGTGTGTTGTGTCTCTTGTCTCTCTCTCATCATGCGGCCTGCCTGCGGAGTGGAAACAATTTAGGCGAGCATATTGTGCGTCCCCTCTTCAGGGTTAGCGACTTTTCGACATCGTGTCGCCTTTGCTTTGCTTCCGCGTTTCCGAGAAGTGCGCACTCTAGTGTAACAATTCACAGGAGGATGGGTGGGTAAATGGAAAATTTAAAAAATAAATAAATAGTAAAATAATAAAATAAAATAAAATAAAAAGGAAAGGGAAGGGAGGGAAAATAAAAAATATTTGCAGAGATGGTGCAAAGATGCTGGTGGATGCTTGGGTTGGAGGGATGGGACCAAACTTGCCAGGCGCCCCCCAGGGCAAAAGGTGGCGGGTCCCTTCCCACTGGATGACAGATTTTACCCTAAGGGCGGGGCAAGTCCTAGGCTTCTCTCAGTGGGGAGCGAAAACGGGCTGACGGGAGGGAAGGGAGCGAGAAAGAGGAAGGAGGGAGGGTTGCCGTTTAGAGGGTGACAAGGTTCAGCATGGAAGAGGTGTAGAGTCTACATGTCACTCCTTAGCAAATCTTGGCTTGTGTGCCTACCTTTTTTGTACCAACCCCTGCTGGCCACAAAGCGGATACGTACCAACCAAGATATTATACCAGGTACTTGGTATGGCTTGCCTAGGCGAGATGTTTTGGGGGGGGGGGGTGTCAAGTCCCGAGGAAGCCCAGGTGAAGAAGAAGGGAAAAGTTTCCAATATCAGGACCAGAGTCCCCGGAGAGGATGGCCGAGAGGGAGAGGCCCAAAAAAAACAATTTTAAAAAAAAAAGCCGTCTGTCTGGGTTTTGTCTACTGATTTTCTATCCTGTTTACCTTTTTTTTTCTTTCCTTCCTTCTTCTCCTTCCCCTCATCCAAGGTTTCCTATCTGTCTTCTCTCTGTCTTATACGCCTGAGGAAGACCGAGCTGGACTGCGTCTCTTTCCTGAAACTGGGGAGAAAACAAGAAACGAAACGAAAAGGGCAAATTAAAAAAAAGACAAAACAGGACGAAAGGATCGAACGAAGGAAGGAAGAAAGAAAGAAAGAAAGAAAGGAAAAAAAAGTCTTGTATTATCTAAGTCCTCTTACTAGGTAGGCTTGGACTGATTTCCACCTGGTGGTTTCTACCAACCTACTAAGTACTTACTTGACGTACTACTCTTTTCTCTTTTCTTTTTTTTCTTCCTTTCTTTCTTTTTCTTTTTGCTCTATTTCGCCTCTTCTGATCTTTTCTCCTCCTCCTCCTCCTACTACTACTACTATTACTACTCGCACAAACTCATCTGCTGTGTTCTCTTTTTTTTTCTTTTCTTTTTTTTTTCTTCCTTTCCCCTCCCTCCTCCCTTGCTTCACCAGGGTAAACAAGCCTCGTCCCCCCTCAGGAAAGAATTCCAGATGGCGCCGTCGCGGTTTGCTAGCCTACGGGGCAGGTCCAGCCCGTCGTCCAGCCCATCCAACCCTGGAAATGGACGGCTGCGCCCACGGCCACTGCAACACGGCTCACGGCACATTCCTTCTCACTCTGCCGACGACTCTGCCCTGCAGCTCGTCGCGCTTCGATACGAACAGACGGTACAGGCAGAGCCTCCCATCCCCATCCCTCCCCCTCGCAACCCTCTTCGCGTCAGCCGTCCGGCCACCGCCACGACCACCTCCTCGCCTGCTGCTTTCCCCTCGAGAAGCACCTCGACCGCGTCTACAATAGCATCCAGGACGACGAGGCCACATATCACCACCGCCCTACCACCGCCCCCACCGCCACCATCACAGCCACTGCCGTCCCTCCCTTCCTCAGCAGCAGCAGCAGCAGCAGCAGCAGGAAAAGAAGAAGAACATCATCATCGTCATCATCATCAACAACAACAACAACAACATCAACAACAACAACAACAACATCAACAACAACAACAACAACATCAACATCCTCCTGTCTCGCATCACAGTCAACAACAGAGCCGTCACAGTCACCACAGCCAGGAGAGCCAGGGCGGCAGGAGTGGCCATAGCACAAAACACTCGCCCTCCTCATCAACCACCTACACAGACTGGAGGCGCAACTCGGCCCTGGGCAGCTGCACCCTGTCGTCTGCATCCACCACCCTGCCAGAAGACGCCTCCGACGCCCAGGGCTACGCCTGCGCAAAGCTCGACCCGGAAGAAGGAGGAGGAGGAGGACAAGAAGAAGAAGACCCTCCGTCCTCCATCTACTCCATCGACTACGACGACCGCCTCGCCAACCTGCCGTCCCTGCTGACCACGCGCGTCCGCAGCCGCTCCGTCCAGGGCCAACACATCCCGCGCTACTCGTGCCAGAGCCGCTGGTCCCTGACAGAGTCTGACGTCTCCGACAGCGAGTCCTTCAAGCAGAGGAACGCCACCAGGAGGCTCATCAGAGGTCTCAGCGTGAGACTGGCACCGCCCATGAGGCGTCTCAAGAAACAGAACCCCAGTGATGCTGCTGCTTCTTCTGCTGCTGCTGCGTCTGCTGTTGTAGCCACCGCGGCCATCCTGCCGGCCACCGACCCTCCTCCGCATCCTCCACACGCCCCCCAGGCCCAGGTGGTCCAGGCCCAGCCTGCCTCCCAGTCCCGCCAGTCCCACCACCACCGTTCAGGGTCGACGGATACCCCACCGCGCCAGCTACCCTGCTCGCCTAACATGCCCGACCCTGCCAGCCGCGAGATTGGTCACAATGACAGCCAATCTCCGCTGTCGAGTAACCCTGGACCCCTTTCTGGGGACCAACCCGACAGGGCCTCTTCTTTGTTCGACGACCTCGCGCCCACCATCGACACGAGTATCCCCCTGGGGACCCTCCTCGACGACGACGACCTCGACAGCCTCAACTTCTCCAGGAGGGGCAGCGTCTACTTTGGAGGCAAGCGCGCTATCGGCGCACCCAGCCCGCCCCCGCTGATTTCCCCTGCTGCTGCCGCCGCCGCCGCCGACGTCTCCGTTCCTGTCGCCACCGTCATGGGCAAATTCCTGTCTCCGCGCGCGGCCCCAGTCGCCCCCGTGTCGCCGCCTCACGATGGCCCGGCCGAGCTCAAGCCTGCTGAGAAGACCGACGGGAAGCCCAGCTGGAGGCGCCACACCAAGAAGTCATCGCTGCCAGACATCCGTGTGATGTCGGAAGATACAGAGAGGGAATCACAAAAGGTGAGATCGCTCTACGAATCCGGCGAATTGATTCATTGGGAGGATGGGGCCCCGGGACGCCAGTCTGGTGAGCTCCTGGCGCCTCCCGAGGAGGTTCCATCCGATGGGGACGACAACATCGCGTATGGTTTTCCTTTGAGTAGTTTTTTTCTTTCTTTTTTCTTTCCGTTTGGCACCATGTTTCCGACAAAATGACCTGGCTAACCCGTACCTCTCTCTCTCTCTCCTCCCCCCTCTACAGAAGCAGGCCGACAAGAGAAAACCGGAAAAGCGTCCGGGCTATGTACCTCTCGCCCAGTTCCCCGCTTTCGGTAACTTCGCTACCATCGCCACGAGGTAGCGCGCACCGCCACGAGTTCGAGCTCGCCGGCGGCATCGAGGACTGGGAGGACGTCAGGGGCGACGATGTCGACCGCTACGGCTTCATCCAGCCGGGGGGCAGATTGCGGCCTGCATCCAGGGCGAGCGTGCCTGCAGAGACCCGTTCCCTTCACACATCCTATGGGAGGCGCAACGGGCGCAACGTCTTGACTAAGAGACCCAGGGGGCCCCCGTTGTCACAGGGCCTCTCCAGGATACCGAGCAGGAAGCTGTCGGCACGGTCGCTCAACACCCAGACATCGGAGATGTCGACCCGCTCCAGGCTGTCCGTCAGGTCGGGCATCAGGAGTGCGGCCAACATGCTGCCACACAACCGAGACAGGAGGATCATTGACGCCGCGGCCGACATGTTATCGCTGCCGCCCGCCCTGGCCGATGTTGAGGATGAGCAAAAGAGTGCCCAGGCCACCAAGGCGGCCCAGGACAGGGAGGCCAGGAGGACCGAAAAATGGAGAAACATGGCCAAGATGGTCACCCGAGGCATTGACAACAACGGCGCCAAGTTCTCTACCAGCGACATTGAGAAGGTCTACAAGCGGGCCAAGAAGGGCGCCACTGGTGACCACATCCGGCTGGAGATCGAGGGCGTCGAGGTTGAGTTCGACACCAGGAACCCGAAGCTCATCGAGCGGACATGGAAGGGCATCCCAGACCGCTGGCGCTCCTCGGCGTGGTACTCGTTCCTGGCGGCGAGTGCACGGGACGCCCAGTCTGAGGTGACAGACCAGGAGCTCATCGCCCAGTTCCACAGCCTGCAGGAGGTCAGCTCCTCCGATGACGTGCAGATCGACCTGGACGTGCCCAGGACCATCAACAGGCACATAATGTTCCGGAAGAGATACCGAGGCGGCCAGAGACTGCTGTTCCGCGTCCTCCACGCACTGTCCCTGTACTTTCCAGAAACAGGGTATGTTCAGGGGATGGCAGCGCTGGCGGCATCCCTGCTGTGCTACTACGATGAGGAGCGGTGCTTTGTGATGCTGGTCTGGCTGTGGCAGTTCCGGGGCCTCAAGCGGCTCTACCAGCATGGCTTTGGTGGGCTCATGATCGCACTGCAAGATCTCGAGAAGTATTGGCTCAAGGGCAAGCCAATCTCCCAGAAGCTCGTAAGTCCTCTTGTGTGTCCTATATATGCTGTCGCCCTTTTTTTTTTTCTTTTTTTTTTATTAGCCCAGAGACATACCATCATCGTCAATGGCCAACTAACAAGGCATCTAGAATGATCTTGGGATTGACCCCACGGCCTACGGTACGCGTTGGTACCTCACGCTCTTCAACCTGTCGATCCCCTTCCCTGTCCAGCTGCGGGTCTGGGACGTGTTCATATTGCTCGGCGGGTGTCCGCCAAACCTCGAACCAAGCAGCGGAAAGGAGAAGCAAAAGGAGCAGGCCAGCAAGGAGGCCGAGAATGACATGATCTTTGACGGACTCGACATCATCCACGCGACCGCCGCAGCACTGATTGATATGCACAGAGATGTGATCATCGACGGCGATTTTGAGAACGTCATGAAGGGCCTCACATCCTTCCAGGAGGTCAAGGACGAGGATAAGTTTATCAACCTCGTCAGGGCGGAGTGGAACACACATCGAGGGAAGAAGAAGGGGTAGAACCTCTCCGCCATCCCCGAAGTCGACTCTGCGGATGATGACGACGACGACGACGACGACGCGAGTACGAGCTTACTCGGCCACCGCATCAAGTCGTACATGCAGGTACCGGATCTGTTTGCGTCCTGGGGTAGCAAGGAAACACAGAGCTCAGCCGGACGAAGTTAGGGATCGCAGGCCTCCTCCCATGTGCTCTCATGCTGGCCATTACTACATCATCACCCCGATCCTTCTACTACTACTACAACTAGCCCTTCGGGCACACCACGACTGTCATCACCGTTATCGTCGGTATTCTTTTGTCACCAGCCACTTTGTTTTTGATGTCAAGGTGGAATAAGAAGAAAAAGAAACAAATATAGGATAGGCTACGCGGGGCTGCTTTTCTTAACGACTCACCATATACCCCCACCCCGCGCCTCTTTTTTTTTTTTTCCTTTTCCTTTCCTGTCTTTTTTTTTTTTTTTGTTGATATCACCATACCCCCCAGTTTCAAAACCTTATGGAGCCAGATTGGTCAAGGCTCACTCTTTTCGTATTCTTTTTATTGTCTGGTAAGGACAGGACAGGCAGGCTGGCTAGCTAGGAACGGGTTTAGCAAAGGTAATCAATCAGATTGTGCTTCAGATGCACAACGGAAAAGAAAGAGAAAATGAAATTGTTTCAACTTTCACAGTGTTCCCTGGCTCAGATCTCTCCTTGCCCCTCCCTCTATGAGGAAGAGTTGGTGGACAGACGAGTCACGTATTTTGGGACGTAGCACCCACATCGGGGTTAGATTGGGAGTGAAGCATGTCATAAAACATAAAGACGGCTGACAGACGTGTGAGGAAGGTTATGTATCCTGCCGGCCCTTGCCATGGTGTCAATGCTCAATGTTCTTCCTCCACAGCAACATAATAGGACAGGAGGATGCTCTAGAGACAGGAGAGAGAGGGAGGGAGGGGGGGGTGGAGGAGGAGGAGAGGGGCTCTTCATCTCGAGTTCGGATGAGACGGTTCTGGGCGAGGAAGGTAGTTAATAACAAATAACAACAATAATAATGAAAGACTTTTTTTTTGGCTTTGATACAGAAGATCTGCTCCTAAATTCCCATTCAACACCAGGATTTTGCATCTTTGTACCCGTGTGTGTGTGTATTGTGAAACCTAAACAGACTACCACAATAGGAGAAAAAAAAAATTAAGCCACAACACCTTTTTCATTAGCTCAAAGAAAGAAAAGAACAAAGAACAAAGAAAAGAAGAAAAAAAAGAAGAAAATGGTTTTCCTTGCGCCGCCTACCCAAAGCGGACGCGATCAAGGCCGCTGGACCAATGAGATATTGGTCCCGCTTTTCTGTCTCGGAACGGCCCGTGCCTTGGCGTTTTGGTAATTGTTTTTGTTTTTCTTTCTTTTTTCTTTTTTTCTTCTCTCTTCCTCTTTGTTCTTTTCTTCTTTGCGTAATTATTTGCTTTGTTTTCGGGGGCGGGGGGGGGGGGGGGGGGGTGGGGGGGGGGGTTGGGTTGGTTTATGATAACTTTTTTGGGGGAAATTAGAGTTGCCGGGCGAAGTGAGGGGAGAGGGGGGGGGGA
>JACWQW010000182.1:0-52814 GCA_014849355.1 Cryphonectria radicalis
CCCCCCCCCCCCCCCCCCCCCCCCCCCCCCCCCCGCCCCCCCCACCCCCCCCCACCCCCCCCCCCCCCCCCCGCCCCCCCCCCCCCCCCCCCCCCCCCCCCCCCCCCCCCCCCCCCCCCTCTTCCTGTATCGGCCTCCGCCGCACCACACCTCAAAAAATAAATATAAAAAAAAATAATCACCACTGTAAAAGCATGATTTGGTCAGCAAAAGGTCTAAGTGCAGCTGTGAGGTTGGCGCAGGTATTATGCAGCTTGATATGGCGCACATAGCTCATGGCCCAATTTGAAGATTGTTGATGCGAGAATGAGCATACACGTACAATCTCGGAGTTGCCATCCAAAGGAAAAAAAACCCCCCCAAAAAATTTAGACATAGCACTGTAAATCAGCCATAGGATATTAGATGGGGTGGGGGAGGGGGCAATTGTGACTCTAATGGCTCGATATGACACAACTTCTTCAAGATTTCCAAGGAGAATGTTGTAAGGACCAACCCTATTTATTCGCCTTGTATTCCACGGGGAAACCATAGTTGCTCGCAGTCTATCACCCACTCACCTTTCACCAGTTAATTGAAAAGTAGCACCTACACATTTCGAGGTCACAACACAACAAGCCTTCAGAGATGTTTCGCGCAGCCAGGATAGCAGCCACCGCCAAGCGGTCGGCCAGGTCCTACTCCACAGCTGGTCCCAACGTCCGGCATCTCATGAGCATCAACGACCTCACCCCAGCCGAATTCACCAAGCTGGTCCGTAATGGCGCGGCCAGCAAGGCAGAGGTTGCCAGGACCGACAAGCTGGGCGTGCTGGGCGCAGCTCTGACCGGCAAGACAGTGGCCATGATGTTCAGCAAGCGAAGCACGCGCACGCGTGTTTCGACTGAGGGCGCGATTGCTCTCATGGGCGGGCACCCTATGTTTCTGGGCAAGGACGACATCCAGCTCGGGGTAAGTCGCCTTCCTCTGTTTTTGTGTAGCGGGCAACTTCGTTGGTCTGAGGGGAGGGTGCAGGTTCTAAAACCGTACGCTACTAGGTTAACGAGTCACTCCTCGACACCTCAGTCGTCATCTCCTCTATGGTCTCTTGCATGGTCGCCCGCGTCGGCAAGCATTCCGAGATCACGGGCCTCGCAGAGCACTCCAGCGTGCCCGTGATTAACGCCCTCAGCGATGACTTTCATCCGCTGCAGACCATCGCGGACTTCCTCACCATCCACGAGGCGTTTCCTTCGTCGTCCACTTCCAACCCTGCAAGTCTCGGCCTGGAGGGTCTCAAGGTCGCCTGGGTAGGCGACTCCAACAATGTCCTCTTCGACCTTGCATCTGCGTGCATCAAGCTCGGCATTGATATCTCCGTCGCCTCGCCCCAGGGCTATGGCATCCCGGACGCAATGAAGAGGCACATTCTGTCTGCTGCCCAGGGTGTGAGCAATGCCGGAAAGCTGGAGGAGACGACTGTGCCCGAAGAGGCAGTCAAGGGTGCGGACATCCTGGTGACGGACACGTGGGTGTCTATGGGCCAGGAGGAGGAGGCCAAGAAGCGGCTGAAGGCCTTTGAGGGCTTCCAGATCACCAATGAGATGGCCAAGAGGGGTGGTGCCAAGGACGGCTGGAAGTTCATGCACTGCTTGCCTCGCCATCCTGAGGAGGTGCATGATGAAGTGTTCTACAGTGATCGGTCGCTGGTGTTCCCAGAGGCACAGAATCGGCTGTGGGCTGCTGTTGGTGAGTTCATGTCTATTTCTATCTGCGTTTACCTAGGGAATGCTAACTCTGGACAGCTGCGCTTGAGGCTTTCGTGGTCAACAAGGGAAAGATTGTGTGATTGAAGACTCTGGTGGACACAATCCAAGTTTTGACTTTAAATTTGAGTTTAAGAAAATGGAGTTTAAAGCGCCCAAAAAGTTTAAGCAAATGCAAAGGGAACGGTCGATAATTTGATCCAGGTATATACCATTTGATCGGTGGCTGTGAGCCTGAACTATAGCTATCCCCGCCCAATCCAGCTTTTCCCAATGTGAATTACTTAGACCGTTTTTTTTTTCTTCTTTTCATTTTTATAATCTTTTCTTTTCCTTGCCTCTTTTGGGTGCTCCGTGATAATGGTACATGAGCCTTAACCAGGAGGCAGCTGGCTAGCATCGACAACCTCATCAGCCTCCTTCGCAGCCTCGTCTTGCGGACCTGACAACGGGGACCGAGGCAGGGCCATCAGGCCAGTGCGGGCGGACTCAAGGATACCAAAGGGCGTGATGAGCTTCAGGAAAGAGTCGATACGGGTCGGCTTCGCAGAACTATAGTTTTACAACATCAGCACAAGCTCCCAATCCCAAGGCAGTGACTCCAGGGGCCAAGACTTACACCTCGACGATGCAGCTGCTGTTGCTGATATCGAGGACTTTGCCGCCAAACTGATGCGTGAAGTACGTGATACTCCTCAGATGCTCATGCTTCAGGCGCAGAGCCTCACTCGGTGCCAGACGGCTCGGGTGGTAGTCCTCAGCCGTCTCGCTCAGTGTCGGCGTGCGATCCGCGGCCTCGCTCTCCTCCACCGCGCCGTCGGCGGTGATCTCACGGTGGTGCGCCCAGAGATCCTGGAAGTACTCGGGGCCCAGGATGTTGATCTTGGCCAGCAGCAGCTCGCGCTGAACAAGTGCGGCAGAAGTGTAATCCAACACGGCCCACACGGGTACCAGATCTTCCAGCTGGCGTCTAGCTTGCTCGACGACGCCGTCCTGACCGGTGAGGACAATGGTCATGCGCGAGAGGTCTGCGACCTCAGTGGAACAGACGACGAGGGAGTCGATGTTGAAGCCCCTGGCGGCCAGGATACCCGACACGCGCGACAGCACACCAGGCTCGTTCTGCACCAGACAGTTGAGAATATGACGCTTCGGCGGGTCCATGGAGGGCACAGGTGTCTCGTAAAGGATGTTGGACACAGCAGCCTGGGCAGACCATGTCGGCGGGGCGTCGCTCGTCGGGAGGGGCGCCTGGCGCCGGCGGAGGGCCTTGTAGGCAATCGCAGAGGTCGAGGAGCTGCTGGCGCGGGAGGTCACGGTGGGCAGCAGGAAGGACGAGGTCGCCGCCGGCTTGAGGCTGCTGAGAGCTGCTGCTCGCCATGGCGACGATGAGCGCAGCAGAATGCTTCGGGAGGCCATCTTGTCAATCGACCCGGAGAACAAGTCGCAAGGTTTGTTCCCTGAGAAGAATTGACTTATGACTTCCTTCAGACGAATTGGGTCGGCGCAGATGTCTTAGCCACCTCTACCAAAGATCGGGAGGACGTGATGAGTCTTGAGTCAAAACCTCCTGAGGTCGGTCACTGGTGGCTTTTTTGGGGGGGGCAATCGACGAAGGTAGTTTGCGGCCAGCTAGCCGACGTCGGCGAGAACCCTTGCCGTTTCTTTCCCCAGATTGCCCTAATCAGTACCAAGTATTGCGGTACTGTACAATGCCCTATAGTGACACACCATCCGGCTGTTTTTAGTGTGAGAACCCACTGCTGAACCCCTGTCAGCTTAGAAGCGCCACCGCTGTAAGGTGGGATGGGATGTTTTTGAGGTAACAGCTGTCAATCCACCGAGGAGGAAACCCTTGGGAATCTTTTTTGGCTTGTGTCTTCTCGTCAGTCTCAAACATCTCTCTCGCGCCGAGGTTTTATACTCTGCCGCCCATGTCCCCCCCTTCTCTCAACATGGATTCATAGCCCCATGGAAAGCAAGATCTACCACCGTCGACCTCGACCATCATGTTCTCGATCGCGACTGCGCCGGCCAAGCAGTCGGTCGGCGAAACCATCTCTGTTCTCAGCGGGCGTCTGAGTTCGTCGACTCTCCTCGAGGACCGTCGAGCTGCGATCCAGGGTCTGCGCAGCTTCGCGAAAGATTACCCGGCTTCTGTCGCCTCTGGTGCGCTCAGGAGTCTGATCGGGAGCCTGAGCAAGGATGGAGACGACGTCGACACGGTCAAGGTGGTCCTCGAGACCCTGCTCATGCTCTTCAACCCGAATCAGGACAGCCCTGAGGCGTCAGACGAGATAGTGTTGTGGCTCGCAGACGAGTTCACCCAGAGGCAGGAGAATATAACGCTACTACTTGACTTTCTCGAAACCACCGATTTCTACTCCCGACTCTACTCCCTCCAGCTCCTCTCCGCGATCTTGTCTGCCCGAACGGAACGTACCGAGGAGTGTGTCTTCACCGCACCACTTGGGATCTCGAGACTGGTGGCTATTCTGGACGACCGACGAGAGGCTGTGCGAAACGAGGCCATAAGTCTCCTCATATACCTCACACCCTCGTCGACGGACATACAAAAGCTTGTCGCCTTCGAAGATGCCTTTAAAAAGATATTTGCCATCATCTCGGCTGAGGGGTCTTTGCTGGAGGGCGGACAGGCTGTGGAGGACTGCCTCATCCTGATGGCCAACCTCCTCCGGCTGAACAGCTCCAACCAGAGCCAGTTCCGCGAGACGGGATGCGTCCCGCAGCTGTCACAACTCCTACAAAGCGCATACCAGGTCCCAGAGGACGGGGAAGAGGTGGCACCTTGGGCGCAGGCGCAACGTAACAGGAATGTGTATGCACTGCTCGCAGTCATACGGATGTTCCTCGTACGCGGTGCTGTCGGAACTATGCAGAACCAGGGCGCATTTTGGCAGCATAATCTCCTGTACCATGCTCTTCAACTTGCGTTTAGCCACTCCGCAGAGATTCCCATCAAGGCCGAGGTATGTCACGCCCCTTGTCTTGTGTGTGTGTATGCGCGTGCATAGGCTCAAAGATTGTGCTGCTCACAGGCTCTTGTGACCTGCGCCGATATCATAAGGGGCCACACAACCCTCCAAGAGAACTTTGCACAGCTGCAAGTGCCGTCTCCACTCGAGAGCCCTCCGACGCCGAATGGCAATGGCCCGCAAGCAAATGGCATCCCGAAGGTGTACGTTATCGACGGACTACTGGATCTGGCACTATGCGTGCGCACCTTGCAGGCTTTCGACATGAGGATGGCGGCATGTGAATGTCTGAAAGCTTACTTCTTCAACCACGATGGGATCCGCGAGCATTTCCTCCGGCGAGCCATCGACGGTCACCAATCGGGGACGATCGAATCTGCCAATGTGCTAACGACGTTGCTTCGTTCGCCGACGGAGGACAGCAATGTTGATCCTTATAGGTACTGGTTCGCGGCCTGCATCATGTTGCACCTCACCTTTGAAAACTCGGCCACCAAGGAACTGGCCCGGCAGGTGACTGAAGGGAACGAGGCCGAGGGTGAAGAGGTCGTCACGAGCATCCAGACCATCACATCGCACCTGGTCGCTAGCCTTTCCCGAAGCGAGGACGAGCGCGTCACAATTGGATACCTGATGCTCCTGCTCTGCTGGCTGTTCGAGGATCTGGACGGAGTGAACGATCTCCTGGAAGAGGGCAGCAACGTCCAACGGCTCATCCAGACAGTTGTGAAGAATACCTCCAGCGAGACGATCGTGCAGGGTCTTTCCGCCATGCTCCTGGGTGTAGTATACGAATTCTCGACCAAAGACTCGACGGTGCCCCGAGGCACACTCCAGTCCCTTCTCATGTCGAACATGGGCCGCGACAGGTACATCGACAAGCTCAGCAAGCTCCGGGCCCACCCGTCGGTACGCGATTTTGAGATGATACCACAGAAGTTGGACCCCTCTACCGGCGCACTTCCTGATGTCTATTTCGATTCGACTTTTGTGGAATTCTTCAAGGACAACTACAGCCGTATCCTGCGAGCCATTGACAGAGATCCTGGGATGGAAATCTCCGTCATCACCAATGGCGTGCAAAAGGGCATCTCGCGCGAGCTTGTAGACTCCCTGCGCACGCAGGTCGACGAGAAGGAGAAGGCGCTGCAGGAGTGTCAGGCGAACGTGGCCCACCTGGAGCAACAGCTCGGACAACACCAGGCTGATCTCAGGCGCAACCAAGAAACGACATCTCTTGAGCTCTCGCGGGTCAAAGCCGTGAATGAAGGTCTACAGCAGAACCACGAGAAAGAGCTGAGACAGGTGCGCGAGCAGCACAGCCGGAGAGAAGCCGAGCTGCAGGGTCATATCGACACGGCACGGCGGACCGCTGAGACCGAGTACGACAGGCTGCAGAAGAAGGCCGATGCTGAACTGCAGGCCAAGATCCGGGAGTACGAGGACCGACTCATACAAATGGAAAAGGAGTTCAAGAAGGAGATGAAGCTGAAGGAGGAGCAACACGAGAAAGAGAAGGAAGCGGTCCGGAAAGAGACTGAGGAGGGCCGGAAGAGGAGACAGTCGGAGGCTGATCGCTCGTCGAGACGGGCCGAGGCGGAGAAGGCTGACCTCAAGGCCACGATCAGCAGACTTGAGGTTGACCTTATGAAGGTATGTTTTCCCCCTGGGGGGAAACTCTTTGTCTTGGGTTTCATGCTAATACAATTCTCTGGGGCAGGCAAACAAGAGCAAATCCCAGGAGGTGCAGTCCGCCAAGGAGGCTTCCGAACGAGCCCAGAAGAAGGCCAGTGAGCTGGAGAGCAAGGTCTCTGGGTTGCAAAAACAGCTTCAAGAGGTAAGATTATCTCTCTCACACTCACACACATCACTAAGTGTCATAAACGCTGCTGACGACCTCTTTTCCTCGCTCTCTTCTAGTTGGAGGCCAAGGTTGCGACCAAGGAAAGTGAAAAGGAGTCCATTCAAGGAGAGCTGGACGACCTGCTGATGGTCTATGCCGACAATGAGGAGAAACTTAACAAATACAAAGAGAGGCTAAAGGCCAAGGGCGAGGTGATCACGGACGATGAGGTGGAAGACGATGACGAAGAGGAGGAGGAGGAGGAGGAAGAAGAAGAAGAAGACGAGAAAGATGAGGGGGTGGATTAGAACACGGTCTAATCGCAAGCTCTCTTGTTGTTCAAGGGTGGACGGCTACCCTGAAGGTGTGGCATTGGAGTGATGGCATTCCAGCGAGCGAGCCTGTAGATATGATTCGCTGCTTGAGCATGATATGCGAATTTGAAACCCCCCAAAACCCGCCCAGAAAGATGCTGGCATGTTGCACTTATGCAGCAAAGCTCAGTGAGGTCACAGCAACCCTGCGAAACGTTGAGTTCGAGAAAGTCAACGTGAAAATATCACCCCTGCCAAAAAGGGGAAATATCCCGAGTGTATATAATAATCTACACCCCAAAAAAAAAAAAATTTACAAACAACTTATTCAAAGATTCCCTTGTTAGTTTTGTTCTTGTATACGAAGGCTGAGTGTACTGGTTGGAAAATCCTCTTGTCGTCGATCATAAACTTACTGATCATCACAAGGCGGCCTGGCCCGCAGTTTTTAAGTACACCATTCAAAATTTAGAGTCGCAGTGAAATTTTCATGCACGCTGTTTTTTCCCCCTCCCCTCTCTGGTTTTGCACTACTGTCTGTACCTGCCCAAATACCCACCAAGACTCAAACCCTCTACTAAATTCTCTTTCTCTCTCACTGCAATCCATCCAGCATTTAACCTTTTTCGGTGAGTTCCCTTTTTCTTCATCCAAGGGACAGTCAAGGGGTTGTCTGAGTTTGGGCACTCGTTCGGCCTGTGCAGACTATTTCTCGTGCTTTAAGGAAAACTCACAGAGATGCTAACATCAAACCAGGGACCGACTATTTTATTTGCAAACGGCCACTGAAAAAAAGTTATTCAAAAAAAAAACCCCCCCCAAAAAAACCCCCAAAACGAAAAGAAGTGACATTCTCCTCGGAACAAGAGCTTGCTTCCTTTTCAATATCAACGTCATGTCCAAACAGGCCGACGATATCCTCAGCGAGTCCGAGGGCTCAGAGGGCTGGGACGACGTGAACGAGGGCGACGACCAACAGGAAGCCCTCGACATCGTCTCGCTTCTGGATGACAAGGTCTTCTCAGATGCGGCGTCTATGCTGGCGTACTGCAAGGACAAGTTCGGCTTCGACTTTGTGGCGGCGCGCGACCGTCTGGGGTTGGATTTTTATGGCAGTATCAAACTGGTCAACTTTGGTGAGTTGTAGGCTTGTTTCTCCTCTCTGGCAGTAGAGAGTGAGTGAGTGAGTGAGTGAGTTGGCCTTGGATCTGCTGACCTTTGTTCTCTCTCTCTCTCTCTTTTCTTCTTTCTTTCTCCAGTACGAAGCACAGTCAAGGATGGCAAGCCTCTCCCCGAGCACATCTCCGAGGCAGACATCTCAGACGATCGCTTCATGATGCCCGTCCTGCCCGACGATGCATTCATCATGTGCCTGGACGACCTGCCCTCCTCCTCCGACTCCACCTCTGACGCAGCAGCAGAGGGCAAGGGCAGGGCTGTCGAAGAGGAGCCCACTGCTGAGCCCAGCGAGAGCGCCGTCCTGAGAGCGCAGCTCGATGAGATCACGAGGCAGTTTGCCAATTACCGGCTCGCGGTGGAGCAGACGCTGGACAAGCGCTGGCATGCTGAGGATGACGACTCCGACTCTGACTCGTCGTCGTCGTCCACTTCGTCGTCTGCCGGGCCGACCAAGACGAAGAAGAAGAAGAAGAAGAACGACAAGAACAACAAGAAGGAAAACGAGGATTCATCGCAGTCCTATTGGGAGGGGTATGCTAACCATGGTATGTATACCTATCCATACACATACCATACGACAAGTGACCCAAAAAGAATTGGGACAATAATCCAGTGGGCTGACGAATGAGCTTGGGTAGACATACACGAGACGATGCTAAAGGATACCGTCCGTACGGATGCCTATCGCGACTTCATCTACAACAACAAGCACCTCTTCAAGGGCAAGGTTGTGCTTGATATTGGCTGTGGAACAGGTGAGTCTTTGATCTTCCTCTTATATATATATATATTCTCATATAAAACGCCCTGCTGACAAACAAACCCCTCCCTCCCTCCCCTCCCCCCCCAAAAAAGGTATCCTCTCCATGTTCTGCGCCAAAGCCGGCGCCGCCCACGTCTACGCAATCGACAAGTCCGCCATCCTCGACAAGGCCCGCGAGAATATCTTCCACAACAACCTCGCCAGCACCATCACCTGCCTGCGCGGGCGCGTCGAGGACATCACCCTCCCCGTCGACCAGGTCGACATCATCGTGTCGGAGTGGATGGGCTACTGCCTCCTCTACGAGGCCATGCTCCCCTCCGTGCTCTTCGCCCGCGACCGCTACCTCAGGGCCGGCGGCCTGCTGCTCCCGAGCCACGCCACCATCTTCCTGGCCCCCGTCAGCGACCCGGACTACGTCACCGAGAGCGTCAGCTTCTGGCGCGACGTCTACGGCTTCGACATGAAGCCCATGCTCGAGGGCCTGCTGCAGGACGTCCGCGTGCAGTACGTCCCCGCCGCCTCCGTGGCGGGCTCGGCGAGCGCCTACGCGCTGGACCTGTACAGGTGCACCGTTGACGACCTGTCCTTCCGCGTGCCGTGGGCGAGCACCCTGGCCAAGGAGGACGACGGCGGCGACGGCGACGGCGACGGCGACGACATCGAGTGTGTGGACGGGTTTGTGATCTGGTTCGACAACTACTTTTCGACCACGCGCGGGGCGGGCGGCGGCGAGGAGGCCGAGCGCATCGAGGAGCCGGCGGAGGCGTGGCAGGCCAAGAGGGGCGACGGCAGCGTGGCGTTCACGACCGGCCCGCATGCCAAGGATACGCACTGGAAGCAGGGGTTCCTCATGGTGGAGGAGCAGGAGGGAAAGAAGATGCGGTCGTACAAGGCCGGGGAGAAGATTGAGGGTTACCTGTCCTTCTCTATCGCCGAGGAGAACGCCCGTGGGCTGGACGTCAAGATTGAGTGGGACGGACTGCCGAATGCCCAGCATTCTCAGACTTGGTCTCTGCACTGAATGCACAGTTGCTCCGGGGGATGAGGAAGATGTGGTGGTGCTGTGAACCCGAAAGGGCCAAGAATGAAGGATTAAAAGAAAGGGGGGGGGGGGGGGAGATCAAGTTACATTCTAGATACCTATGCGGTTTTTGTGCTATGCTGGGGAAAAAGACCAAAATGCGTGCGTACCTGGAGAAGATTGGATATTCAGCTGTAGCTGAGGCTCAAAATGCGAGCCACTTCATCTTCTTCTTCTTCGTCGTCTCCTACTACGACAGATGAGGCACCCCGGCGCTCTGCATGAGCAGGTTGACAATACTCAAGAACCCCTCCCCAAGAATAAAGCCCGAAGCCAACACAATCAGCAGTGTGTCGTCCCTCCCGCGAACCCTCCTCCACCACCAGGCCACAAGCCCGCCGACCGTCCTCGCCAGGGTGAAACTGGGCACATTGTACATGCCCACGGCGACTGCTATGCCGCCCGGGACGTAGACCTGCCACCACCTTCCCGTCCCGTAGATGCGCACCATCGTGGTCACGGTGAAGAGCACGGCAAGGGCGAGGGCCCACTCCCGCGCCATGTAGGGGAGTCCCTGGCCCGTGACCAGGCGTGCGGTGAAGATCCACACGTACGCGGTGGGGACTTGGAACAGGTCGCCGGGGATGGTGTACACGGCCGTATAGAGCTTGTAGATGAGGGCGGACACGACGGCGCCGGCGGTGGCGCCGACAACCTGGCCCCAGAACTGGGCCTTGGGCGCCGCTCCCAGCAGATGGCCCGTCTTGAGGTCCTGCATCAGGTCGCCCGCCTGTAGGGCGCCAGCCTCGGACACGGCGCCAGCTACCAGGTTGATCAGCACAGAGGTGGGGTGCGACTGCGGCACGATGAGCGCGAAAAACAGCTGCGCGAGCTTGGAGATGCCCGAGACGGGGTTGAGGTCCGTCTCGCCGAGGGCGCGGACGCCCATGATGCTCAGGACCAGGGCCATGAGCACGGCGGAGATGGTGGCGTAGAGAGGGACAAGGTTGCCAAAGACGACGTGGATGCAGAGGACACAGAAGGCTACCGAGAGGATGAGCCCGATGATCACGGTACGGGTGGAGATGAGGTCGTGGGCGGGCGCGTCGTCCTGGTCTGAGACTGTGAGGAGGTGCGAGATGTCGTGCTGTTCGTTGCGGGTTCTTCTTCCGTCGTGGTGATCATCCATCGAGCCGCGTGGGTAGCTGGCATCATCAAACACGGGGCTGGGCGGTACGGAGCTCTCGTCGTCTTCGTCTTCACCACGGCGCCGGAGGGAAGTGTAGCCCTGGGTGCGTGGGGACAAGAGTCGGCCGATTGCTATGTCGCCCGACTGCCATCGTTTGTGGGCAAAATTGGCCAGGCGCTGGATGACGGGTCGGAAGGCGAGGTAGCCCAGGCTGACTATCGCATCGGCGAGCATGATGGCCAGCGATGTCCAGACAATCCAGCCCTTGCTGCCATGCTCCCAATCGCCAATGTCGCCCGGTGCCCAGCCTTTGTACTTGGCGAGCGGTGAGAGAATGCCCCATCCCAGAATCGCACCCAGCAACTAGGTTTACATCATCATCATCATCAACAACATGTCAGCACTGTACGTTTTTCCTTTTCTTTTCTTTTCTTTCTTCTTCTCTGCATCAGAAACGAGTGTGTAGGACCTACCATGTGTATGGTCGTCGCAGGGCCCATGATGATGCCCTGGCCGACATATGCCAGACTTGGGTTCAGAGTCCAGAGCCAGGCAGAGGCGGCAGTATACCCGAAGATGGGAAGCTCCCTCAGAACAGGGAAGAAATATGTTGCAAAGGTATAGATCCCAGAGATGAAGAAGCAGACCAACAGCAGACGGACGTTGGTCTTCCACTGCTGCTGCTGCTGCTTCTGGTGATCTGATGAACCTTCTTCCGGCGTCGTCGTCATCGTCGTGGGAACATCAGCAGCAGCAGCAGCAGCAGCAGCACCGTCGACACCCCCAGGCGCATGATCGTCCTTGACCAGCCCCGTCTTCCCATGCAGGACACTGATCAGCACGGCGGTGCTGAACCCGCTGGGAAACTTGAGCTTCTCGCGAATGATGACCTGGCGTCTCAGGGGCACAGCGAAGACGACACCGAAATAGCACAGACCCAGGGACCAGACGATAAGCTGCCACACGCTGAGGTCGATGGGCCCTTGCTCCTCGGACCTGAGGAGGTAGTTCATGGCCGGCAGGACGCCCACAAAGCCACAGCCGAGGGGCATGATGGCCATGGACCCGGCGACCGTCTGGACGAGGACGTTCTCGACGGGCGAAAAGGGGAACTTGAGGTGTCGGGAGAGCGTCTTGAAGATGCCAAAGCCCATCAGCGACGACGGCATGGTCATCATACTCACCCAGCCCGTCTGCAGGCCGAAATACATATTACTAAAGCAGATGATCAACCCGACAGCCAGGCCAGCAAGCACGCCACGGACGGTGAAGCTGCGGCCCTCCACCTCCAACAATGGCGTCTCGCGGCCCTCTCTGTCATGGAGGACATCATTCTCGTTGCCAATTCCAGAGCCTTGCACCGCGTGGTGATGGTCGGCGCGAGTCTGTTCGGGCTGCTGCTGCTGCTGCTGCTGCTGCTGTCGTTGTTGCTGTTGACCCCGATCCGGAGCCATTTTCTAGAGGCTGACAAATGCTGGTAGGACCAGCCAAAAGGAAGGAAAAGCAGTGTAGGAAGAAGGGGCTCAACGGTCAACCTGGGAGGGACAAATCAAGTGAGGGGTAAGACGTTGATACAAAAAGGTTGGTGGAAGGAGTAGACGCAGTATCGCTGATTCCATTCCGTTGCACGCGGGCTGCTGATACCATTCAAGATGCCGGGCTGGATCCGGCTGGGTCCGGCTAGATCCGGCTCCGATCTAGGATATCGACCTCGCGTGTGACCCTGTCGATGACTCAGCAGCACTGCTGCCAGGGCAGGAGCCATGAAGTAATGCTGTGGTACTTGGTACTTGTCGTAGGTAGACCAACAAGTTCCTTTTTCTTCTCTTTTCTTCTTCTTCCGTCTTCTTTTTCCCCCCTGATTGTCGCCTTGGGAATTTTCTAGTGAGTTTTCATTCATAAAAAATAAAAAAATAAAAAAGTCACCACCACTACACACAATACACACCAACATAACGGAGTTTCATGTCGACCAACGTCCCCGAAGCCAGCCGAGCGGAGCGGCCCTTTAGGCAGTCGGCGTGCCAGGGACGTGTTCACACACGCGCACAAGAGGCCCCACGAGCTTAAATCCGCCGCATCCAGTCTTGGCGATTCTTGTTACTCAACCAGGTCCACTTCCAATGAAGAAGCCTCCCACTTCTTTTTTTCTCTCTTGTGTGGAAGGACCAGCCCGGGGTTGGCTGGAAGGGATCACGTTGTTGTTTTCTGCTGAAGGAGGACTTGGCGCGCCTCGGCCAGTGCGAACGGGAGGGGCCCTAAAAAGTTCTCGTTCTCTCTTTCCCTGCACAGCAGAGCAAAGAAAATTTTCCATCGAGGGTCACACCTGCCAAGCAAAATTCTCGATTCGTATCGGCGCCATCCGTCTCGCTCCCGCCATAGTGCCGTTCGCCCCCCCAGCCTGGATCTGAGAGAGAAGGGCCCCTCTTTTAAATGTTGCAGCGGGGAGGGAGAAAGAGAGAGAGAGAGAGAGGCTTTTTTGCCTTGTTCTTGAAAGAGGAAGTACATGCGATCTTCAACATCAACCCTGATGAACACCAGCCAGATCAGGACGAATCCTTTTTTTTTTCCTTCCTTTCTTTTCATATTGACACCTCTTTTCTCATCACCTGAATGAATCTCTTCGTAGGAGCAAGAGACAAATGGAGGAAGGGGGAGAGAAAGAGAGAGAAAAGGTCTGGTCAGCATGCAAGCGAGTGAGAGAGTATGAAAGTGTCCATGTCTCGTGAGCAGGAGGGCCGTTTGGTTGGTGATGTTGTGGTCCGACCAAGAAAAGTGTGAGGAAAAAAACCCCATGGCAAAGGCTGCAATCCTGATAAGTAACACCACACCCCCCCCCCTCTTCCCAACCACCCAATCTATGTCTACAATCATTTGCAAACAACTTTGATAGTTTCTCCACGATCATCACCTTACCAAAATCCCTCATTCGCCCGTTTGTGTGTGTGTGTGCTCCGCAAGGCTCAGGGCGACCCGGTTCGGTCCAGGCGTGCCCCCCAGCTTTTCAAATTTTATCCCCACTAAGAGGGACTCGGGTTTTCCCAGGAACGCCGCCACCATAGTAAAAATATATTGTCTCTTGGGAGGCGACAGGAAAATCTTTTAAATCTTGTCATTACCTTAGCCCTTACTTTACCTATTCTTCTCGTCTCCTCCTCATAATTGTTGTTGCTGCTGCTTCTCTCGTCTGTTTACCATCATTTTTTTCTTCTTCTTGTGTAGCGAGCCAAAGTCTTCTTAGACAGCATAACGACACCGTCTTTCACACCACCCGACTCATTGTTCGATTTATTTTTATTTTTTTATTTCATTTTTTTAAGGGTCTTCTTCTTGGGTCGGAAATCTCGAAATTGTTCAAGCAGTGACTCACCAGGTCATTCTCTCTCCCTCTCTCTCTCTCTACAATCACACACACACCATCTCAATTCCCCCAGACAGTTGGACTTCTCAACCCACCAGTCCACCAGTTGATCGGGAGAAGCAAAACCTGTGAGGAAGCGTCCAGAAGACCAAGGAAAGGCATAGACCATGGGCAAGGACGAGCTCGTGGCTGTTGCAGGGCGCAGCGATGCCAGCTCGGACCCCGAGAAGCAGTCCATCAAGGATGCCTCGACACACGAGCTTGAGAGGGGCTTCTCTGCCAATCACCTTCAGTTCCTCGCCATCGGAGGCGCTGTGGGCACAGGTCTCTTCATCGGTTCGGGTTCTGCCCTGGCCACTGCTGGCCCCGTCAGCTGTCTGATATCATACCTCTTCGTCGGCACCATCCTATACTCCGTCATGACGAGTCTCGGCGAGATGGCCACCTACCTGCCTGTTCCTGGTTCTTTTACTGCCTACAATGCTCGATTCGTGGACCAGGGCCTGGGTTTTGCCATTGGTTGGCTGTATTGGTTCAGCTGTGAGTTTCCCCCCTTTCTCAAATAAGTACCAGGGGGGGTAGTTTTATGTGTGCGCTGTGACATCAACCATGCTGACTTTTTGGGGGGGGTTGGAAAAAAAAATAAAGGGGCCATCACATACGCCCTCGAGCTGACGGCAGCGGGAATGATCATCCAGTACTGGAACGCCAGCATTAGCATTGGCGTCTGGATCGCCATCTTCTGGGTCATCTTCACCGCGACCAACTTCATCCCCGTCAAGTGGTTTGGCGAGATGGAGATGTGGTTCGTCAGCATCAAGGTCGTCACCATCCTGGGCTTCATCATCTTCGCCATCTGCATCGACGCCGGCGCCAGCCACCAGGGCTACCTCGGCTTCACCTACTGGAAGAACCCCGGCCCCTTCGCCTCGTATGACAGCAGCATGGAGCCCGCCACCGGCAAGTTCGTCGCCTTCTGGGACGTGCTGATCACCGCCGCCTTCTCCTACCAGGGCGCCGAGCTGGTCGGCGTCGGCGCCGGTGAGGCCCGCGACCCCCACAAGACGGTGCCCAAGGCCATCCGCAACACCTTCTGGGGCATCCTCTTCCTCTTCGTCGCCACCATCTTCTTCCTGGGCCTGCTCGTCCCCTACACCAACACCGACCTCACCAACTCGGGCTACAGCGCCGCCAGCTCCCCCCTCGTCATCGCCGCCAACCTGGCCCACGTCCCTGTGCTCCCGGACATCCTCAACGCCGTGCTCCTGACCGCCGTGCTGTCCGCCGCCAACTCAAACGCCTACTCTGGCAGCCGCATCCTCGTCGCCCTCGCCAACGAGGGCCAGGCCCCGCGCCTCCTGGCCCGCACCAACCGATACAACACCCCCTACGTCGCCGTCGCCGCCACCGCCGCCTTTGGCCTGCTGGGCTTCCTCAACCTGAGCAGCGACGGCACCGAGGCCTTCAACTGGTTCCTCGACATCACCGCCGTCGCCGGCCTCATCTGCTGGGGCAGCATCAACCTCTGCCACATCCGCTTCCAGCACATCCTCAGGGCCCAGGGCACCGACCGCCGCTCCCTGCCATACCGCGCCCCCCTGCAGCCCTACCTCGCCTACTACGGCCTCTTCTTCATCGTCCTCATCGTCTTCACCCAGGGCTTCACCGCCTTCATCCCCTGGAGCACCGTCGACTTCTTCACCGCCTACATCAGCCTCATCTTGTTCGTCGTCCTGTATGCCGGGTACTGGGCCGTCTTTCGTCCGGGCTTTGTCAAGGTCCACGAGGTGGACCTGAACAAGGGCCAGGTGCAGCGGGAGGAGCAGGAGAAGGATTGTCCTGAGCCTATGATGTCATGATGAGAGAAAGAGAGAGAGAGACAGAGAGAGAGAGAGAGAAGAAAAGAAGAAAAGAAGAAAAGAAGAAAAGGAAAAAGGAAAAGGGAAAAAAAAAGGGAAAAAAAAAGGGGGGGGGGCGCTTGAAAAGCGGCGGCGTTTCTTTGTGTTTTATGGTTTGTAAAAAAGAAGTTTAAAAATTAAAGGTGTACGTAGATGGTAGCGTTCAATTTTTTTATGTTTTTTTTATTTTATTTTTTATAATGTAATGAATGACTTATTTATCAATTATTCTTGTTGCAAACTTTTATTCTGTTCGGGAAAGGTGTCTTTTTCCTCTGCTTGCCTTTTTTCCTTGTGGCCGTTCACCACGAAAAAAGGCTGTCCAAACTCAAGCAAAAGGATCTCACGATGGAAGCATGCCGCAGCGGTACCATATTGATTTCCCCTCTTAAAGCCCGAGGAACACCGCCCCCCCCCCCCAAAACCCTTTTCCCACACACACGCTTTTGTATCTGATCATCCCAGCAGCATCTCGAGAGTGTCACACACAACTCGGGGGTGAACCAACACATTCCATCCTGCTGAGCATATTGCTGGACAACAAACTATGCCAAATGCACTTGCATGAAGTGAACTAACTATTACCTGCATAGATCAATCACCGCATCGTCGCCGATCATTGAGACCATCTTTCAAGACTGCGTGCTAGTTCCAATTGTTGAGATATAGACCGACCTGTATAACTCGTACATGTATTCATAGGAAGTCTAAGCTAGTAGTAATACATACCGAGAGAGAGAAAGGAACCCAACACATCATAGAAGCGATCCCTTATCTGAGAAGAAGAAGAAGAAGGGGGGAGAAAAGAGAAAGAAGAAAAAACCACAAAACGCCAGTCCATTGGTCATAAAAAGGGGTATCCAGATATATCTTTCAATAACATGAGTTTCCACCGAGTCCTTACCCAAGGCATGTCTCATCCATAAAGCTCATCATCACGAGCGAAAAAGCAATCTTTGCTTGTCGCCTCGCTTTCTCACCTTGAGAGGATCACGAGCAGTAAAGCACGTAGGCCGCCCCCGCCCCCCAAACCCCCCCCCCTCAAAAAAGTCACCTAGTAGTATTTGCTTGTTAGATGGTGAATCGTATGGGAGGCCCCTGCGCCTGAACCCCCCACTCATGCCAAAGAGACGGGTCGTCCTCGGCCCCGGTCTCGGCAAACTTCTTGGCCAACATGCCCCTGACGGCCTCCAGCCGTCCATACCACGGGAGATGACTCGAACTCTGCGCGATGAGCGTGTCGAGGATCCCCATGATGCCTTGCCCCTTGATGTCCCGCGCATGGATGTTGGCACCCCTCTCCAGCAGCTTGCTCACCACGTGCTTGTTCCCGTAGCGGGTGGCCATGAGCAGGGCCGTCTCTCCGCGGCGGTTGCGCGCCTCGATGTTGGCGCCTCGGTCCAGGAGGAAGTCGATGATCTTGCAGATGTGCTGACCCTGTTTGTCCTGGTCGTCGGAGAGGGTCATGGCAAAGACCATGAGCACCGTGAGCCCTTGCTTGTCGTAGTGGTTCACATCCGGCACGCGTGCACCAGTTAGCGACGTCAGCAGGCCCTCGAGGAGTTCTGCTCTGCGTTCGATGGCCCGCGGTTTATCAGAGGCGTCCTGTCCTCGCTTGCGCTTGTTACCGCCGCCGGCCGCCTGGTCTACCACTGGGCTTGTCGGAACACTGGATGGCGGAGTGTCGAACCTCATCTCGGCCAGACAGTGGAGGCCGTTGCGACCGTTCTGATCCTCGTAATCGGGGTCCTTGTACGCCTTTTTGACGACGTCGAGGAGCTTCTGGTCCTTGGTGGCGAACTCGTGTGCGTCATCCTCCTCGGCGAGAGGAGAAAGCGGCGTCGTGCCTACTGGACGTGGGACGGAGAAAGAGTGATCAGCAGCGGGGCGCGTGGGAGGGACGACACCGAAGGCGTCCCTCGGTATGGCGTCTGAGAGGTGGTGTCCTGCAACATCGGCAACGTCCTGGACATTGTCGGTGAAGCGACCGAGCTGGTGGAAAAAGGTCCGTCCGTAGGCATCCCGGATGAAGACGGCGCGGGCGAAGCCAGTCTGGTAGAGCAGGTTCAAGATGCCATAAAAAGGAGCAGTGTTGTCGTTAGCCTTTACAAACCACGCAGCGCTGAGCACGTGAAGGAAGGTCTGGCTGGCGTGGTTGACCGCCAGCGGGTCTGCCTGGCCGGTCTGGAGGAGATGAAGGGTGGTATCGATCCCCTTCTGGCTCTCCAGGGCGGCAAAGAGGTGCAGCGGTGTGTTTCCAAAGTGGTCGACATAACGGGTTGCCGCCGGGCCAGGCTCTACAATACGAGCTGCGAGATCGCAACAGTCCTCGTCAGGCGTTATGTACAAGCTGTCGTGTGTGTCGTCCGAGACGTCGTCGGCAATGGTGCACCAGCAAGCACACATGCTCCCTTGGAGCTGGGTCGCAAAGTGCCTCTCAATCTGGCACGGGTGCACGTATCTCCGGGCCACGAGGAAGTCTCCCGGTACGGCCAAGCCCGGATGAGGTACAGGGCTCGGGTGTCCACGGCGGGAAGTAGCTATGTCGGAGGGGGTGCGGCGTGGCGATGGCATGGGGTGCTGCTCCCCGGAACCGCCGATCGTGAGCCTCTTCATCAGGACGGTGACCTGCTTGGCAAAGTTGGTCGTGACAGAAAGACGCTCTCTCATGCTCCTGACGCTGTCTGTGCTCATCTCCGTCGACGATGAGAAGACAGTATCATTCCGGGACGGGGGGCTAAACGAGCCCTGAAATGGATTCGCATAGCCATCCGGCGAGAAGGCAGAATGAAGGGGGCCTATGGGAGACTGGGAGGCAAGGGTACTGGGAGAGGCCAGCTCGGAGCCCCTGCTGTAGATGCTTTCCTGCTGTGGGCTTCGCATAAAGACCCCATCGTCGATAATGCCGGTGTTCAAGTATGCCGGCGTGTTTGCCTCCTCCATCTTCATCTCCTCCTGCAACGCTACGTCCTCAAATTCTTGTTCCGCCGGCGAGCCACCCTTTCGCCCTTTGCGACTGCGTTTGTGGACGAGCTTGAATCGGCTGTTCATATCAGCGCGGTTAGCAGGCCGTAGGGATCGAGGATCCTGGCCGAACATCTTGTGCATGGTCTTCTGCGCCGAGTTTTTTCTTTGGAGACCAATATCAGCTTCTGTTGCACGGTAGAGATGGAAGTATAAGACGAAGGGAAGAGGGCAGAGGTCGTACTTGACACTGCCATCCGGGAAGACGGCCTTGATGATCTTTTCCACGGGGAGCGTGGTGTAGACGTAAAGCCTCGCCAACTTCCTGGACTTGGAATCAGTCCATAGTGGTGGCCGGCCGATTCTCGCTCCGCCGTTCCCAGCACAGGGGGACAAGTTTTGTGAAGCCATGGTGAGGCTCTGTGTAAGTGTGTGTTCGTGTGGCAGATGAGGTGAGGAGCGAGGGGGGGTGTCCAATCGTCCACACAAGGGTCTCTTGACGTTCTTATCAGAATATCTGGAAGCTCAACTGGAACGTGGACACACACACGAACGGCCTCACTTGTTTTCTGACTAGGTCTCGAGGTGGGCCTGGGCCTCTAATGATAACCACGAAAGAAGGAGTGAGGAGACAAGAGAAGGTCCATGACTTTTGGACCTGGAGGCGCAGTGTATTTTATTCTCATTGAACGGGCCTTACAGACGAGGCTCTGTTGACCGGGGGGAGGGGAGAGGGAGGGGGAGGGGGGACTCTGCCCCCCCCCCCCCATGTACTGTTACTGTACTGTATGATCCCTCCCGTAGATTGTGGGTGAGAAGCGCCAGGCCGTGAGGGTGGTGGGTGGGTGTGGGCCTCCCTCGGAGCTGAGCACATCGCCTGCGCTGCGGGGCCTCCTAAGGGATCGCTAGCCAGTACTATGGAGGGGTCGTGGAGGGCTGGAGTGCGCGAACCCTGCACCTGGAGGCATCTCCTCCCGCATCGGGAGGGTTGATTCCGCTGGTACAGAGGCTGGCGTAGCAAGCCAGAGACGCCCCAGCTCGGAATATTATCTCGTCTCAAGGCACGAAACCACGCCCCGTCACGATAGCCCGGCGTACATGTCTTGGCTGCTGTCAATACCTCTGCCGAGCCGCATGTCTCAACCAAGATAGATCTCTTGGACACACCCGGGAGAGAGGGGAAACCCCAGATAGGAGCAGCGCGTTCTGATGGTTCACGAGGCTATGAAACTCCCTTGCAAGTCTCGAATCACACACCGGTCCCAAGAGGCTACACTGAGGGGTTGATGCTGCTGCGAAGTGGAATAATAAAGACGATAGCCGCGCACTGTTTCAAGTGCTCTCTCCAACACGAGGTCTCTTAATGGGCCGCCTGCATGAGTCGGCACCGTGAATGTGTGTTGTGTGTGTGCGTGCCTGCCCTCGACTGCGACTTGGGGGGCAGTGCTCCGAGAAAAGCGATATGCTGCGGCTGGGGAACCCAACACACAGGATCTGATGTGACGCTGTGACGCTGTGACGCCGTGCTGTGCCTATACCTAGTACTGTGTAGTAGTAGTGTAAAAAGGATTAGACATGCCTGCATGCATGCTGGGCGTTCTGCAAGCCATTCCTGCAGGCTCAATAGCGTCCTGGATTGCCTGTAGTGGGGTGGATGGATGCGGGCTGTTGCCCCATCGTCAGCAGTAGCAAAGGGGATTAGTTAGTCTTGTACTTTTTACCCGCCCGAGTTTCCAGATTTCTGTTGGTGGTAGCCGAACCTGCGTTGAGAAGTTACTCTTGGACCTTGGAAGCTTGTCTTCTTGTCGTCTTTTGCGCCCATGAGGAAAGACACACCTCTCGAGGTTTCCAGGCCTCCCAGCCCATCGGATTCCATTCCACCCATCCAAGGTGCACCTGGCTCTGTTCTGGGGTCAAAGTAGGTTGGTTGGCTGTTAGATGAGGCGCAGCAGCTGGGTCAGGCTTACTATAGTGTGTAGTACCATAGCAGTAAGTAAGTACTTCTTCGGCAAACAGTCGGTGGACAGGGATCTCAGACGAGCAGCAGTATAAGGCTACGAGAGAGACACGATGTTGTTGAAGATTGAGATGACAAAAGATGGAGAGAGGGAACTGACTACGTTGGAGGTGAGGCAGCCTGCCTGGCACCTGGCACACTTTCCTTAGTGGTTCTTTCCCGCTTTGCGCTGTCCCAGTAACTGCTGGCAGCAGCAGCAGGAGATAGTGGGAGATAGCGGTAAGAACCATAGTTCGTTGCGTCATTGCCTGCTTGCACAAGGGAAAGATGGGCATACACTGCCTGCACCACACAGGCAGGCACGACGGGCCACTCCAGCCCTTGTACAGATGATATCATCGCCTGTCTTTCTGTGTTGGACAGCATTTCTTGTACTGAGAGGTGTCACCCTGATCTGCCCTGCGTGTTCTTCTCAAAGCCTCTTCCAACTTCAAATCATCACAAAGAAGGAGAGTAAATAAGTCCACTTCCTCTCGCCCCCAGGAAAAAACTCACCTTACCCACGCACGCACTTGAGTCATGTATCGCCTTGCAGTCAGCCTGTCCCGCCGGGGCCCTCACGTCCAACCACCCATCCTTCCCACCGTACGCCCAGGCGCAGCAGCAGCTCTGGCGCCAACATTCTCCCGCCGCGCCGCCTTCGCCACCTCCGCGCCGGACAAGGAGGACGCCGCGGAGAGCGCCTCGACCGTCGACGAGGACATATCTGCCAAGGGCCGTGCGGGTGGCGGCAAGCCGTTGACGAGCTCCGAGAACCCCCCGCCGCAGCCCAAGATCATCAACGCCAGCGTGCCCGGCTCGGGCAAGGACAAGCTGACCAAGGAGCAGCAGGAGGAGGTCGACAGGCATAATGCCGACTTTGAGAAGAAGCACGATCGTGCTTCCAGCGCGTCGGATGACAAAGTCGACAAGAAGTTCTGGGCTGGTGGGCATTGATTCGGTTTCTACTTGGTACAGTTCGAGGGACTGTCGGGGAAGCCGGGGGGGGGGGGGTTTGTTTGAGCAAAGCATACTTTTACCACAGTAATTGTTCATCACAATTGGAGGAATGATACCCCAACCACACATGCACGCGAGTTGAAGACGAGGTCCAGACGCCGGGACGATCCAACTGCGCCTCAGAACAAAAAGACTGCTCCACGCTCGTGCAGCAAGGATGGCGGGCCTTTTATCCCCCATATGATCGATGACTGTTGATCATACATACTATGGTAGTACTATCGCATACAGCCTTTTGGACGCCGTGCTGTGTGTGCTGTGCCTTGCCCCGTGCTGCATCTCCGCCCCGAAATTTGGTTGCATGTTGGGCACCACAGAGCCATCAGCAGCTTATAGTGTCCGTCTAACCTCAGTACCTTGAGAGTTTCAATGGTCTAGGCCGGGCTTGTGGCGCACGGCATGGGGCAGGGAACACCGCCAGACCTTGTTCTATCGTCGTTTGGATTATCAAAACTATCTACTATGTACAATCAATGGTACGTACCCAAGTACTGTACATAGTCGTTGCTCCAAGTTAAGTATGTACTATTAGGTCGCTTGTCTGAGCTTCAGTTCAGCCCCTGTCTCAAGACCAACAAGAGTCGGATCAACAAAAGTGATAGAAACTTGCTGAATACAAGAGGTTTGGAATAAGTCTGATTCGCATCTCAAGTCTCACGTACGAGAGACTCTGAAGTCATGCATTTGAGAGACCCCCGGCATATATTGGCCTGGTCGGTGCACACAGGCACGAATAGTGGTATCAGTGCTGACTAAGTAAGAGTACCATTGTAGAACCCTTTATCGATAACGAAAAAGTTACGATAAACGCCCGATGGAGGAGGGCCATTTTCTTCTTGGGAGATTTTCCCCATCTAACATCAAATTCCGGGGCCAGCCGTTGACAGAGAAACCTTTTTTTTTCTTCCCCTTTCTTTTTCGTGGCAAAGATGGGTAAGAGAAAGGTCGGCGCGCTCGACAAGCTGGATGCAGACCTGGCAAGTCTCCAGTTCAAAGTCCGGTCGGATCCCAAGAGTTACCAGGACGAGTTCGATCGTCAATACACAGCCTACCTCGCAACAAAAGAAGTCTTCCTCGACAGCCCCGCGACGGCTACCAGGGATGTGGCGCAGGACTTCCACGACAAGGTCGACTTCATCGCCCACGTCGCAGAATGCTTCAAGGCCGAGACGAAGAGTTTTCCAGACGACCTGAAAGAAGTGCTGGCGGAGCACCATGCCGTTCTCGACCCGCACGTGCGCGAGAAACTCGTCGGAAGCCTGGTCCTCCTCAGGCGAAAAGACATCATCACGTCCGAATACCTGCTCACCACCCTGTTTCCGATCCTTGTCTCGACACCCAGCAAGAGCCTCCGAGCCCTGCTGTACCAGAAGATCGTCAGCGACCTGCGCAACTCCAACTCCAAATCCACCAACCATCCCCTCAACCGGACGATACAAAATGTCCTCTCCATCCTCATCACGTCCGACAGGACCTCGTCCAAGGGCATCTGGGCGGTCCGGCTGACGCGGGAGATGTGGCGCCGGCAGATCTGGACAGATGCGAAACCCGTCGAGGTCATGAAGGAGGCATGTCTCGCCGACAGCGAGAAGGTCATCGTGGGCGGCACGAGGTTCTTCCTGGGCGGAGACAAGGAGAGGGAGGAGATGGAGGATGACAGCAGCGACGAGGAGGCTATTGATCTCAAAAAGATGCAGCACCAACAAGGCATCAACAAGAAAACCAAGAAGAAGGCAAAACAGTACAAAGACGCCGTCAACAAGGTCAAGAAGCAGGAACGCAAGAAGAACCAGCCACACCCCCTGAACTTCTCCGCGCTGCATCTCCTGCACGACCCGCAGGGCTTCGCCGAGCAGCTGTTCCAGAAGCACCTGGCAAATACCAAGTCAAAGCTTGCCCTGGAGAACAAACTTCTTGTCTTGCAGCTGGTCACCCGGCTGGTCGGTCTGCACAGGCTTACCGTCATCTCACTCTACTCCTGGTTCATCAAGTTCCTCACGCCGCGACAACAATCTGTCACTTCGTTCCTCGCATCGCTGGCACAGGCAACACACAGCCTCGTGCCGCCGGACGCAATTGAGCCGCTGATCATGAAGATTGCCAATGAGTTTGTCTCCGAGGCGGCGGCAGCAGAGGTCGCCGCAGCAGGTTTGAATGCCATCCGCGAGATCTGCGCCCGGCAGCCGCTTGCCATGACCGAGACCTTGCTGCAGGACCTGGTGCAGTACAGGAAGAGTAAGGATAAGGGCGTCATGATGGCTGCCAAGGGACTCTTGTCGCTGTACCGAGAGGTTGGCGCGGAGATGCTGAAGAAGAGGGATCGCGGCAAGGAGGCAGTCATGGGCCTGCGCAGCGGAGACTTGACGCAGCGCAAGTTCGGTGAGCAGGATGCGGGTGGCATCGAAGGGCTTGAGCTGCTAGAGAAGTGGAAGGAGGAAGAGAAGAAGAAGAAGCGCGCGGCCAAGGGCCTACCAGAAGAGGCCGGCAGCGATGAGAACCCCGAGGACGAGGAAGACGACGGCTTCAACTCTGATGACTGGGATGTCGAGTCGATAGACAGCAGCGACTCCGGCGGCTGGATCGCGGTGTCGAGCGAATCGGAAGACGAAGAAGAGCCTGCTGCCAAGCGGCAACGAAAGGGGTCCTCCTCTGAGGCCCCCGAGCTGGTCGACCCCAGCAAGGAGGACACCGCCGAAGATGAGCTCCAGCGCATGTCGAAACTGGCGACAACCACGATCCTCACACCAGCAGATCTCGCCAAGCTACAGGAGCTGCGACTGCAGGCCAACGTCGACAAAGCCATGGGCGGCAACCGCTCCAAACACGCGCAGGAGCTCGCCGCACGGCACGCCGACGACCCCCTGACGGCGGAGCAGATCGAGCTGCCGGCCAAGCTGCGCAAGACGACCAAGGAGGAGAGGCTGGCCATGGCGAAGGAGGGCAAGCCGGACCGGGAGGAGCACAAGTCGACACAGGCCATACGAAAGGCCAAGAAGGAGTCCGAGGGCAAGTCGACGTCCAACAAGGAGAAGGCCCGCAAGAAGAACTTCCTGATGACGATAGGCAAGGCCAAGATGAAGCAGAAGCGGAGTCTTGTTCAGACGAGGAAGGTCCTGCAGGCGCATGTGAGCAGGAGTAAGAAGGGCGGTAGAAGTGGTAACTTTTAGACGGGCATGAGCCAAGATGATGATAGACACAGCATTGGGCTGCTGAAGTTCACAACCTGATTCATGAAGTCGAGCCCCCTTTACCCAATGTGACTGGCCTCTTTCTTGCCTTGAAAATACTATTCACACTCTCAGCAGAATGATTTATCATGAGGTGCTTTCTACACTGGTGTCTATCAAGGCCCCCTCAAAAAGTTCTCACGGCTAATTCATAGAGGATGGATGCAAGCAGCGGCCCCCGCTGGAAGAAGACCACAAAAAGGTATCATATAATTACCAACCAAAACACAACTAATTTCTTCTTCTCACTATCCACAAATGAACACTTATTTAGAAACCTTGCTACACATTTCTCCATCCTCAATAAGAACACATACGTTCCGATCCACACCCCTTGCTGGACGACGGGGCCATAATCATTTGCTGCCCATGTGTACTCTTCTCTAACAAGTAATTATTATTGTTATTTCTTAAGGCTTGACAGTCGATCAACTGAACGAAAGTAATTCATCGTTCTATGTTAAATGTAAAAGTCTTCTCAGGATTTATCTGAATAGTAAACCTTTGTCGTAAACAGACACTTTTCTCTGGCCGAGAGGCCTGGGGAAAAAGGAACAAGAAGGCGAGACTTGCAAATACCCATTTGATGAATGTCCTGAAAACCTCCCTCAGACAGATCCCAAATACGCTCCCAAGACTGGAGTTGCCACGTTCCCCAAATGGCAACGAAGCTCCTATCATATCAGGTCTTCGGCACCGGATGGCGACGGCATACCTCATCATAGACCAGGCCAGTTGCAACAATCTCAATCCCTATTTCCTATAAAGAATCCCCCAAAAGAGGGAGGTTCAAGCAAGAAACTGTCCTTGGCGTAAATTATGCAATAAAATAGCGTTGCACATGCACGATCATGAACCCGCCCCACGTGTCCAAGGGTTTCTTCTATTATATTACGATTTGAAAGGTTTATTTTTCTTGTTATGATGTCCCTCCTCCTCTTCATCACCTGCCTTTTTGGAAGGGGTTGAGGTGTGTCGTATGACCATCCATGAATCTGGGAAATAGAAAAGAGAGCAATTGCATAATAGGCATAATTTATGAGCATGTCATGCGCGATGTCTATAGTTGTGAAGGCGAGGTCGTCCCAAGCCCCCTTCCTCTCGCTTTCACACACACTCTCTCTCTCTCGCATGAGGTTCCACTCCCACTTCTGAACACGCGTGTGGGGTCGCGGAAGACAATTGCAACAGTGAGGAGAAAGCAGCACAAGGATTTCTTGGAATGATGATATTACATAGCATGTTGTTGACGTTATGAAGATCGGCAAGCAGGGATAATATGGCCCCCGATGTAGTATTATGCCCAAGTTATACATAACAAAATAAATCAAAAGAAGAGTCGGGAAACGGTACATAGGTAATCCACTGCAAGGGGGAAAAAAAGACCGGCCCGGCCGGGGGTTGAGGCTGACGTGGGTTACATTCAACCTGCAGTTCCCATCACGAATCCGGTAGGTCCCTAGAGTTTAATCTGGCGAGCGACTCCTCTCTTGCATTCCCCTTCAGCCAAGGTTCCGGCGCCATCACGACATGTCATTAGTATTGATTTTTGTTGACGGGGGGTGCCTATCAAAAGTGGAAGCCGCTCGTCGCATTGCTTGGATGGCAGATGGTGGTTGGTTCCCCACATGTCTGATTTGTTCCCCGAAGCCCGACGACGAGACGAATAGCTGAAGTGACCGTTCACCCAATCACACGATGTCGCAACCAGCTGCCTTCACACGGCAAAGCCAAGCGAGGCTCTTCCTTCACCCTTTTTCTCCCCTCCCCCCGATTTTGTCAGGGCGCGCGCCCACACTAGCTGCTGCTTCCCAAGCCCGGTGTCGATTCCTCCAGCTTCGAGAAGGTGGTGTGCTCTCCTCTCTCTCAGGGCCAAGGCGCACACGCCCCGTGGCAGAGTAGCAGTCGTGGGAGGCGGCACGACGTTACCCTCCTCAACGCATGGAAGGCCATCATGGAAGCCACCCAGGACGATAATGGGCTTCTTTTGTTCCCCCTCCCCCTCTGAGCTTCCCCTTCCGGAAGCTCTCCACCGACATGCTTAACCTCGTGGTGTGCAGGCAGGTTGGAGCTGATTGGGACCCTGGTTGGGGCAAGATGAGGTGCCATGATTCTCTGCGCCCTCTCATGTTCAGCTTCTGCAATCGGCCTGGGTCGATCCACCATGGACCTGACGATCATGTTGGGGCAGGACCCGTCGCATGTTTATAAAACGATGTGATGGTCCGTCCGGCCTCCTCTCGTTCAGGTTTGTCCAGGCCAGCTTCTGCTCTTCGCTCGCAGTGGTCTCTCTCGGTCTCTCTCTTTCCCTCTCAAGGAGCCTCGTCTCGTCGTTCTCTGGTCCACCCTTCTTCCCCCTCCTCCTCCTCCGTAGATATCTCTCAAAGAAAACAAGATGGTTGCCTCCAAGGTCATCCTCACGGCCGCCCTCGCCGGTGCCGCCGCTGCGTCCGCCATCCCCAAGGGCAACGACCTGAACACTCTCCAGAAGAAGGGCCGCACGACCATCCAGCAGGTCAAGCGCGAGAACTACAGGAACAATGGCGCCCTGTCCATGTACAAGACGTACCTGAAGTACAAGACGCCGATCCCTGACTGGCTCTCCGAGGCCGCCGCCAACTCGCTGGGCGTCGACGCCAAGCTGCTCAAGCGCGACGATGGCAGCGCCACCAACACCCCCATCGACACCCTGGACGACGCCTACGTCACCCCCGTCTCCATCGGCACCCCGGCACAGGTCCTCAACCTGGACTTCGACACGGGCTCCTCGGACCTGTGGGTCTTCTCCAGCCTGACCCCTTCCTCCGAGGTCGACGGCCAGACCGAGTACAACCCCTCCGACTCCTCCACCGCCGAGCTGCTCTCCGGCTACACCTGGGAGATCGCGTACGGTGATGGCTCTTCCTCCTCTGGTCTTGTCTACACCGATGTCGTCGACGTCGGTGGTGTGACCGTCACCTCCCAGGCCGTCGAGGCCGCCGAGACCGTCTCCTCCGAGTTCACCTCGGACACCGAGATCGATGGTCTTCTGGGTCTTGGCTTCAACCTCCTGAACACCGTGTCCCCTGAGTCTCAGGATACCTTCTGGTATGTCGTTGCCCCTTTTGGTCTCTTCCTCTTTCTCTCTCTCTAAAAAATAAAAAAAAAATAAAAAAATAAGAAGAGTTGTGGCTGATCTCATGTTCTTGTGTCCAGGTCCAACGCTCTGGACTCCCTCGATGAGCCCGTCTTCTGCGCCAACCTGAACCACGAGGCTCGTGAGTAGTAACCTTTCTTACCCCTCTCCCTGTCTCTCTCCCTCTCTCCCTTGGATTCTGTGTTGTTGACTTGGTACGAACAAAAAAACACAGCTGGCACGTACGACTTCGGCTTCATCAACGACACCTTCGTCGATGACCTGACCTACACCGCCGTGACCAAGCTGCCCGGCTACTGGAAGTTCACCTCCACCGGCTACGGCGTCGGCGATGACTTCACCACCGAGAGCATCGTCGGTATTGCCGACACCGGCACCACCCTGATCTACCTGCCCGCCGCCGTCGTCAAGGCCTACTACGCCGAGGTCTCCGGTGCCACCAACTCCCTCCTGTACGGTGGCTGGATCTTTGACTGCGACGCTGACCTGCCCGACTTCTCCTTTGGCGTCGGCGATGCCACCATCACCGTCCCGTCCGACTACATCAACTTTGTGAGTCAATCTCCTTTTCTTTCTTTTTTGTTTAGGGAGCGACTTGATATATATATCCACCCCATGGATGAGTGATTTTCAAAAAGTACTGACTCGTGATGTGAAAAATTTGCAGGAAACCCTTATCCTGGGCAAGTGCTACGGTGGTATCCAGTCCTCCGCTGACATCGGCATCAACATCTTTGGTGATGTTGCCCTCAAGGCTGCCTACGTCGTCTTCAACGCCGACACTCCCTCCCTGGGTTGGGCCCAGAAGGCTTCCGTCTAAAGGAAGCTCTCTCTTGTCTCTCTGGCTGCCTGGGGCTTTGATGATGATGAAGGAGGAGAAAATGTGTTGTGGGTGTGTCAACGTGTGTGTGTGTGTGTCCCATCTCGAGTCTCGTAAATATGTATAAATCCTATCTGGAGTTGTATACTTTTGTCAGATAGGTTGTCATTATAGAGATGAAGGAATGAATATATATATATACCGCATACCTGCTCATGATATTATACTGATTGGTGTGTAAATGTGTGTGGTCATGATGTTGCTCTCAAATAAGCTTACTATTTATTTCACTTCATTTGGTGAAAAAGAGAGAGACAGAGAGAGAGAGAGAGAGAGAGAGCGCTCAAGTGGTGCAGTTGGTGTGATGATGTTGTCCCCAGCAATCTGCGTAGCTAAGTAAATTGTCGATCCCGAAAACACACAAGATTGGAATCCAAAGCACAATCGTCAACCTGTCATGTCCAGATCAGGGTCAACCTCGGTACCCAAGTCCCTATCCTCCAGGAAACGCCTTCCGACCAGCTGCTCGGGCAGGTAGTCCTGCCTCACCTTGCCGTCTCGATAGTTGGGGTTGTACTTGTACTCGGCGCCGTAGCCCATCTCCTTCATCAGCCTCGTCGGGGCATTCCTGAGACGGATCGGCACGGGCAGGGCGGCTACGCCTGGTTCCCGCAGCGCGGCATAGGCATTGTTCAGGCCCCGGTAGGCCCGCGTGCTCTTGGGGGCAAGACACAGGGCCGTGGCACAGTGGGCCATGGGGATCCGGGCCTCGGGCATACCGATCTGCTGCACGGCCGTGTACATTGCCGTGGCGAGGGGGAGCATGCTGTTGTCTGCCAGGCCGACGTCCTCTGAGGCGATGACGACCATGCGGCGGGCGATGAAGAGCGGGTCCTCGCCGGACTGGAGCATGCGCGCGAGGTAGTAGAGGGCTGCGTCTGGGTCTGAGCCGCGGACCGCCTTGTGGAAGGCCGAGATGGTGTCGTAGTGCTGATCGCCCGCGCGGTCGTACACGAGGGTCTTTGTCAGGGCCGCCTTGATGTCTTGCTTGGTCAGCGGCGTGGAGCGGTCCGCAGCCGGCTTGGTCGTCAGCGACAGGGCGAGCTCGAGCAGGTTGAGCGCGGTGCGGGCGTCCCCGTCTGCAAAGGCGGCGAGGTAGCCCAACAGCTCCTCGTCGATCAGCGGCGACAGCTTGGACGGGTCGTCCTCGAGCTCCTGCTTCAGCGCCCTCGCCAGGATGCTCGAGATGTCGGCCGAGCCAAGTTTTTGTAACGTAAATGTGCGGCATCGGGAAAGCAGCGCGGCCTGGACCTTGAACGAAGGGTTCTCCGTGGTGGCGCCCACGAGGATGATGGTGCCGGCCTCGACAGGCTTCAGGAACACGTCCTGCTGGGATTTGCTGAAGCGATGTATCTCGTCGCAGAATATGATGGTCCTCCGCCCGGTCAGCGACAGCTCGTTCGCGGCATCCTGGAACAGCCTCTTGCACTCGGCCGTCCCACAGCTCGTCGCGTTGATCTCCACAAAGCGACTGCCGACCATCTTGGCGATACATCGGGCGATGGTCGTCTTGCCCGTGCCCGATCCTCCCCAGAGTATAATCGACGGCATCGAGTTCGACTCGATGAGGGCTCGCAACACGCCATTGGGCCCAACAAGGTCCTGCCCGGCGACGTCATCCAGGGTGCTGGGTCGCATGCGCTCGGCGAGAGGGGCCGCCTTGTTTGGTTTGTGCTTCTTGACCGGGGGCGCGGGCAGTGGCAGCGCCTCGGTCATTGGTGTGTCGGCGGTGGGGTCGTCGTCTGCCTGGCCTGTTGGGGCGTTGTGGCCTGGTCCCTCATCATAGGACCTCTTTATCCCAGCCGACTTGACGGCAGCGCTGGAGGCTGGACCGTTGATGGCGGTGGCCAAGATCTTGGAGGCGGTGGCCTGTCGTTTGGCGGCCGGTGCGGCGAAGAAGTCGGCGGCTGACCGCTTGGTTATGGAAGAGGGAGGAGGAGGAGGGGCATTCTGGGACGGCGTGGGGGAGGACTGATGTTGGCCATTGGTGGCGGCGGCTGCACTGGCATCGCTGTCAAGTATAAAGGTCTTGCACTGGGAGTCGATGTGGCTGTTGATCTCGGAGGTTTTGACATTATGACTGCATATTGGGCAGACGACCATTTTGATTGTGGAGGAAGAGGATGTGTCAGAAAGGTCCGATGATGAGCATGTGCATTGGCACAAACCTGAGGCAATGTATTGTGGTTAGCATGTGAGATAAGGCGTTACTGTGGTTGATTGTAGGAAGAAGTTGCTGCTGAGAGCAAAGTGAAGATTGACGCGTCAAATTGGACTCGAGGGCAACCCCCGCGCGCAAAGGAAGGTTATGACGCGCTTCCTTAGTGCAGCTGCTCTGGGCTACAGGGGCTTGAGCGGCAGTTTAGGGCCTTTGTCGCTCCGGGCCGCAGTGGCTTTTAGTGTGGGAACAAGGGTTGTCGCACCTTCTAGGGTCTCAAGGTCAACAACTTCGTTGCCACTTAGTAGATAGATACTTCACTCCCTCCTCACCTCTCCTCCGGTCTGAACACCTCTCATGGCCCAGCCAGACTTATTGCACAACAGAACGACAGAGACTAGAGAACATCAACTAAAAATAACGGTCCGTCTGACATTGTCTCTCCCAACCAAATCAATAAATTTTCGAGGAAATAATGTGCTCATCACACCATACGCTGGCACTAATGTGCCCTCCTCCTCCTTCGTCTCGTCTTCATAATTCTAGAAGCACACACGATACGGCTGAAAATGCCGTAGCTAAAAATATACATATCCAACAGTCTCTCCGCCTGTTGCCCATTGATCATGGCATCAAAAGACGCCTGTGACAAGAATTGGTTTCGATGACGGAATCACCGTCGACGGCGAACAATCTAGGAGTTACGAGGTGTGTGTTTGGCATTTGCCTGGTCTCGTGCGACATGTTCTTCTTTATTAGGTCACCATTATGGCAGCCCGCATGAAAGACCCTCGACTCGTAGGGCTATGCTAGCAAAACCTGTCGCCGTCTTTGTCTTTGGATGTTTTGTACCTCTCCCAGTCTTGCGCAATTATACTCATTAGTCTCGGCCGAGTCCGACTCACTGCCCAGGAGCCCTACTCTTAACGGCCATTTTTATATATAAAAAGATTGACTTCAAAACAAGCTTCAGAGTCCATCTTGTTTCGGAGATTTCTGGATGGAGATACATCTAAAAATATCCACAAGCATAGATCAGACGGTTTGGAAGTGGCCTCGAAACTCCTCATGCGCATTGTGAGTGTGCGCCCGTGACTACGTGCGCGCGCATGTTCCGTCTCGAAATCTCCCATGTGTTCTCTCTCAGTAATCCGAACTCGTGAGCTCATTCCCGACACAGAGGCTTACGTTGACATGATCTCAGAGGAGGTTGACGTTCTCTCGAAACGTGGCTGAGGGCCCCGGGGTCAAACATGCTCGCCTGGACAAAGGCTAGGCTTGTTTGTCCTCCATTATGCGCAGAAGGGGAAGAGAAGAAGAAGAAGAAGGAAAAATAAACACCAGAAATGGTCGATGCGATGATGGTTTTGGAGAGGGTATAGCAGATGACGAATTCCGCCGGCGTTGTGCCGTGCCTCGTCCTCAGTATTCTAAGTATGCAGCATCGGCTCTTGGACATCAAGAGTGAGCTTCGTCAAAGTATAAGAGTCCCGTCACCGTCCAGTTTGCTCAATTGTAAATAGTCCCATCATCATCACCATCATCATCATCACCTTCTTCTTCTTCTCACTAATCTACTATTTCTATAATACCATCAAGTCTGGAACTTGGCGACTCCTCCAATCTTCAACTGCCGGCCAGATAATCCATTGCAAAACACAAAACAAACACTACGCACGAATATATATACCTTTTACTTGTATAATCAGTTCAATATGAAGCTGGTCGCCGTCCTCACCCTCCTGGTCCTCGGAGCCCAGGCCGCTCCCTTTCACGTACGTAAACATGCGCCGTGCACCTCCCATGACAGCACATTCTCCCTCCCTCCCCCCCTTCCGACATGGCTGATCATACTAATACTTGCTCTTGTAGGCTGCTGCATCCACCAACCTCATCAGCCGCGACCCCAATGGGCCGCCACCGCAGCACCCGCCTCAGCACAACGGACCTCATCCTCACGTCCGAGACGTCGAGGCTCGTGATCCGCAGAAGCCCCCCCGCCCAGGCCCACCCCATGGCAACCAGAACAACGGGAATCAAAACAACGGAGGACGCCCTCACCCGAGGGAGGCTGAGGATGAGCTTGAAGCTCGTGGCCCCCAGCATCCTCCTCATCCAGGCCCACCACCTCACGGCAACCAGAACAATGGGGGACACCCTCACCCAAGAGATACTGAGGACGAAAACCTCGAGACTCGCGACCCTCAGCATCCTCCGCGTCCAGGTCCACCACCCCATGGCAACCAGAACAACGGGGGGCATCCTCACCCGAGGGAGGTCGAGGAAGAGATTGAGGCACGCGACCCTCAGCGCCCAGGCCGGCCAGGGCCTCCTCCTCCTCCTCCGAACCAGAACCACGGAAATCAAAACAACGGAGGACGCCCTCACCCGAGGGAGGCTGAGGACGAAGATCTTGAGACTCGCGACCCTCAGCATCCTCCTCACCCAGGCCCACCTCCCCACGGCAACCAGAACAATGGAGGACACCCTCACCCAAGAGATGCTGAGGATGAAGACCTCGAAGCCCGTGATCCTCAGCACCCTCCTCGCCCAGGCCCGCCCAACGGCGGAGCCAACCGGAACAACCCCAACCAGAACAACGGGCGTCCCCACCCGAGGGATGCTGAGGATGAGGAAGAGTAATAGAAATAGAAGAAAAGAGAGAGAGGGGGGGGGGGGGGGGTTCGGCTCCCCAGATGAACAAGTAATGTCCTGGAGGCATCACTGTTGACAAGTTTGACTCTGTTTGGTTTTGGAAAGAGGAGGCAACACCAGGCGTGTACTTTACCTGAATACATGAAGGCTGGACTAGTAGCCATACAATCAATAAATAAAATGGACCGAGACCAGACAGACCACCTTGACAATATTGACTTGGCTGCTGTGCCCTGTAATTTTTCACTCCTCTCTCTCTCACACACACATCATGAACCTTTCTCATACAAATAGCGTCGGTGCTGTGCATGGTACAGCAGGCTTGAGGAAATGCTCCATGGAAAAGATTGATAGACTGTCTTGATGATGAACCTTGGCGTCTGCCCTGAAGTCTTCTTTCTTCATAGTAATAAAGGTGCATGTGCCCTTGGACTCTTGCCTCCCTTTCCCTGTCATGAGCTAATCTAGCAAACGCCATGTTGATGCATATGTGCACTGACTTCAAAACCTTCCCAGCACTGATGCCCTCAACTCATAACCTCAAAAAGATGTCCCTGACCCTGTCCCATTTGCCTCCGTAGCAGAGACCACAACCTCTTCGTCATTGGAGATCTAGACCATGAAGGACTCGCCACAGCCACACTGCTCCTCTGCTTAGATGTTAGCATATGTTCATTCCTTCTCCTGACAAACAGTAAGCGCCCCCCCTCCCCCCACCCCCCTTTCAGCCCAACACACACACACACACACACACACACCAGCACATCATCAGCTCTATGACGACGCAAGGACCAAAAACTCACTGATATTTGGATTCCGGAACACAAAGCGCTGGTTCAGCTTGTCCTCGACCCAGTCCATCTCGCTGCCGATGATACTGAACAGGGCCTTGCTGTCGATGAGCACCTTGACCCCGTCCTGCTCCACAGCCTCGTCAAAGGCACCCGCCTTGTCCACGTACTCGAGGTGGTACGCCAGCCCGCTGCAGCCCCGGTTGCGGACGCCGACCTTGATAAGTTTCGGGTCCGGCTGGTCGAGCAGCGCGCGCAGGTGTTCCACCGCCGCCGGGGTGAGCACCATCGCTGCCTTCCGCGGCGCGCGCAGTTTCGAGCGCGGTCGGGCCTTGGGCTGCTTCGGATCTGACGTCGAGGGTGCTGTGGAGGAGGATGAGGATGACGATGTAGCTTGTTGCGACGACGGTTCTGCCCGTGGGGTCGGCTCTGATGGTGACGAGGTGGTGGTGGTGGTCTGCGCCGGCTGTGCGTACGCGGGCTGTGACCTCTGCGCCAGCTCCTCACCCACCGACGACGTCGCCACCGCTGTTGCGCCTTCTTGTCCGTTCTCGGGTGCCTTGGGCGGTCGTGTCTCGTAGACACGGGGCATCGGCGGCTCGATCGGATGGGTGATGGAGGTGTCTGGCCCGCCCGCGCTGCGGGGTGGCGAGGGCGGCTGGGGGTTGAGGCGGTAGGACTGGAACTCTGGGTAGGCGCGGCGGCTGACAGCGGAGAACTGACGGAGGAGGGACTTTCGGCAGGAGAGGCAGATGGACGAGGTCGCCCTCCTTGTCGCTGTTATGGGCGCATTCATCTCGGCGGCGGCGAGGGCTTTCTGCAGGGTGGAAAAGGGAAGGGGAAAAAAGAGGTGTGTCTTGGCTGTAGGTGTGTCTTGGCTGTCGGGGTTCAGTCTGGTTGGCGTTCGACATGCAAAGTGGAAAGGTGATGGAACAATCCTCCAAGGTCTCTCAATGCGGTGGTAATGAAAGCGCTATGATGAATGCTTCACAAAGATGCAGAGGAGGGAAAGTCATATGCTGAAGGAAACTGCGTCGTGTGTGTAGATTTGGGCTTTGTCAGGGATTGCACGAGAATCTGGTCATGTTTCTAGAGGGTGAGCTCGGCGATGACATAATGCCTTGCGGCGTTCGCCTAAGCTCGGCCATTAGTTGTCAGGGAGCCAATCATAGTGGGGGAGATTGTCATCTTAGGGGTCTCATGGGGCCTGAAGGGTCTTTCTTTACATGCAAGTGACACCCTGCCATAATCAGTTAAAGCCATAGTGACCACTAATATAAGCCCTTACCATGTCCCTTCTTCCTATTTGCTATTCACCTGATTGGGGAGCACCTGGGTTAGGAGGTCCCTTTTGACAGTGTGCATCTTGCTCAAGATTGTTTGTCTGTCTAATCTGAAAAAAGAAAATGCTACAGGCCACATCACAATGCAAATCAACATGCAACCACATGGCAGGCGTGAATTACATATACTACAAGATACATCTGCCTGCCTAGTACTTGCTTTCTCACATTCCAGGGCCAAAGAGCACCCACCACCTCTTCCTCTACTTCTCCCTCCTTCTCCCTCCTCCTCCTGCTGCTGCTGCTGCTCCTACTCCTCCTCCCTACTCTACTCTGCCACCAGAGCCCTTACATCCCCCACCGCAACTCTCGCCACCTTTTTAAGCAGCGTCCTCTCGTCCGCCTCCCTATACCTCTCCCAGCTGTCCAGACCCTCCTTCGCCTGTATGCTGAGCGTCTCATACCCTTGCTTGATGACCTCAGCCACCTGCAGGCTCGTCAAGACACCCGCAGCGCCGGCCTTGCTCCCCTTCCCACCCTTGCTCCCCCCACCCCCCTCCGCCAGCAGCGTCTTGTAGTGCGTGCTCACGCTGATCAGCGTCTCGATGCTGTTGGTGGGCCTGCTTGCCAGCCGGTACGTATCACGGAACTTGGCCAGCGTGTCGCCCGCCTCGACGACCTTGTAGAAGAGGTCGTCATAGGCCGCCGGCGTCGGCAGGAAGGCCTCGCCTGCCGACAGGCCCAGCGCGAGGAGGTTGACCACGTGGTCCAGCAGCGTCTCGATGTGCGGCAGGTCCTTGAGGTCTGCCGCGTAGGTGGTGAGGAACCGTATGAGGGAGAGGAGGGAGCGGAACAGCTCGGACCAGTGGTATGGCAGTCGCGTGCGCGACCTGGACATGTAGCTGATGATGCGGAGCAAGATCCCCACGCAGAGGGTGTACATGCCCACGTCCAGGCGCCTCTTGAGGTTGTGGTTCAGCCCGTCAATCATGGTGTCGATGACGGCCGTCGCGAGTGTGCGCTCGCCCCTGACGAGGGGCAGGTATGGCTGTCTCTGTCGACAGAGCCGCACCGCCACCTTGTTCTCGTCGCTGCATATGCGCTTGCACAGGATCGGGTCTTCGATCAGGAGACGGAACACCATCAGGCTGAGGACTGCGTAGAGGCTTGTTCTTGGCGATAGATGTGCGTGTGTGAGGAGGTAGGACGTGATGGAGATGTAGCTGGCGAAAGGGTGCTCCTCGCCCTTCTCCGGGGCCAGCGTGACAAAGTTGAAACAAAAGAGCTTGTTCGCATGTGTGAAGTCGTAAGTAGCCAGCAGAACCGCGGCGTCATTCCCCGGTCTTAGGCACCCAGCCCGGATCAGTCTCTTTTTTCTTGCCAGTGGAACGACAGGAAAGCAGACTTACAGCTCTGCAAGCATCTTCTTCGCCGTGTCGGCATCATACACGGGCTTCTTTTCTGGTTTCGGTCCCGGTGCTATCGCTCCCAGCCCGATCATGTTCAAAGTGTTGCTGAATGTCCAGCCCTCGGGCAGGTCTTCTTGTATATCCACAAATTGCGTCCTCAATCTCTGGCAGGTCTGTCCAACGCTCTTGATGATCTTCTGGATCGTCTCCTCGTTCACGAAATCATTCAACCGCAGTTGGTAGGGGTTCTGAAACTCGAATTTGTTGTAGTTCGCCAGGAGACCGACAAGAGTGAAAGGTTCGAAGATCTCGGACGTAATCTCGGCGTCTTGTATCAGCTGCGACGACAACACATATATAAGGTCAGACGGGTGTTTTGACACACACTGAGAGAAACGGGCCGGGGTAGGAATGAAGACACACACCTTCATGACGGAGGGAAACATGTCCTTCTGTATCAAGTACGTCAAGAGGCTGGTCTGGTATGCTCCAGATGTGATGGCCAATGCAACCTCGACAGCCTTTTGTCGTATCTCCACTGAATATAAGCCCCGTCCCGTCAGTCAGTCTTTCCGCCCCCAGGGCTGGGCCGCCATCCGCACTCACCACTCTTGCCATTCCGTATTATGTTGTCCAACGAACCAACAAAGTCTGTAAAAACCGCATCGATACTGTCGAGACCCGCCAGGATCGTGATGATGTCGGAGCTCGGGTTGGTGTACCTCTTTGCCAGGACGGACGAGAGGAAAGTGCTGAGGGTCTGTTTATGTTTTCCCGCGCCGGGGGTGGCTGGTTAGCGAACAGCGACCAGCAAGCATAACATCACCACTTGAGACGGAAGAAGGTGATGATGAAGAGAGCCGAGGGAGAAAGGGGGAGAGGGGGGGGAGGTTCTCTCTCAACACCATAAGGCCACACATACATCAAGCGCATTTGTCTGAGCAACGCCCTGCGAGCTCTTCAGGGTCTTGACCGTGCGCGAGAAGAGCTCCCTCGTCTGCTCCTCGAGGTGCAGAAGGTCGGCCGGCGTCAGCCCGTCCAGAATGCGCCGGAGCGAGGCGCGGTCCGGCTTGAGCAGGAACAACTCTCGCCAGAAGCCTTCTGACAGGTCATGCTCGGCATCTTGATCGTCCTTCCCATCCCCAAGTATCAGTGCTGAAGATCGATCGTCCGAGGGGTCTCGCGGGGGGGGGGGGGGAATTGGTGGGTTAGGTGGGTGTCTTCAAACCTGTTGATCACATGCAGCAACAAGTAATTAGCCTGTGAGATCTTCTTTTGGAGGAAGAAGGGGGGAGCTTGTGGGAGAGCAAGGAGAGGCAAGGGAGCGCAGACCTTGAATAGCTCTTCATACAGCTGCACGACCTTTTGCTGAAAGGCCTCAGGTCGAGGCTGCTGGGTGAGGGGGGACTTCTCCATCCACGCGGCTTAGCGACAACATGGAGGAGCAGCAGCAGCAGCAGCAGCAGCAGCAAGTTTGTTTAGAGTGTTACGTGTCTTTCTCTGCCTGCTGCTGTCGAAATCATGGGCGTGTCCAATCTGAATGACACTGACAAGAAATGGCACTTGGCTTCAAAAGAGAGAGAGAGAGAGAGAGAGAGAGAGAGAGAGAGAGAGAGGGAAAGAGTCAATAACAGTCCAAGGTGCTGTGTGCTGTGGTATCGACCGAGACAAAAAGAGGCTATTCCAAGACCCCTTTGACATAGGGTGGGTAATAATTGATGGTGATATCCGCCCCCGCCAGACCTCAAAGTCCTCAACCAACACGTCAACGTCAGGGTCTTGGCGGTAGGTAGTACTGTACTGTACTGTACTTTGCTCAGTCACAAGTGCTACTCTGCGGCAGAAGAAGTTGCCGAGAACCACCATGGCCCCCCCCCCTCTCCCCCTCCCCCTGAAATTCCAAGGGCCACCAGGCAGTAAATTGGAGAGCCATCCCCTAACTGCTTTGGGCCGACGCGGGGGGGGGGGGGGTCCCGGCACCCTGGAGCCGTCATCTGTCAACCGGTAGGGCTGAACCAGAGACAGTCCTGCTAGGGCTCTCTGGTTACTACCAGCTTAGAATGAGGATCAGGTTCACCTCACATTGGGGCGGGGGTCTTGTCCCTCAGTTGACTACCTTGTACAAGAATAAATGGAGTCATAGTATTTGCCAAAAACAATACGGCCGCTTTGGAATCTCAATTTCTTCGCTATCCTGTGTCTGCCTCTTGCCAATCTATGCCGAATGATGCTCTCATGACCACGCACGCTCCCTTCTATCACATCTACCATGTGTTTAGCAAAATGGACAAAAATAATAAAAGAGAATATAGAGAAGAAGGAAAGGAAAGAAAAGAAAAGAAAAGAAAGAAAGGACAGGAACGTGAGGGGCTCCATTCCTCTTTTCCTCTTGCCGCTCCTTCCCACCATCAGCAATGAAATGACATGGTGTCGTAATCAGTATGCTCTTCCCATCATAAGCCAGTCTGTTTATCACATGCCATAACCATGCTTGACCAGCATGGATAGAAATAACCTTCTAATAACGAATGTAATGGCACTCAGTAGTGCTTAGAACTTTGGGGGGGAGAGGGAAAAGAGAAGGGGGGGGGGGGGCTGGAGGTTGGGATAGAGAAGGGAAAAGGCCAAAAGAAGGATGTAAAGGTGAAATTACTAATAGCAATTTCAATGGTGGATAAGAAACTGCCCCTTTTCCTCTCTTCCCTCTGAGCGTTCATGATAACCATCTTTTGAGGATCATATGCCCCAGCTGCCTCGCCTCTCTGCCACACCCCATGCAAGAGGGGTGATGCTGTCGAGATCAGGATGTTGTCGGGCCCACTCAAAGATGTACTGCTTCAGGGCCCTCCACCGTGGACAACGTTTGTCCTCACTCATATCCAGGTCCATGCTGATCTTGATATGACCCTTGGCCCGGCTGCCTATGCCGTCCATAACGACGTCGTCCTCAATCTGCAACTCCTTGGTGGGTATCCGGCTGATCTTCGAGAGCTCCTCGTCAAAGGCCCGCGCCGTGGCAGGATACCCCAGGCTGAGGTAGTTGTAGACCTGCGTCACGAACTGGTCGTTGAACTCGGCTGCGATGCGCTCCTTGAAGTCCGCGGCAGCCTTCTCCTGCTGCAGCCGCTGCTCCAGACCCATCAGCATATGAAGGCCCTTGGGCTGACCGCCGCGGGAGCGGTGCTCGGAGACGGAGAAGAGCCCTGGCGACTGGCCAGACGCCACAGGCGTGGGCTCGGCAGAGACTGGGAAGGGGGCCAGGGTTCCGTCGGTCGTGGCATATGGATCGCTGTGTTCAAAGGGGGTGGCGGGAAACGATGGTGTCATAAGCATGGGTGCCGGGCGGGCAGAAAGGGCCAGTGCCTCGTCGCCCTTGCTCGTGAAGCAGTAGCCCCTCCAGAGCCCGTTTTGTCCGGTGGCATCCCGGTTTTGCTCGACGTTGGCGCCAGCAGCGACGTCCCACTTCTGGTCCGACTCGAGCTTGGTCTGTTTCGGCGACGGACACATACGAAACGTGAGGTCTTTGCCGGCCATGGGCGGGCTTTTCAGGGTCCTCAGTCGGAACAACGCTTTCTCGGCGGCCTTGTCCTGCGCACTAGCCTGGTTCTGATAGCCATAAAAACGACCAAAAGCCCCACGTGGGCGCGCAAAGCCTGTCTCTTGCGGTGGCTGGGACGGCGTAGCAGCAGCAGCAGCAGCAGCAGCAGTGGTAGTAGCAGTAGTAGTAGCAATAGCAGCAGCATCAGCATCAGCATCAGCATCAGCATCAGCAGAAGGGTGGGATGGCGCATCAGGCATGTCCACGTCGGCGGTCTCCCCGAACGTGCCTGGGCGGGTGCTGATTGGCTGGCCAGAGGCCTTCGCATCGTATGATGCTGCAGCGCCAAAGTAGGAAGACTCGTCCGACTTGTCCACCGCCTTCAAGTCCTCGCCAATGGGGCTCAGAGGCCCTATGGTGGACCCCCTGATGGTATGGCGAGCCTTGTTGGTGAAGGCAAAGGTGTTGTCCGGTGGGCCCTCGCTCCTGATCGATCCAGAGTCCCAAGAGTCGACCTCACCCCTGTCTGCAGCCAGCTGGTCGGCGTGCTTCTGCATCTCCTTGACCATCCAGTTGACATTGTCCTCTGACGAGTCCCTCCGCTCGTCCTTGTTGCCGGCGCGTGTCTTGCCCCTGCCCCTCGGGGTGTCATCGTCGTCAGACCCTTCCCGCAGGAAGAAGTGCTCTGCACCACCCAGCCTCATCGTGCTGTTAGGGAACGCCGACATGGCCAGCTCCTCCATGCGCTTCTGCGTCTCCAGCTTGTTGAGATCGAAGACATGCTCGGCGGTCTCCTCGTCACATGATTCTCGCCTGGCGTGGCCGGGCCACCTGTTGTGCGGCCTCTTCTTGGACGACAGGGAGTAGATGTGCTTCGAGTAGGGCGTGATGTCGGTCTTGTCAGCCGGCTTCGTGGCGGGCACCATGTCTCCAGCTCTTCGCGATCTTCTTGTGGACTCGAGGAGTTGTGGTGCGAAGCGGCGCTTCTCCCGCGCGACGGTCTGGGTCTCATGATGGACGACCTTGGGAGGCGAGGGGGCCGGAGGCGGAGACTCTTCCGTCGGAGAGGGCTCAGGAGTCGGCTCGGCGGCCGGGCCTCCTCTGCGGTGCTCCTTAAAGGTGGTCTCGATGGGCACAGGAGCGAAGCGCCTCCGCGCCGGTGTTGATTGTGTCATAACTCTATACAGCAAGGGGGTTGCAGGTCCGCAGGCGTGCGGGAGTAGGGGAGGAGGGTAGAGAGCAATTGAGGTGAGGGCTTGTCGCTGAGGCGGGTCGAGGGAAGCTGGCTCTGCACCGTGAGATGATGGTATACACACAGGACAGCAGTAGTCCTCAGGCGATGATGACCCGACTGGTGTGACCCCTCGTCGAGTGAGGCGATCAGCAGCACCTTTTTCTGATTGAGTGCTAGAGAGCAATGCAAGACGTGGCCGACGCTGGGATGATCGTCGTCTGCAACAGCGTGTGTGTGTGTTTGTGCGTGCGTGCGTGCGTAATATGCAATGCGCGGGAGAAGTTGGTCTTGTGACTCCGGTCCAGGATGGCGTGCGTGCTTTCGTTGGTCCTTGTCCTGTCCACACAAACACACACACACACACAAACACACAAAGGCGAAGTGCCTTCTCAGGGGAAGTCCAAGGGGAAGAGGCGAGGCCAGGGCCGAGGCCAAACAAATGATCGTGAGTATGGGGTAATGGAGAGTTGTTGTGGAGCCGGGAGACCCAAAAGGGCGGTCACAGACGGTTAATATTTGAAGCTGGAAAAAGGTGACCACGATGCGGCTCGACGGTGCAGTTCCAGTCAGTTCTGGCGCCCGCCTCTAGCCCCCTCCTCTTGAATTGATATGGGGGGTCAAGTCAAGGTGGGCAAGGGCCCTTGGGACGACCTTAGTGGGGTTGTGTTCTGTAGTGGTAGCCGTACATAGTATTGAGTAAGTAAGTACTATGGCAAGTATGGTAAGACGAGTCGGACATGTTTCTGGCCGTGCGATCTAGTCGGACGAAACTGTGTGATGCCACCAACACATGTGTACGTGGGCTGGCTGGCGGCCATTGATCTGAAACCTCTTGATAACAACAAAAAAGAAGGGAAAAGGGAAAAAAGAAATAAAAACCCACCTAAAAATACCTTCCCTCCCAACGACATACTATGTAGTATCCGTGTCAACCTTCCCAAAACATTAAAGTGAACCTTTATCTCTCTCTCTTTCCTCCCCCCCCTGAGAGAGAAAGTTGGTACCCTGGCACACTTGTAAAATGCTAAAGGGCAGATTCGATGGGGCAGCAAGATGGGACTTCGCCACTAATTCAATCATCTTCTAGCGTCGTCTCAATTCATCTCAACGATTCATTTTTTTCTTTCTTTTTTCATGTGATTTTCAAATATGCTGCCAGTCAACTGAACATATACAGACATGTTTTCAGAAATCTCTCTCATAGTTCTAAGTCAGTATTCAGTATAAGTCTGTCATGCAACTGGTGCGTCAGGCATGAGGAGGGGGAAGAGAGAGAAAGAAGAAGAAGAAAAAGGAGGAAAAGAAGAGGGGGGGGGGGGACCCGCCTTTCCCCCTTCGACACACCATCATCGCATACCACCTTTTTTCAGCTTGACCTCCATCTGGGCACTCTGGGGTCTGGCCTACTTACTCATGTAGGGCGCACTCCCCGATAAGTGTAAACGATGCAGATGCACGTCCTGATCTGGTCTGGTCTTGGTCTCATGAAGCGCGGGAGCCGCTGCAACATGAAAAATTCACAGTAATGGGAAATCCAATCCTGTCAAACAAAAAAAAATCAAAAAATCAAAAGATAACGACAGCACAGACAGCCAGTCCTCTTCAGCTGTAAACAGCAGCAGCGCGATTCCCCAAAGAAAAACAAACATGTGTTCAAACGGGGGGCCCAAATCTAGAACGACACACACCCGGCCTATCCAAGGCAGACCCGCTTCATCGTCGGCACTGCTAAAATAAGTATCGCAATACGAACACCAGGGCACGCTACAATGGGGTCCGGAAAATTTCCTACTATGGCAGTGCCGAGTTTTACGATGAGAAAGATGAACATAGTAGTTGATACGAGCAGGCTGTCAAATTACAGGTCCTGCGATCGCAATACTCGCGGATCGTTCCAAGGAGGAGGGGAAAACACACCCACTCACACTGTACTCTCCATGGCCCCCTCCCGAGGTGCTTACTCCTTTGCCGATCCCATCATGCCCCCCCGCCTGCCTAGACCTTCGCCCTCTTCCGAGATCAGATGTCGAATCGAAAGTCTGGAACGCTGACAGGGACCCACGCGGGGAGGTTTCTTCTGTCTATTATCTTTGCCAGACTGACCAGGTGCTGCTGACAGCCACTGGTCCTCTCCCCCCACTTTGGGCTTGACGGCAGCAGGATGAGGTCGCTTTCTTCCCGCAGAAGGAAGACGAGATTTTCACGACACGCCACGCCACACCACACCACGCCACCCACTTGCATGTGTTTTTTTTTTTGGCAGCATTTCAACAGCCAAGGAAGTTTGTCCAAGCAGACAGGACCAGGGCCAGATTGCCGCCGACTTCTAATCGTGGTGCGTTCCCGGGACTACCCGTTCTTCAGCGTCAAACTACACACTATGTAGTATCGTGTAGAGTAGTAATAGTATGCATGCAGGCGGCAACGGGGAGGGGGTTGGGTGGCTTACAAAGGCGTGAGATAGCTAACCATGGTACAGTGTGAACTTTGCTTATGCCTGATGAGATGTTCTAGACGGGCTCAACAGATCTCGACACAACATATACTACGTATATTATGTAGCAATTCAGACGAAGTATTTGTGCTTATGGCGCCGGTGTGCAGGTAGAAAGGGAGCTGGATGGTAAGCTGTTGTCTCGTCGGTGCCTGTCCCAACATTCATTCATTCGAATCGAATCATGGGTACCTGAGAGAGAGAGAGAGAGAGAGACTGCGAAGACCCGGGCGAGATAGATCTACTCTGGAGGTCGCTGCCAAAGCCCAACCGACTTTGACTCTTGCACGCACTCTAGAGTACACATACACCACTGCCGGCACCTGGCCACCCACGTGGTAGGCTGTACACAGGCACACACGACCGTGCGGTGGTCCGGAGATGGGCCCGAGACCTGCCACGGCACTTGGCTCCGAGGAAAATGTTGTTTTTTTGAAACGCCAAATTTTAACTCTTGTCCCTCTTTCTTCCTTGACATGCAGCGATCTTCCGCGGTGACACAGCTCGCTCTCGTGCGATTTCCGGTGCATCACACGAGATCATTGGAGGACTTAAATGGCTGTGCCAATCTCGACTCTGAACCAGTTGGGAGCCGTGCGACATGACAACAAAGGCTGTGTGATTCCCCCCCAACGGAATCTTTGCCACACCCCTTCATCTGAAAACCAAGCCTCAACGTCTGGGAACCCCCCCTGGCCGCCGGGCGCTGTTTCTCAGGTGTCTCGTCTATTTGCCGCGTAATAAATGAAATGACCCTTGCTTGTTGTTGTCACTGTCCAGCTGGACAACCCCCCATCGCGCGCCGCCATACTCGGCCGCTGCTGGCAGGTGATGATCCGGCCCAGCTCAATAGATCTCAGACACTGCCGCCTGGGAAGGAAATGAAAAACGGCCTGGCGCTTCATCTCGTCGAAACAACGCCGTCTAACCCACACACACACACACACACACACAGAGAGAGAGAGAGAGAGAGAGAGATGGTCTTTTGAGTTCCCAGAAGAACGTTACTATTCCCTTGTGCACCCCTTGCGTACTGATGACCTTTATTCGTAACACTACCTTCGGTGCCGGATCTTGCCGCGCACAAAGACGGTCAAACTATCTGACCACCACCGACCGCATCTGGCCAGGGCGATATGCACACAGACATTGTATCTTCCCAGGGGATTGGTTGCGAACCCACAGCAGGAAGAGAGGGGGGGAAGGGGGGGGGAAATGATCCCAGGTGCCACGTTAACACGAGCGGGTCGGTTTGCAGCTGGGCCACGAATGGGCCACGAATCAGCCGGGGGTAGTTTAGGCTCAAGTTTCGCCTGCGTCCAAGATTGTGAAAACTTTGATGATGAGCATGAAAGATAACGAGGAATGCAGCGTACCATAGAAGGAAGACTTGGACGAACCTGGATTGGGATGCTCGAGATCTTGGCACGCCTCTCACAAGCCTTGCAGGCCCCCCAAGGAAATATCTACCCGTACGGTACCATGCTGTAATAGTACATACTATAGTACCACCTGTATACAATCGGAGAGGTCCAATCTGAGATACCGCTAAGATCATGGTTATTTTCTTCATTTCAGAAAAAAGTAAGGAAAAACAAGACATGGGAAATGAGGTGTGTGTGGGCGCACGCGCCTGTGTGTGTGTGTGGCAAGATAACGTTGATGTGGTGGTGAAAGTGTTTGTTTGGCCAGCACAATGATAAGAAAAAAGATTGCCTTTCATCCCGGGAGATTTCCACGATGCTATGGTACATACATACAATCAGGAAGCACGCGACACATGCACAGCTAGGCGGGAGGACGAGGCGGAGGACGAGGATACGGGGTGGGAGTACGTAACAAGATAGACGGATCTCGGAGGGTTGGCCCACACACAGCATACCCATAAGTACCACCTCAGTATGCGCGGTAGGTACTGGTGGTGCATAGGGTGCTGTAGGTTTAGGGGAATTGGGGGGGGGCCGCCGGGGGGGAACTTTGAGGCTTGCTTGCTGCTAAAATAGAACCATACCACCACCACCACCACCAATGGCAGTAGTACTATAGAAGGGTGTACAGCCTAGTATGTACTACAGAACAGCAGGTAGCCGTGGCACCCCTGCAGGAACCTGCAGGCCTGGCATTGCTGATGATGCCCTGGTCCCTGTCTCTGCAGGCAGTCTCGATTTCCAAGAAAACCAAGAACACGAGCAAAGAGCCCGAGATGAATGCAGACAGACCTGACAAGACAAACCAGCAGCATAGGCTCAGCTCCAGCATGTAACCAGCTTCTTCTTCTCCTGCTCCTCCTCTTTCTCCTGCTGCCCTGCTTGAAACATATCAACATTGTTGCCAGGAGCTACAGCATTCCCCAAAGGGGGCCCCTCCGTCCCTCAACCACGCAACCACGCTCATCATCACCACCACCACCTCCTCCTCCTCCTCCTCCACCACTACGTTCCCTCGTTCGTTCATTCGTTCACCACCAGGTCAAAACGGCATCTGGCAGCCAGCCCGTCATCAGCCCTAAAAGAACGCCCGTCATCCATCAAATGCCATGCCATATCCGTCGTCCGACACATGCTAATAACCCCCCCCCCCCTCGACACCATTCCAATTCGTTCGTCCGTTCGCTACCAGCAACAATACAGCACAGCCGACGCCGGCCCCCATCGGTCACCTCGCTCACTCTCTTACCACAATTTACTAATCCCCCCTGGCTTCGAGCAATTTTGTCCTTGGTCTCTCAATCTCTCAATCTCTCTCTCTCTCTCCCTCCCCCCTCCCCCACACACATGTCTCTGGCGACTTGATCTGTCTCTTCTCTTCTGTCGCTCATCTCTCCCTCGCTCGCTCCCCAAGGAACGCAAGGCACCTGCGGAAGGATCATGGATCCCACCGCGACCCCTCGAGATGACACGACAGATGCGCTGCACGAGACTGGCTTAGGCTCTTCAAAGGACAGAGCCAACGCACCCCCATCCCCGGACCGGACCCAGGGCTATTTGCAGGCACCACCGCCGTCGCAACCTGCCCGGTCCGTACAGGCGCAGGAGCAAGAAAAGGAACAAGAGGCAGAAGCACAAACGAAATTACAGACACAAGCACAAGCACAAGGACAAACAGGAGGAGGAGAACGAGCACGGACACGGACACAGACACAAGTGTCGACACGAGCCACGGATGAAAATGACCCTGCAGGTCCCGCCCGTGTATCTCCTCGTCCTGCAGAGGGATCGGTACCACCAAGCGAGAATGCATCTCCCGCTATAGACAAGGGTGTTCTTGGCCAGGACGCACTCCAGCAGCAGCACCAGCAGCAGCCGCAGCCGCCCATGGCCCCAGACTCTCTCGCCTCCACAATCGAGGCCCTACAACATCGGCTCCATCTCGAACAGGACGGCCTCGCAAGCCCGAGACACGAGCTCGAACTGATCCCAGAGGACCAGCCCATATCGTCTCCCCACTCCACCGGCTCCGAGGCTGCTCCCCTCCTGCCCCCAAGCTCGATCCTGACCAGCAGCGGTTCTCATTCTAATCGTGCCTCCGCCACGTCAACCCCTGACACGGGCGTCCAGCGCCCTTTCGCGCTGCGTGTCGTGGCACATCCCCTCCCGTCTCGCCCGTCCACGCGATCACCCACCACCCCGACCTCTCCCGTCGAGCCGCCACTGTCGCCCACCATCATCCGCACTGCCTCTACCAACTCCGTCCTCCGCCATCCTGCCCCTGACATCAACGCCCGCTCAGGCTCCTACACCAGCAACATCGCCGCCCTCGAGGCCACCGCTGAGCGCTTTTCTATGACCAGCAGCATAGAGGATGCCATCAGGGACGCCCACAACGAACTAAAGCGCAGCGACAGCCGCCGCTCCTCCATCCTTGCCGCCGCAAGCGTCCGGAGCGCCGGCGACCACACCACCGACAGCCCCCAGGCCCTCTCACAAAGCTCGATTGTCGGCCTGAACAACGCAGCCAGAACGGGCGGCTACTCGCCGGGCGGCTACATCATGAGTCCGACGCAGTCCCTGACGGGCTGTCTGAGGAGCGGGAGCAAGAGCAGCGGGCCCCTGTCGAGGGCGAACAGCACCAGGAGCAAACCCGAGACCATCGACGGGGAGGCATTTCCCAACCTGTCTTCCAGCTCCTTTATGTCAAGAGACGGGCCAGGAAAGGGCTCTACAAGAAGTGTCCGCAGCGTGCGCAGCGTCCATAGCGTCCACAGCACCCAGAGTGTCCACAGCAGTCGCTCTGGTCCACTTTCCCTCGCCGAGATCGCCGAGATGGAGCCTCCGGCCACTCTGACACTGGATGCCATGGACGAGGCCGACCGGACGGCCCCCAAGCTGGAGGATCTGGGCGACGATGAGCACACGATCCTCGCCAGGGCTCACCAGCATGTCGACCCTGACGCCACGGACATCCATGTTGCCGAGGCATCGACGCAATACCCTAACAACAACGACCAGGCGGAGGAGGCGCCTATGTTGGATCAATATGCTGGTGACTCGTATTGGGATAACCACGGGGAGGATGTGGACGTGCAGCTTCGCAATCCCGCCAACCCTCCGCCAGCTCGTGTCCGTGACGCTTATGAGCCTCCAGTCGACAACGACCACGACCACGACCACCACCACCACCATCAGCAGCAGCAGCAGCAGCAGCACGAGCACCGGGCGTATGGAACTCCTGATACAGTCGACGAGGATAATGTCTTTGCCGACTTTGATGGAATGCACTGTGACCCGGATTCGGTGGCCGAGAATTTCCCTGTTCTACAACAGCAGCAACAACAACAACAACAACAACAAGAGGATGAGTATCCGCAGCCGAGACCACAACCAGCACAGAGGAGAACTACGACGGCTCGGCCCCAGTCTTACTTCGACCCCGAGACAAACCAGCAGATGCTTTACTATCCTGCCCGCGTCCCAGCTATGCTGAATCTGCCGCCCAAGCTGGGCAAGGGCATGAAAGCTGCGCAGGCGGCGAGGACCGCGCGCAGGAGCCAGGTGTTGAGCCAGATGCCCAAGACTGCGCGGGAGAGCAGATTCTGGCTGCCTGACCCGCTCGAGAAGGAGGGCCCGACTGACCTGCTGGGAGTCGATCTGACGCTCAGCTCAGGGAACCTGCTGGGCGACGATGTTACGCCGAGCTCAGCACACTCCAGCTCTCGCGATCTCGGTCGCGACCATGCACTGGCTGCCCTCGAGGGCCCAGGGATGGTGTCGCATGAGAATACGCCGCTGGACTCGCCGGATCTGCATAACCTGCGCCGCCCGGCCAAGCTTGGAGGAGGGTCCGCTGCACGCCAATCCCGGATGAACCTCGCGGACCTGCCACCCCAGCTGCGCGCCAGCGTCTTCTTTGATCTGCCCGCCGAGTCCCCCAAGCTCGAGGTCAAGAATGGCTCTGCCATGGCCACACTGGATAGCATCCTGGACGCCGCCGCCTCTGCACCCGTCAACGCCTTCACAGACCACGCCTTCGCAGGTCATCTCGGCTCGGAGGTGTATGGCCATCAGAAGAGAAAGAGCAGCCGCAAGAGCCAGCTCATACCACCCGAGGCCGCGGGCAATGCAAAGGGCCACAGACTATCCAAGAGCGCATCGACCACGCTCGCCGTGCCGGATACCGAGAAGCGCAGATCGGTCTGGTCCCTGCTGCCCGGTCGTGGCAAGTCTAGGAGCAGCGTCAACTTGCTCAACGCGCAAGATGAGGACACCCGCTCGAGACTGTCGGCTCCGGTCGGCGATGATGAGGGCTCGCAGTCCGATGTAGATGAGCACTCGGCTCTCGCGCCTGACGACGACGAGAGGGGTTCTGGATCCGGCTCCGAAGACGGAGAGCAGGTATACACGGGTCCTCCCACGACGCTGCTGGCCGAGCTCCAGATGCGCAAGCAACAGCACAAGAACCGTACACGCAACCCCCTGCACCAGGGCAACGGGCTCCACAGTACGCTCCTCGAGCTCGATGCCGTGGCGCAGATAGAGGCCACGCAGCGGCGGGAAAAGAAGGTGAACCTAGCCTGGGCTGCGGACCACTCCGACGCGGGCAGCGACGACGAGGACGACGAGGATATACCACTGGGCCTGTTGGCTGCCAAGAAGCAGCTTGGCCCTGAAGCGACCGACCGTGATATGGCCATCGCCGTGCAGGAGATGAGCCGGCCGTTGGGCTTGATGGAGAAACGAGATCAGGACGACAACGAGCCCTTGTCTCGGAGGCGGGACAGGCTGCAGGGCAAGCCGGTGCCTGTCAGCATGTATCTCCAGCCCACCGGCAATGCCACCAGGCTCTCGGTGATGCCCGGCGGCAACAACAAGGAGCCGATCAGCCCACTGCGCATGGTGCGCCCGGTGAGTGCCTCGGCCAGCGTCACTGGTGGCCAAGATGGCGCGGAAGGGGAGGTCGAAGGCGAAACCCTCGGCGATCGCATGAGGAGACTGCGGGGCGAGGACTCGGAGAATCCCCTGCCGAGGGCCAGGCGCGTCAGCACGGCCTTCTCCGAGGAGCTGCTTGGCGAGTGGGGTTTCGACGAGGAGGCCGAAAAGAAGAAAAAGGAGGAAGAGGAAGCCAAGAAGAACGCGGCCCCGCCTGCCGAGGAGGAAGAGACACTGGGGCAGCGCCGGCGTCGCCTGCAAGCGGAGCGTGAAGCTCGCGAGAAGGAGATGGGCATCCGTGTCGTGTCGGGCGGCAGCCAGAAGGAGGCTGTGTCCCGGCGCCTCAGCATGGCCGGCGTGCTCGGCGCTAACCCGCTCGAGGGGCCGCAGGGCAAGATGGACCCTCGCGAGGTCGAGCGTCGACGCAAGGAGGAGGAGGCCGCCCGCGCGGCTCGCGAGCAGGAGGTCAAGATGCGCGCGTTCCGGTCCCAGATACCCACGAACCTGACCGACCCCCGCGGTGGCGTCGTCCAGCCCGGTGGATACCAGAACGGCAGGTTCAACGACAACATGGGCGGCCTGGGCGGTCCGAGCCCCTCGATGAACCGCCACCAGCTTCGTGCCAGCATGAGCATCGGGCAGCTGGGACAGTACAGCCAAGGCGCCCGAGCTGTCAGCGGCACGAATCTGATCGGCGCGGCTGGCAACTACGGGAACGCGAACAACAACGTCGCGAACGGCCTGAACCCCGTCTTTGCCAAGCCTAACCCCTTCGGCAATGGGTATAACGGGGGCTTCATGCAGCAGCCGCAGTTTCAGCAGGCCAGCCCTTTCGTCAGCGGCAGCCTGCTGGGCCAGGGAGGGAGCTATGGGGCCTTCGGCGGAGGCATCGGTGCGGCAGGTGGGTACGCGGCGAACCAAACTGTGTATGGCGCCGGGGTGGGATTCCACGGCGCGATGCCTGCCACCAGCTATGGCGTGCAGGCTGGCGGGATGCCCATGGTGGGTGGGCAACAGACGGACCTTGTGGAGAGGTGGAGGCAGGGCATCCGATGAATGAAGCCCAACCAAGAGGGTCCAGACAGCGACAAGAAGCACACAGAGACAATGGACCGGACAGACCACTATAGCCCTCTCTGGTCAGGCGTTTAGGATTATTATTTTTTTTCTTCCCCTTCTTCTTTCCCTTTCTTTTGTTTGTTCATCAGAGGGACATTCAATGCAGCACGGGACATAAACAGGATGGGAAAGCAAAGAGGGAGAGGCGCGGGGGGGGGGGGGGGGGAGGAGGAGGAGGAGGTGGTGGTAACCAGTATCAGGCCAGTAGTATGGTGTGCAGCTCCCTGTGCACA
>JACWQW010000183.1:0-52040 GCA_014849355.1 Cryphonectria radicalis
CCCCCCCCCCCCCCCCCCCCCCCCCCCCCCCCCCCCCCCCCCCCCCCCCCCCCCCCCCCCCCCCGAGAGTGTGTGTGTGTGTGAATCAGAGAAGTGGCTGGCCATGGTCTACTACTAATATATCTACAAGAGGCGTAAGGCGATAGAAAAGAGAGAGAGAGAAAGACAGGGCCGAGGTGAGAGGACCGGAAGAGGATATCGGGATAAGAACGATTCTAGGCGAGTGGGCTGCGGCAAGGCAATTCGGGATGAATGACCCGCGCCATGGCCTCGCCAACAAGAGCATGCCGTATCCCCGAGAGGCCTGGCGTTGCGGCTACCTCGAACGGCATCGTGTCCTGCCCTAACCATTACAGGTGACCCATATAAATTACCAACATACATACTTAGTACATACATATGATGTACATGGTACCATAGCACGACAAGAGAGAGGCCATGCCGGATTGAGGCGGCCCGTCGTGGCTGGCCACCCGGGCCCAGCATAGCGGGAGTGATCAGCAGGCTCGGATGAGGGCCAATCATGACCTCTAGAGGAGGAAAAGAGAGGAAGATAGATACTGAGATCTCGACTAGATCCAGGGGGGGCAGGACGAGAGACCACATGTATTGTACATGGCATAGTACACAACAGTACTACTATGTAGAGGGAGGAAAAGGAAGAGCAGCCCGATGGCATCATCGTGAAGGAAGATGCTTGGCAAGGCAGAAGTGCGACAGGGCATGTGGGTTCGTGTGGTTACTGTTGTGGACCCATCACTCAATCTCGAGGCGTCCCGGGAATTGGGAACGGCAACAGGGGGGGAGGCAAGCAGTACGTATGTGCATTAAGTATGCGAGGTTATTAAGTGTTGGAGTGGAGTGGGGATGACCATATCGCCGCCATATGTCAGCACTGTGCAGAGAGGGAAGGAGAGAAAGCGTCAAAAGAACTGGCCGAGACCCAGTCAGAGATACGAATCCGCTGTACTATGTACTAATTACTACTTCTATTACTAGTGTGTAATGGTTAGGAGGGGTTCAAGCAGGCACGGCTACGAAAGTCGGGAAGGAAAGGGCGCCAGACCACCAACCAAGCCCCTTGGCGACAAGCCACACGAACACCAGCCACACTTTGCGCCCCGCTGAATCATCAAGCGACCCACTCATATCAAAGCCCGCCGCCATGGATCATGTAAGGAATCCAACATCATCGTCCAACCGTTTACCACCATTTGCTCTTGATCATGATTACCTGGCCCTTTCCCCCCCTTCTGCTGGCCTGCCCATAAAGACAATGTGTCAGGACGACTCAGGGATGCTATCTAGACAGCGTTTGTGACTTGGTAATAAAAAATAAAAACTTCACTACATCCATCTTCTTCCCCTCCCCCTCCCCTTCTCCCTTTCTGATTATTTCACACATGCTCGGTTCTTAGACCTCTAAGCATGAGTACCAAGCTTGTATTCATCGAATATCGATGCCATAACTGCTTTATTTCGCGTTCAGCTCTCCTTCAGAGGCCTTGATGATATGGCTCGGGGTGTCAAGGGGTCCGGGGATGCGTGTGAAGGGCCTGGTTATGGAAGGCTGAAGTCCTATCCAAGGCGGATAGAGTGCATCTTGCTGGGTGGCTAATATCATGTCTTCACTCTTCTTCTCTTCTCTTCTGCTCCTGGTGTGCATATGGTCAACCGTCGGGTGCGAATCTCCCTCACGTCTCGGGATAGCCAGCAGACTGTGATAAGCATCACACTGCCGCAGCAGCAGCAACAGCAGACAGGCCGTGAGCATCAATGGTCTGTTTTTGGTTGTGTAGTACACCGCCAAACTTCCGTTCTTGCCTTCCACTTACACTCCAAGTGGATGGCGGCCATATGCTGGCCTTTGGTGATGACTTTAAGAAGACATATTGGCAATAAATGGCAAAAAGGTCCCTGAATTGATGTGTGGATATTGCAATGCGGCAGTGGGTGGGTGTGCACTTGTATGCAACAATAGCTTTAATGGTTCAGTGTGGAGCCAACAAGAACAAGAGTGTCGAAGGTGGCAGGACTTGGTGTCGACAGCTTTTATGGGTATGTGAATCTGCTAGTCTCCTCATATCGATCTTTTCTTTTCTTTTTTTAATTTTATATCTATCGCCTTGCTGTCCTCACTTTTCACAGCCCTCATATCGGTCCCATCATGACAGGCTGGGGGCCTGAATCAACCCTGGTTGAAGCTGGGGCTGCTCCAGAAAGCAAGGCTGCTCCAGCTGCTGGTGTTGTTTTTCCCCTTCGCTTTGTTTGTTTTTCCCTAGCCACCAGGTCTGGAGCAGTAACCTGTCCACTGTCAACCAAGCTGAGCACGCGTCTCTCTTGCAACAGGACCGTGGTGACACTCAGCTGCCACTCCTCGAGAATCAGGCTCCTTTTTCCTGTATCTGAACTTGGAAGAGAAGTTTTGCATAGATCTTGTCAAGAATTCAGGCCTAGGTACCTCCCCCTCCCCCTCCCCCCAACCTCTCTTTCTCGCGTTCAACACCTCCTAACTGAAGCAGTCACAGCACCTCCTCCCCCTCGATCACTCATTGTTCATCCTCCTTCGAAAACGCGTGTCTGGTGAGCTGGTTCTGGGATGAGTCTGTCTGAAAGCACTCCCAGTCCGATTCGTGGGACATTCATTCCAGTTTCGGGCTCTCAGACACAGGATCAACAGCCTCCCGCCTCCTCCTCCCCGCAAGGTCAGGGTACCGATCTTGGTCTACACTTTCATCTAAACCTGACCGACTCTCAGATGGAGCGACTCGCCTCTGCGTAAGTAGACAGTCAGGACGACGTCGTGCCCACACCCCCCCATACTCTTTCTTGGTTTCCTGCAGCTGACACGTTACACAAACACACACAGTCTCCCGGGACACTACTCGCCTCAGAAGGCTCCTCGTCAACAGGACCACGGTACCGAGACTATCCAGATCGGTATGGCTCCCAACGAGATCCCCAGAGCCTCGCACGAGACTCGCGGCGGTGCCTATGAGTCTTCTCGGTCCCGACACGGCCCAGGTAAAGACCACCGCAGTGGTGGCGATCGCGCCAACCGCCACGAGCGCGGTCCGGACGACTTCTTCATGTCTCGAAACCAGTCTTCGCGCTCCCGCTCCCCTGCCAAGCGCTCCAACAAGTCCATCGACAAGGGACAGGCTCAGGCTGCTATGCCTCGGTCCCAGACAGGTGGTGAGTTCGACCTGCCAGAGCGCCGCAAGACTCCGCGCCCAGCCCCGGTCGACATGGATTCTGTTCGCCAGTATGGCTCTGTCTCCAAGAAGGCCGTCGTCGTCGAGCGTCAGCCCGGCCATCAGTCCCAGAAGGCCACCACCTCCTTCATGGCCCCCTCCACCCCGCCTCTCCGTCGCGTGCCCAAGATAGCGAGCCCTGTCCAGTGCGAGTCGTACGAGGATGACAGCTACTCCGCCTCTTCTTCTTCCTCCTACTATTCCGAGGACGACTTTGGACAGGCCCACCCCTCCTACATCAGCCCGCTCCGCGTCCGCAAGGCTGGAGACAGCGACGACAGCGCGCTGCAGGCCGCCTACACCGAGTGGGTTAAGAACAACTCGCTCATGGGATCGAACCTGAGCCACTCCCCGTCGATTCATTCCCCCCAGCGTCACGGTCTGCACAAGACTGCCGCCACGACAGGCGATCTTCGTTACAAGGACCTGCCTTGCCCCCCTCGAGTCTACTCTCCTCTGTCCGATTACCTGGGCAGCCACGCCCAGCCCGTCAGAAAGCAGATGGTCGGCACCCACGGCTGGCTGGAGCGCACCACCACCACCACCGCTGCCACTACCATCACCAAGAATCAGAACGACAACAGCAAGAATAACAACAAGGACAAGGAGAACGATGAGCGCGAGGACGAGGGCGCCCAGCCTGCCCAGCACAAGAAGCGAGGCTTTCTCAACAACCTCATGAAGATTGCCAAGGATGTCACCACCTCCGCCAAGGACATCACGTCTTCGGCCTCGCGCAAGCCCCGCGAGCGCGACCAGCGCCCTTCGCGCCTGACTGTCTCCCTGAACCCTCGCGAGCAGAGCCTCCTCTACTGCGAGCTCGAGTTCCTCATCACCACCTCCCTGGACGGCTACATCAACAGCCAGTTCAGCTCCGGCCGCCTCGACGCCGACAAGTACAAGAAGGTCGTCGACGGCTGGCAGCAGCGCGGCCGCCCCAAGGTCATTGGCTTCCGCTACGACCTCGAGACTCAGCTCGACCTGATCCTGCTGCACAGCGAGGACTTCCGCTTCTACGGCAAGCGGGCCGGCCTGATCGCTGCCGTCAACGGCGTGCTCGACATGATGCGTGTCGATGCGCGCGCCATACGCATCCGCACCTTTTGCCAGCCCGACACCGTCATCGCCAAGCAGCTCCTCGACGCCCAGTCCCTCTTCAACCTCATCGGCTGTTGCGAGCAGCAGCAGATCCAGCTGGCCGAGGTCATCCAGTTCTTCAAGGTCATCCTCGAGCGTGAGCAGAACTACCGCAGGGATGACGGCCAAGTCCGCTCTCGCCGCGGCAGTCGAGAGTACCGCGGTCGCTTTGCTGCTGACACGGGAACTGATCTCCGTTCCAGCAAGCGGACCTAGGTATTGCTTGAACATCTTCCTCTATCTCTCTCTCTCCCCCCCCCTCTTTCTGAAAGCCTCCAGATCCATATGGCTTCAGCCCTTTTTCTCTAGCCCCCATGGGATGAAGCAAACTTTACAGATTGTATGAGGAGAGAGAAAAAAGTGGTGTGGATGTTTTGTATTTCTTATGTTGCGACGGAAATTTGATCGGAATTCATAGCGGCGCTAGTACTTTGGGGTTCTTTGGTCTGGGGTTGATCATGGCGGCGCTATCAAGAAGCGACTCGACGGCAGCCTGTTTCCTTTTCTTTTTCTCTTCTTCTTCTTCTTCTTCTCGGTGACGAGAGCAGAGTCCGCATGTTATGGTCGACGGGGTTGGTCTGTATCTGAACCCTCGGTACTGCTACGAGTTCTGTTCTGGGCCTGAAGCTGTGAGTCTTGTTTATGCATGCCATCTGCCAATTCCGCAGGAGCGAGAGATGTACTAGGGGATAGACAGAGCTGTTCGTTTTGAGTTCAGGAGCTGCTTTATTTTCTTCTTGATACGGAGGAGTGATCAGGTTGCAGGACCTGCCTGTCACTCTTTCGAGAGTGTCTAGTAATGACGTTCAGCCTAGGGAAATACATCAAATTGAAATGGTTTCTCAACAAGCAACAATAAAAGAAAAAGGGTAAAAAGAGATTAACAACATTACTTTGCAGCGCCTCGTTATCGTCATTCTGTCTTTTCCAAGAAGCGCCTGGTCTTCTTCAAGATCCTTTTTTGCCTGGAGACTCGATCCGTGCAAACATCACCGCGTGTAGGTATGTGTGGGTTTCCGATTAAAATATCTTCGTGTCCCTGGACTTTCTTTGTTGTCGTACTAATCATGGTCTATATCGGTTGTCGTCCTCCTCTGCCTGCTGCTCCTCGGCTTCTCTTTAGACACGCGGCGCCATCTCTTGCCCTCGAATGTGTAACAATCCATCCCAGTACTGTTTTCCCTTGATGTCTCAAGCCTCTTCTCTATTTGCACCGAGGCCACCGCCAGCGGCACCGACCAACGTCGAGATCAGTCTCGACCTTTCCGCATCGTGGCGGCTCTGGCGTTGACTACGGCTTCGGCGTCGTGCAAGCGGCAGTAAGGACCGTGAACGACTGCGAGACGGGCGGAAATTATCGTGGTTCTCAGAGTCTAACATGTCCCTGGGTGGCATGTTGAGACTGCTATCGTATCGTGGCCGGGTTGGGTCAGGTACAATCCCTGGTGATGAGGCCTGTCCGGTGAAATGGAAACGAGGCGTGCTGTGACCACGCGGGTAGCAGTAGCCTTCGTCTGAATTCTTGTTGTTGTAACACCCCCTATCATATCTGCTATGACTTCTTTTCCTGGTAGGGGGCAGCCATATTGTCTGTGAGTGCTGGTACTTCACGGGATGACAAGCGCAGGCTTGTCGATCCTGATTTGGTCTGTGAGTTGAAGGCAGGAACTACGAGGAAGGACTATCTGGCTGAGGAGGAAAGAGCGATTGAACAAGAAGAAACAAAGGAAAAAGAAAGGAAAAGGTTTACAGAGTCAAAGTCTTGGGTCTCGAGCGCATAAAAATAAACCCCTCGACTATTTGATGAATGATTTCGACGGAGTAAATTAACCACTCTCAGTTTCGCACAGCCTCTCAAGTCCTCTGTTTGCACAAAAGAGATGCCGCAAATCCTCGATCGCCCACCTGCTGTTCAAAGCACGTAGATACCCTAGAAGAGCAATGATAACTATATTTCAGGGAGGGGAAAAGGTTGAGGCTGAGACTGGAGCCGGAGAAAAGGAGAAATCAATTATTACTCCGTCATTATCTGCCGTGACACGATGGACTACAGGCCATGAGAGAGGGGGGAGGGTGAGCTGCGTGTGGTGGTAGAGTATCACAGGAATCGCCTCGCCGGAGACCATCCAATGGCAGTGGGTCTGCCGTGGTCTATTCGATACTAAATTATGAAGATATCATTGCAAGATCTAACGAGTATTTGCGTAGCATGTCTAGCTATTGTGCCATCTATTCATGTAATTTGCCCCCGTGTACCTGTTCGTAATTAAGCCGTGTTTCTAGATGAGATAGGGGCCCTGGAGCCCCCTGGATTACTTCACTGACCGATCTCTCGTCAATTTGACAGCTCTCATCGCTGGAAGTGTGGACTCCCTTCCAGGCTTCCGACCAATTTCCATGCAGAGAAGCCGTACAAGATCCGTACTTGCCCAGTAGCTCGAGTGGGCCGACAGCATGTTCAGATACTGCAGTTCCAGAGGACCACCTCCGGAGCGCAGGAAGAAGTCAATCTGGCCGTTGTCGTTCAGCAAGAAAGCCTTCCTCTCGGCAATCTCCTCCCGGGTGAAATCGTGCACCTCCAGCTCAAGCTGCGAAGGCAGGCGGAATGTTGGTGGTTTGGTAGGTGCTGGGACGGTAGCGATAGTAGAAGAGGTCGTGGTAGAACCTACAGGCACAAACCCGCGCACAGCATCGCCTACGGACTTGAACCAAGACGTCGCCGTGCTTGGAACGTGAGCCACCCTGAGACTGCCGGCAAATACTGGATCGATTGTGCCATTGAGCAGGTAAGCGATCGGGTCCTCCTTGGCGAGGATGTTGTAGATGTTGTCCACTGCCAGGCACCCGAAATTGCCTGCATCTGAGACCACATCCGTGGCAACAACGTCCTGCAATAAAAAAACGTCAGCCAAGGTCTTGGGATACGTGGGAGAAAGGGGGGGGGGAGGGGGAGAGGAGAGAAAGTCTCCAGAGCACCTACACTGGGCTCGGCGCCAGGCTTCCTCCGTCCTCGCCGAGGCAAGAGACTACCGCGCTCGAGAAGGAGGAAGAACCCGGCTGGACTACCCAACAAGAACAAGTTGGTGGTGTCGAACTCGAAGAAGCCAGTCTCGGGCGCCGGCTTGCTTAGATCCAGTGGTGGAGGTATGTCGGGCTGTTTGGACAAGACTTCAAGTGCCATGACGCTCCCTAGAGAGTGAGCAATCAGATGGACACGTCCATTCCGGCGGAACCCCGGGTTGTTGCGATACCACAGGCGATACACGCGGTTCGCCTCAGCCACGAGAGCTTGTATCATCTTTGGCTTGTGGTGCGACATGTAAAAAGGAATATCGAACATGACATCACTGATCAAACCTCGCACTGCTGGGATTGTATCAGGCTCGATGTCCTTCAGACTAAACCCTTCGGCCGCGGTAGCCCTCTCTTCGTCGCTCATGGGACCCCCGTCCTCCAAGGACAGGGTGTGCCTCCAGTTGATCGGCAAGACCATGATGCCGTTGAAGTCGTCGCGCAGGACTGCCTTGACGGCCTCTGACCCGAGTTCAATGTTGACGAACCTCCGAAAGGCCGTGATTGCGTGGGTGAAATGGAAACTCTCGACCCTCTCGGCAAATTTCTGCCCTATTCCGTGAGCCACCAGGACAAGGTCTGTGACTTGGCTACGGCTCCTCTCTGCTCGGCATCCAGGGCATTCGCCTTGCGGTGGTAAGTCTGCATTGTCGTTCGTGTTCGGAACAGCCTTCCGGGGCAGGTCCACCTTTGGAGCCGGCTTTTTCTTCTCGTGCAGTCGATTCCAGACGGCTTGATCAAAACCACGGACAACGGGTGTTCCAACAGTAAGCCCCTTCATGATCTTGGACACAGGTCTCCTGCCATAGTAGGCGGAGGGTCTCAAGCTTGGCTTTAACAAGAAAGCGGCACCTGCATCCTTATATATGACATGGTAGGAGCCAAAGCTTCTTGCACCGTCGGGACTGCTTTTGGCCCCTGCGACGACAGGCTCCAGAGCTCCTTCGGCGGCCGCCTCTCCACGAGAGCAGTGTGCAGCACAGAACGGGTCGGACGAGATGGCCGGATCTGAACCTCCTTGCTCTTCGAGGTTACCTTCTCTCGGAACGACCGGCCGCGGCCAAAGCGGCCAAGATACCTTTTCCTCACCCTCCGCGCCCACCTCGACAGCACAACGGATCTCATCGCTCCAGGTCTGGCTGAAAGGCCGCAGCTCTCGGTAGCCAGCCTCCAGCTGGTTTGCGACGGCCGGCTCGAGTGGTATCATAGTGTCCCTAAGAAGATCAATTAATTTTCCCCTCCTATCTCAAAAAAGGCTCGCTGAATGCTGCGGGAGGACTGGGTATTCTTCGAGGACGGAGGGAATGGCAGAGAAAACGTATGGAGCATTATAGAAGCCCGAGACCTACTCACCTATAGAACCATGTTGACCGTGAGATGACGGCTATATCGTTCACCGGAGACCAATAGATGGGTTTCATCAACAATGAGGGCAGAGAGACCATGTGTAATCTCGAAATTCCCACGGGTACTTCCACAGCACGGACTCCCTCTTGCAGATATTCCTTGCCCTCCAGACCAGCTCGTGTGGGAGATGCCACTGATTGACTTGTGTCGTTCTTTGCATCGTCCTGAGGGTCAGCAGGTACCACCGGTTCTTGTTGAGCAGAGCTCAAAGCTGTTCCCGTAGAAGTCTTGGGCCCGTCATTCTCTACTCTGACAAAAGGCTTGCCGGAGATACCGTCGTCGACGACAGGAGGCCGCACCGGCATAGTAGCTTGCCTTGGAAAGGGCTTGTTTTCAGGCTGCGGCGTGGATGCTAGGGAAACATGCTGGCGGCGGCTGTCTGTTGACCCAGAGCGACTCGCAGGTGTATTCGAAGTCAGTGACGATGCCCTGCCCCTGGAGGAGGTAGACAATGCAGGAATCACGAAGCCCTCCGTCCTTGGGGTCGATGTCGACACGGACGGGGCCACGCGCGGAGGCACGACGATGGGCGCGGGCCGGTCTCGCTCCATGGCGGCCATGACCTTCTCAATGACATGCTCCTGTCCAAGCTCTCTTTGTTTCCTCCTTGTGAGTTCGCAAAACGCCTCCGTGAGTGCCTTGGACGCCTCGACAAGCAAAGCCTGACAACATACTGGCGTGGTGGTATTTGCCAGCGCGTCCAGAGGTGCCTCCAGAGGAACTCTGGACTGGCTCTCGTGGCCATGTTTCTCCCTGTGCCTGCGAACAAGGCTCTTTACGATTCCCAGAAGCTTCTGGTGATTGATCGCAGCGAGGGCCGGCTCGAGAGCTCTGTTGGCCAGAGCCGCTTGATGGGCGCGTCTGTGATCTGTAGAGGCTAGACCGAGCCATGCCCTCTCTAGTGCGTTATTGTCGGCAGGAGAGAAGGGGCGGAGGGCGGCCTTGGAGGAGGACGACGACTTGTCGGAGGACGTTGGGATGGTTGCCGTCGAGAGGGGGTCGTCCAGGGGGATCAGACTGTGGTAGAAGAATTGGGCGTGAATCGGAGGGATGCCGTCGAGGAGAGTATCATCAGGGTCAGGCTCGACTATAGGCGCAAGACGGCACGCCGCGCTGTAGGTATGGGAGGATTCCATAGCTAACGATGCAGGAGTAAGTCAGGATGGAGTCGGTTCGTAGGCAGACTCTCTGTATGCTGCAGCCCCAGCTTGATCACCCCAGCCAGGCTCTGGAGGAGGGGTTGAAGCTGAGTCTTTGTGCCACAGAGACTTACAGCAAAGGCAAGCCGCAAATTCCGACCGTCTCAGTCCGTGCCCCTGGGGAGTATCATATTTGCTGGTCTGGTCACAGCATCCTGCACTGGGGGAAATCGGGCAGACAGGTGGCGTAAGTTGCGAGGACACGCGAACATCGTGACTGTGGTGAGGCTTATGCACAGGGCGACGTGCTGCTGCTGTTGGAGGGGGCCTGGCTTGCCTGCTTGCGTGCTAGAGCAGTATTTACTGGTGGTTAGTTATGACGTGGTGCTCTAGGTCCCACCCAGAGCCACAGGGATGCCCCTAGGCACTCAGGCAGCACTAATACCACTGCCACTGCATATCCCAGGGCATTACCACACAGCACATACACAGGATACAAGCAGTAATTATGTCTACACTCTCGTCCAGGGGAGCATCGGCATCTCTACACACACCCACACAAGACATGTGCTTTGCAGGTCAGTCGTCGTCACCCAGCTGCCGACCGTTCACGAGCTCGACACCCAGAAATGCCAGATAGCCGGCAAACAGCAATAGACCCGTCCATCGCCTGCCGCCAACCAGGACGACCACCAGCAACAACCCCGCTGAGGCCCACATCACCAGGGCTTCCGTCAGGCTCATCTGCCCTCCTCCTCCTCCTCCTCCTCCTCCTCCTCCCTCTCCTGCGTCACCATCAGCCCAGATGAATAAGATGCCCCCTCCACACAGCGTCAAGAAGATATTCGATCCAACCGTGTTGGCCACCAGTATCCCAGGCTGATGTCTCAATCCCGATTTCAAGGCGACGATCTTGTCGGGAATGGTTGTGGCCAGCGACACAATCGTCGCGCCTGTCACGGAGCTGGAGAGCCCAAGGTGATCTCCCATGGTCCTGGCTGACCTCGCAATTACATAGCCCGAAATCAGCATGAACACCAGTCCGAGTAGGACGTCCAGTACATATTTTCGCAGTGGTATGGGCCGGCCCTTGCTCAACCTAAACCTCTTCATGCGCCTTGGGTCTGCTGCTGTGGACCGCGACCCTCTCATCAATGACCCAGAAGAAGACGAAGAAGCTGAAGGAGGTTCGATCGCCTCGCCGTCATCGCCCACCTCGTCCCCTGCGTCCCGGACCATCTTGGACTCGTCTTCCCACCGTAAATCTGATTCAGAACCTGAGTCCGACTCCGAGTCCGAATAATCCGAGTCGTCCTCTGGAGCGACGAGTGCTCCTCTGTAGATGAGCCACGTCACCGACGCGAGGTAGATGGCGAACGCCACCATCAAGACAACGCCGCCGAGCCATCTTAGCCCCGACGGCAAGGTGTAGAACATGAGCAGAAATCCCGATGTCAAGCCGAGCGAGATGGCAGTGTAGATCTTGGAGCTCTGATCGAACCTCATGTCCTCTCCAGCGAAGAACAGGCCCAGCGAAAACGAGCCCAAGATGTTGGCAATGTTACTGCCCACCAGGTTTCCCATCGCGAGAGGACTTTGATGTTGTCCTATAGCGATCAGGATCACGACCAGCTCTTCCCACTCAGCGCCACAGGTGAGCAGGCCGACCACGGTCGGCGACACACCCAACCTCTTGGCGACGACGGCACTGCTGTCGACAAACTTGTCGGCTCCCCGGTCTAGGATGAAGAGACCACATACAAAAGCTGCGAGGCTGAAAACGAGACTGTCGTCGGTTTCCGCCATTGTTTGCCGACGGAAAAGCCCGTTTGAATGGGAGTTTTCTCTGCTTTTCGAGGGTGCCAACACCGCGCGGATGATCTGAATTCTCTCAGCTGCTCCCGATTGATGTGACACGAGCCGGATCAAGAAGCCCTGGCCTTCGCAGATTTCAGGTCAAGACGAGGGTGCGCTGAAGACGGTGTTGGTGCAGTCGAGGTAGGGGGTATACGGTCATGTCCTTCGCAATAATTGCTGCTGTACGGTCGACCAAGATCGCCCGATGAGGTATGGCCGGGCGAAGTCGGCGATGTTGTTGAATTTTACATCTCACGGGTGCTTCCACGGGTATCGTCGTTTCCCGGTTTATCATAACGGCTTAGAAGTTCTGCAGTAATCGGTGGCTCATGCAGTTGCTCATGCAAGTCGATATGACTATTGTCATGTTGCATGGAGAATACGAGGGCCCAGCTAGGGGGAGGTGTGACAGCTGGCTCAGCCACGCTTCTGCTTCGAGACCTTGCAGCTGCATTATCTATCTACTTTGACCGTGTCTTCCTGTGCTACTTTATCCCCCCCCCCCCCTTCCCCTCCTCCCACCCTCCACCCCTTTCAGCTTTACAGCAATTTAGTGATCGCTCGGTCAGATTCTCAGAGTGCCAAGCCGGGTTGTTCATACAAGCAGCTGTGTTAGGTTGTCTTAATTCGGAATGTAGTTCATGACCTGCATCGCCGGCCCTCGGGTGATGGGTCAGCGCCCTGCAGAAGCTCATGCAAGGTCGCGATAGGTGCGAAATGGCAACATTCTGCTCCTCTCATAAGCGAACGACAGACAGCCTCCAGAAGGCGGTAGGCGTCTGTCCCTCTGTCTTCACTGTAGTCACCTCGAGATAATCAGGTTTTGACTGAGCCGTTGCGACGGGATCCAAGGCAGCAGTTGTGATATCTCCTTCTTGAAATCATGACAGACTTCGTTCGGAGCCACGATGCTTATGAACAAGGCGAGATAGACAAGCAGTTGGGCACCGCCGTGGTGATTTCGGGCTCGCCTGTTCCGGAAACCAGCCTCAAGAGCCGTTGGAAACAGCTGGCGATCTGGATGAGGTCTTCTACTCCCACGCCAAGCAGTCCTCTCCAGCAGTCTCAGCCCTCCCACCAGGATGGTTCACCAATATTGGCGCGAATTCGCAGGTTCTGCGTGTTCCTTGGCCCAGGTGCCATCATCTCTGTCGCATACATAGACCCGGACAACTATCAGACAGCCATCTCATCTGGCGGTTCGTTCCAGTATAAATTGCTGTTCATGGTTCTCGTCTCGAACCTGATAGCTATCTACCTCCAGGTACACCCAGGCCTCTAAATCGCCCCAGGGAGAGATAAAAAAAGGTTTCTGAACTGACGAGTGGTACCGCAGGCTCTCTGTGTCAAGTTAGGGACAGTCACAGGTTTGGATCTTGCCCAGCTGAATCATCGTCATCTGCCTCGGTGGCTCGACCTGTTCATATACGCGATCGCAGAGGCCTGTATTATCTGCACCGACCTGGGGCAGGTCATAGGAACGGCCATCTCTCTGAACATCTTGATCCCGAAGCTCCCTCTCTCAGCTGCCTGTTGCATATCGGTGGTCGAGACACTGCTCATCCTCCTCTTCTACAAACCCAATGGGGAACTGAGGCGGATCCGGCTCTTTGAGGTCTTCATTGCAATGTTGGTCGCCGCAGTCTTTGTCACCATCTGCCTCCTCCTGACCAGGATCTCGGCCCCTGCAGGTCCTGTGTTTAAAGGGTTTCTGCCGTCACGCGATATCTTTGTTGGCGAGGGACTGTATGAGTCTTGTGCACTCCTTGGTGGCAGTACGTCTGGGGCCTTGTGCCGCAGCAACCCTCTTGAAAACACCTACCGTATATTACCACTGACAACATGTCCCTCCCAGCCCTGATGCCCCATACCATCTACCTCGGGACGGCACTCTCGCGCTCCCGGCTGTACAATTTCGATGAGAAGCACAACCTCATCAGCCCAAGCGCAAGCTCGGAAAGCCTGTACCGACCATCTCTGCGAGCAATCCGGTCGTGTCTATCGTACTCTGTCGCGGAACTCTGCATCACCTTAGGCACGGTGGCAGTGTTTACTAACTCAGCCTTGGTCATTATCTCGGGGGCAGCGTTTTACGGTCCAGGAAGTGACAACCTTTCCGATGATATCTACTCGTTGCACGACCTCTTCTCGTCCGTCATCGCACCGGCGGCTGGTACGCTCTTTGCCGTATCTCTTCGTAAGTACCTCACTGAGGGGGACTGCTGCCAGCTTGGGTCCTTTTTGTTTTGCTTCGTCTCCCACAGGATCGTGGCTTTCGATGCTTTTGCGAAAAATCCAAATAACACCCCCCCCCCCCGCTTCTCTCTCTCTCTCGCACACACACACACCATCCATACGTCTTCACAGCCATAACGGCTGCCAAAGACAATCGACAATTATGCTGATGAGATAACCGGCAGTGTTCTCAGGTGTGAGTGCGGGAATTGTGGCGACAATGGCAGGGCAGGTGGTGATGGAGGGTGCCCTTCAGGTCCGCATGTCACCTTTCGTCAGGAGGTTGATGACACGGTGCGTGGCAATCAGTGAGTAGATTTCCGCGCATGCATCAGTAGACTTACCTGCTAAGCGTCGGCCGTGTAGTCCCAGCCCTGATTGTGGCTGTCTCCGTGGGCCAGGAGGGTTTGTCACAGGCACTGGTGGCCTGCAATTACATACTGGCGATCGGGCTGATCTTTGTGACGTTTCCCCTGGTATATTACACCAGCACGGCCAAGTACATGAGCGTGCCTAGCGACGAGGGGACTGGCCTGGTGAGCATGGGCAACAATGTGGTGACGACTACTGTGGCATATCTGATCTGGGCAGTCGTTGTCTTTATGGACCTAGCTACTGTCGTTCTGGTCGGCATGGGGATTGAAGACGACTGAGGGAGGATTGGGGGAGAGCATTATGTGCCTAGAAGTGTGTGTTGTATAAATGCAGTGGGGCCTGTCGTTGTGTGTTCCTGTTTTGTAGGGCTCCTCAGAGGGGGGAACAAGGAGCGTCCCAGGTGGGGTACAGCGGCCCGGGAGCGCACGCGGCGGGGCCATCTCAGTGCTGGGGCAGGGTCTGGGGGCGCCCTGACAGGTTGCCCGCTCCACTGTCTTCCAGCTGTTGAGCTTGGGGGGACCCGTGCAGGCCCTGTATAGTTCAACCCCGTGATGGCAGGTGGGACCGTCTGACGGGGGGCTGCACCATGGTAAACTGAGCGCTAACACAGCGGGCACTACCTGACTTGACCTTCAAGTCTACTAGGTGCTGCAGTGGGACGGGGAGCTTGTGTGGGCCGGATGGATCTGAATCCTGGGCATGCGATGACGACGTTGAGCATATCTCACAAGCCATGTCTTTCTCATTTGCTTTTTTCCTTGGCGAGTGAGGATGTCTCCAATTCCAGAAGCACCAAGTTCCTGGTCCTATGGTGGTAGGTGTGCACACGAAAGAGAACGGAGAAAAAAATGGGAGGGTAAGGCGCGAAAAGGTCCCGTTGCCTCGCTGTTACCCGTACCGTACCAGGGGCTTGTGCCTCCCAGGCAGCGTTAGGCTGGAGCCTGTTGGTTTGGAGGGGGCGGGGAGGCGAGAATTGGGAGGGCTTGGGAGGCTTGGAGGGTCACTGTGATCTCTCCTCCCGAGCCTATGTGCACCGGGCGCGCTCTTATCTACATCGGGCATGGCATGTCAGGCCAATCACACACCAGAGGATTGGGAAAAAGAATGTCTCAGCGCCCCTCCTATACATGAGGTCTGGAACTCAGCTGGTTCACGCCTCCATGAGCAAACCAGTCTCGTCCTCGTTCTCGTCCCCGTCCCGGTCCCCATTGAGCTATGTTGTTCAGCGGACCTGATCAGTGCCTGCTCTGGATGTCCATTGAGATCTCTGGTTATTATTATTTTTTATGACTTCTTTTCTATCTCAAAACGCATGGGAGGGGAAGGCAGGCAGGGTGTGACTGGGAAAAGGGGGGGGGGGCCAGCGTGTGGCGCTCATGTATGTTCCATATATGTGACAGGAATGGATCACGGTTGCAGTGGATCTACCAGTCTATAGTAGTACGTGCATGTGCTAATGTTACAGACAGACTTGCCTTTTGCTGCATGCGACCAACCTCCTCCTCCATACGACTTCCCTCCCTCCGTGCCTCCCTCCTCTCTCTCCTTCCGATCCCCCACGAATGCGCACGCGCCACCATGAGGGGTTTCTGCTAAGGGTGGTAGTTCTATATAAACCAGAACCATACATAAGTACTTACTTAAACAGTAGTGGTGTGCAGTATTATAGTGCCATAGTAGTAGTGAATTGATAACGGGATAGCTCTCCAATCGCCTCCCTCCCCCCCTGCGCCATCTGCAGATCCTGGCTCACCCGCACTAGAGCACCATCCAATGCGCTGGGGAACCTTGCCTCTGAACCCTCCCTCCCCTGTCTCCTTGTCTTTCACTCTTTGCACAACCCCCCCCTCCTCTCCCTCTCCCTGTAATCTTCTCTCGTGCTACAGTGGCACCACGCAAGGGCATCTTCACACCTCCATCCCTCCCTCCTCTCCCTCTCTTTCTCCTCTCCTTCGTTCCCGCCTCTGGCCCTGACTGGTCTTTTGCTCTGTCCTTGCCGTCCTCTGGTACCCTCGCCTTGTTGTTGCTCACCATTCTCCGCAATCTCTCAGGCTGCACTGTAATCTCTGCAGCTCCTGTCGCTGGAAACCCGGCGTCTTGTCTCGACTTCTACTCCTCACTTGGTTTATCTTGAGATACTTGAGGTTGCCATCCGCTTTGAAAGCGACGCGATCCCTCCTCGGCCTTCCGCTCCGCTGTGTCTTGGTTACCTCCTCCAGACCAGCCAATTCACCACTTTCCAGGGCCATCTCGGACCAGATGATCCATCTCGGCCCATTGCTCCCTGTCACCTATTCGTCCTGTACAGCTGAGGCAGCCTCGTCTGTGGTCGGACAACCTTAGTGGTAGAGAGTGGGACGGGCACGCACACACACACACACACACACACACAGAGAGAGAGAGAGAGAGAGAGAGAGAACGTGTGTGAGAAACAAAGAAAGAGCCGGAGAGAGAGAGAGAAGGTTGCCCTGGAGTTCTCGTCTCATGTCCCCTCACGCCGGCTCGACCTCACCACTCGATCATATGGCTACTATCGCCCTCCCTAGACCTCTCCCTCCTCACCGACCCTCATCCTCCATCGCCAGTCTCTCCTCCGCCCTGGCCATCGATACCCTCGAGGACCAGCCTGAGCCGTGCCCGCCCGCCGTCCCTAACAAACATATCCCGATCTGTCCCCCTGGGCCTGTCCCACAACAGGACCCTGCCACCCCGCCTCCATCCCCGGGGAAACGAGACCAGGCTCTCCAGCAGTCTCTCCTCTACCCCCCCACAAACTTCAGCCGTGCCAGCTCGGTATCCGCCGCCGTCTACGAGATATCTGCTGAGCAAATCGCTGAGGCTCTGGACCACCTCTCCCGCCAGCCCCTCCCGGCGCCCTCTCAGGTCTTCCCATGGCTGCACGGCCTGCACCCTCTCAACCATCTGCAGCAGTCGTTCTTCACTGCTCGGAACTGGAACGCAAGGAAGACGCCCTGCTGCCTGCGCGGCATTGCTTTGGTCAAGACAGACGGCGACTTGAGCGTCTCCCGGCTGAAGGGAGCCATATCTCCCCATGAGTTTATGCACTGCTCCTCCGTCCCCGAGTTCCAGGATATCGACCCGAGGGATGGCTTCTCGGTCAGGAATTTCCAGATCCAGGCCGCAAAATCTGCCATGACGTCGGACATTGTCGTCTATGGGGACGATGTGCACGCGTCGCGCAAGATGGCCAGGGATTTCGCTGCGGCCCAGCAGAGGTGGCGAGACAGACATGACCTCCAGGGCCACCCTATACCCACATACAATACCTTCCTGTGTACAAGTCCCTTTCGCGAGTTTGAAGAGAAATACCCCCACCTCGTGGCTGTCGACTCCGACGGGCTCTTGACGGGCCATGTCCTGGACTTTGTCCACCAGGAGCGCAGAGAGATGTTTATCATGACGAAGCCGTCTGAGATTGCCCACAATGTCTGGATGGGCCCTACGCTCGACCGCTCCTTGGACGAGGACGGGGCAGATGCCTTCGACCTGTCGATCGAGTGCAGTGATCTGGGCCGTCTCTGCCCTGCCGCTCTACGAGACATTGCCCAAGGCAGGACAGACGGGACGCAGGCATGCCTTGACTTCCCCTCGTCTGGAAGCATCCTTCCTTCCTCGTGGTCACATGCAGAGGCCGACGGCATTGTCGAGACATGCAGGTGGATATACCACCTCGCACACGGCACCTGTCCGTCGCCCTCCGATAGCGGGGACGATGAGGATGGCGACGCCGTGATGATGATGACCCAGGCACACCAGTCGTCGTCTACCTGCCGACCCCACAAGATCCTCATCCACTGTGGTGATGGGTACACCGAGTCCACCATGCTGGGGATTGCTTATTACAGCTTCAGCACTGGACGCTCCATTCCCGACGCCTGGCTGAATCTTCATACCACCCTCGGGCGCAACTTCTTTGCATATCCAGCCGACGTCTCTCTCTTGACATCCATTGCGCCTCGTCTGCTATCAAATTCGCCCGCTCTCGTGTCCAAAACCCCCTCCGAGATAGAGACCCTGGCTGCAGACGAGCCCGACTGGCTACCGGGTCTTGATGGGTCGTTCCCGAGCCGGATCCTGCCTTATTTGTACTTGGGCAATCTCACTCACGCCAACAATCCTGAGCTCTTGAGTGCCCTGGGGATACGGCAGCTCCTCAGCGTGGGAGAGTCGGCCATGTGGCGCGATGGGGAGCTGGAGCGTTGGGGGTCTGAGAACGTGTGTGCCATTCAGGATGTCCAAGATAATGGTATAGATCCTTTGACGGACCAATTCGAGCGGTGTCTCGAGTTTATAGGTGAGCAATCCCACTCAAGACGACAAATCTTTTCTGGAAGGGTTCTGGGTGAACGCTACGGCACAGCGGGCTGGTCCCTAGTGTTCGGCTTCAGCATCGCTTTCTCTTAGCCCGCAGACATACAATACAGCCTACGCCCGGCTTCAGTACTGCTAGGACACGATCGGCTAACACGTGTGACTTGGAACAGATCGGGGTCGGAAAAACGGCACTGCGACACTTGTGCATTGCCGCGTGGGTGTTTCTCGCAGCGCAACTATTTGCATTGCCGAGGTCATGCGAGCCATGGACCTCTCATTTCCCCGTGCCTATTGTTTTGTTCGTGCGCGAAGGTTGAACGTCATCATCCAACCGCATCTGCGCTTTGCATACGAGCTTTTGAAGTGGGAGGAGACCCTGAGGTGCAGAAAATCTGCAGAGGCGGGCGCGGCTGGATCCCCCGTGATCAAACGAGAGCTGGAGTGGGCCGAGATTGCGAGGGAGATCGCCCTGATGAATCGGCCCTATGCGAGATGATACCCAGCTGCCGTGGCCTGGCCGGCCCTTGCTCAGAAGAGAAACAAGCCCCATCCGGTGGGTTAGATTACAGAAATGACTTTTTCACGATTTACGAAACGGGCACATACTTTGGAATCATGGTTGGTGGATGGATGGATGGCTGGCTGGCTGGCTGGCAGACCGGATCTGCTGGGGAACTTTTGTGGGGAGTTGGATGGTCTCAAAATACGGAACATCCTGGAGCTATGTATTCTGATTACAACAATTTGGGGGCCGATCTGGCAACACACACAAACAATAGGATTTGTCATGCCCGCTATACGAGCTTTTCGTTACCTTGGTAAACTTTTTCCAGAGCGCCTCCTCATGCATAACTTGGCTGCTTGCGTTTTGTCCCCAAGGAAATCGCCTTCCGCATGTGCAGGTTCATCAAAAGAAGTTCCGTGCCAAAATTCATCCACCGTGCGTCAATCAGAGTCCGTAGTGACGAGGCACAAAGCGCAGCCCAGGGGGGGGGGGTATCATTGACGGGTTCGAGAGCACTCTTTGGAGAGCACACTCTATATGCTAAATAGACAGACATGGACATCATCGCCCGAGGTTGATGAAATGATTGATGGAAGGAGTCTCCAGAACTCAAAAAGTCCCCCAGGCCCTGGAAACGACATGCCCTGAACCCATGAGCGCCGGTCCTGAAAAGTCAATCGCTGAAAAAGAGCATCCGGATGCAGATTCTGGATAACCGTGTACCCCTCCGCCTTTCCCGTATTCAACACGCAGCAAGCGGAAGGGCTAAAGGTCGGTATCTAGGGGTTGAAAGAGGCGTCAAGTTTGTCATCGCCCTCGAGGACACTGATGTTCGCCAATGGGTGTCAGTCATGAGGCTCAAGCGTGCTCGGAAAGCAGGCGGGCAGGATAACTTACGAGAACTGACGGACAAGGTAGCCTTCACCGCCGTGCTCCATATCAATATTGAAAACGTAGAAGCCCCCGTCACTTGTCACAACCATAACCTGGGGGCTGCTACTGCTCATGGCGACAACGCTTCGCATGGGCCCATTGGGGTAGATGAGATTAGAAGGCCCCGGTGGAGGGGCGCCCTTGTTAGTTAGAGGCGCCGATGACACCTTTGGTATCTTGATGAAGGCGAAGTCACGCAGGGGTTCCCACATCTCTGTCACTGTCTGCGGGAGATACGACCCAACGACGCCAGCCACACTGCGTCCCATCAGCTGCGAGGACCTCCGCAGCATGCTGCTGAAAGAACCGCTCTGTCTCCGGTTTGCAGAAGTAGTAGGCCCACCGGACCCGTTATTCGCCGAAGTTCCTGCTATCTCGGCGGCATCGCTACGAGGGGAACCCGTGACGCTGCCGGGCGAATCGTCGTTGCCGCTGTCGTAACTCTGTGATCGTGACCGCGACCGGGACCAGCGATTCGCACGCGGTGACGAGGAGTGATCCATCGCGCCCGCCCCAACAGCCACAGTGTTTCCGTCGGCCGTCGCTGGTCCGGAAAGCCGGAATATATGGACGGTGTCTGAAGTCGAAGAGACGCATAAAAGTGTGGAGCTGAGGTTGAAGGACATGCTGTAGATGGTCGAGGGGTAGGTGCCGCGGCGGAATTGATACAGCTTCTGGCCCCGCGGCACGGAGAAGACGCGGACGATGGTGCCCGTCTCGGACGCGGTCGCCAGAAGCGTGCCTTCGCTGTTCAGGGCGATGCAGGAGAGCGGAGAGCGATGTGCCTCGATGACGTTAACGGCCTTGAGGGTAACGGCGTCAAAGATGAGAACATCTCCAGAGGTGGGCGGGACGTAGGTCGAGAGGGGAGGGGCGTGCTGTGGTCGTCTCTCGCCCGTATCCTCCCTGGGCTTGGGTAGTGGGTAGGCAATATAGCAGTTCTCGGAAGACGGCGACAGGGCGCATATGGCGGATGGGTTCGGAGAGGTAGTGATGACATAGAGTAGGGTCATGTTGGCAATATCGTAGAGATAGATCTCCTCCTCGAGGACAACGGCTAGGCGGCGGCGGTTCAGACGGACGGCAAGGACGGCGGAGCGGAAAGTGAGTTCGCATATTACGGACGCCCTCTACTCAAGGACGGTCAGTCAGTCGGCCATCTAACCAGCAAGCAAGCAAGCACATTATAATACTCGAAAGGAGGTAAGGGGCACACGTACCTTTGTGTTCTGTATTATGAGATGGCGTGGGGATAGGACGAGGGCGACGAGGGAGGTGGAGAATAGCATCTCGATGATCGAAACGTTGCCATCGTCGCTGCTGAAGATCTTAGAAAAGGGATCGGTATGGTAGATGCGGAAACCTCTCGAGGTGCCTGTCGAGGAGAGAGAAGGAAGGGGTTAGCAGGAGCACAGGCACACACAAGGAGAGTGAGTGACTGGGTGATCAGGGCGGTAGACATGCCGACTGCAAGACAGCTGTGATCTTGGTTGAAGGTGATAAAGTTGAGGTTGGCCGCAGCCATTTCGCTGGAGGAGCGCTGCAGGCTAGCAGCCAGTCGACGAAGCCCGCTTGATGGTATAAACAGATTAGATGGACTGGTAGTATGGGCAGATCTCGAGGAGCCGAGGCATGCCTCCACGCCAACAGAGAAGGTTCGTCAGGAGGAGGCTCAACAACAGGGCAAAACCAGAACGATGGGGACGGTGAGCGCTCGAGTCCAGCGACTTGTCGATGATGTCTGGGCAGGTAGGTTGTAGACAAATGCGTCTCGCTCGAGGTATGAGTACCAGGCACGTGCAACCAGGACGGTCAGAAGCCACGGATCATACGAGGAGTAAAAGAAATGGACGTCAGTGCTGGGCCGGGTTGAGGGGCTGAAAGCGGCGTGGCGGTCGACAGTCAAGAAGCTTCCGTTCCCGTGCCCCCCCTCTGTCGTCGAGCTAGGTCCCTTGTGGGCCAAGATTCAAGCTACTACAGTAGAGATACAACAGCAGCAACAGCAAGTAATGACATTACCACGGTACACTAACTACCAGCATGCCCTGTCAAGATCCCCTGTACCCTGACCCCATGTCCACTAATTTATTACATGGTATAGTACAATATTGTAGCATATCGAGTTCAGAGGCGAGAGACATGGCACAAACAACATATATACTGTGGTAGATTTATTTTCTCGAGTCTAGGAGAGGAAATGGTATCCCGAGGAGAAAAGTGCGAGTGCTCAAGTTGAATACAAAAGAAAGAAACTGTCCCAGCAGTAGCATTTTGTTTATTTCAATCCAAAAGAGTTCGCTAGAGCCAACTTGGAGGCCTGGGGGGGGGGGGTCTGTAAGAGATCCGCTACACCAAAATTGACCAGCGTCCTCCTATCCTCCAGGCCATCCGTATAGCACTTCGACCCTTCTTCCCGAGACAAAATACTGCTCTATCAAGTAAAGCTTTCACCATGAAATGATCAGTGATCAGAACCTAATTCTTGAGTGGACTGGTTCTATTTACTATGCATATGCCCAGAGACCATCTCACCTCAATCATTCTTCTGCTGGTCGTTACTGTATAAAACTCTTTTACTGGGTTGGCGCTGCAAAATCTTCTCCTCTCACTTCCTACTGGAGGCATCCCCACGGCTTCTGAAACCCCTTTGCTCTTTTCTTCTTCTTCTTCTTCTTCTTATTTTGCCTTACTTTTCTCTTTTCGTTTCTCCTCCCCTCCTGGCTCTCGAGATCTAGGTCATGGGCTCACAAAAACGGCGAGATCATGGCACCAGTCAAGTTCCTGGCCTGGGCGCCGCAAAGGGTGATGATTTACTGGTCATGGCCACCAACAACAGCAGCATTGTCTCCAAGAGGAGTGTCGAGCGCCTCTACTATCCAGACGAACCACACTTCTTCCGCTTCTTCGTCAGCAAATTCCAGCGGAGAGCACCTCTGATCAACAGGGGCTATCACCTCAGGCTTCATGTCATCGATGTTACCCTGCGCAACTTTTTAAAACAGCCCTCTCCAAAGACCAAAGTCATTGTGAATCTGGGCTGTGGCAGGTATGCAGTCCTCGTCCTCACCCTCACCCGCTCAACAAACTAGAACTGTCTTCTGCTGGACAACTGCTGATTTGTTTCCCTCTAGCGATGTCATCCCCTGGCAGTGTTGGACTCGTTATCCGGAAGATTGCGCCAGCTCCCGAGCAGTCTTTGTCGATATCGACTTCCCACACCTCATCCAGAGGAAACGTCAAGTTGTGCTCAACACGCCCGAGTTGATGTCTCATCTATCACAGGTCGATGCCGGAGACACAAATCCCCATGTGTTCTTGCGCAGTGATCGGTACTATCAGCTGGGCTGTGATCTTCGCCAGACCGCCACCCTCGAGGCCACCTTGGCCTCTATCCTTGATGTACGAGATTGCCTCTTCATGTTTGTTGCCGAGGTCTCGATAACTTACATGGAGACTGATGCTGCTGACTCGGTCATACAATGGGCCAGCAGTCTTGGCCAAGGTATGTTGCCCTCGTCTCTTGCCCCTGTAGAAGTGACTTTCGGAGCTCAACAGTCGAGACCATGCCTAGATCAATGCTGACTACCTACGCAGCCGAGTTTTGTCTACTCGAGCAAATCTTGCCAGACGGCCCTGATCATCCTTTCGCCAGTACTATGACGGGTCATTTCGACAAGCTGTCAACGCCAATCAAGTCTGTGACTACCTATCCCACGATCCCTCAACAGTGCGACCGATTCAGGAGTACGGGTTGGTCCTCGATAAACGCCCAGTCTTTATGGTCTGCCTGGAATGACGAGACCTTCCTGACACCAGATGACCGCCGAGAGCTGGATCATATCGAGCCATTCGACGAATGGGAAGTACGTCTTCCCGCTGGAGTTCCTGAAGGAACCCCTCTGTCAACTTCCTCAGACAACCATACTTGTCTCTATAAGCTGACGAAAAGATCATGTTAGGAGTTTGTTCTATTTGGGAGTCATTACGTTCTTCTCCATGCCAAGAATTACGGCGATGGGCTATTGACAGCCCTTCCCAGCAGTCCTGCGTCGTCGGCTTCATCGACGGTAGTTGAGACGCATTACAGTAAACTCCAAGGTCAACATGGTCTCCGCCGATTTGGAAAGGCCATGCTCACAATAGATGCTCTTGGGAACAACTCGATCTTCAACTGTTTAGGGCTGGGGAGCTCTACTCGCCTCCCATCGTACGACATCTACACCCGCCAAAGCCGCCCTTGTGGCCTGCATGTGCAAGCTCACAGGGGCCCATCGAGTCGCATGTGCTTTACCTTGACCGATATAGGGCAACACGGTGTTCTGCTCACCGGTGGTCGATCGTCGCCTGCGAAAGCGATGAGCGATTGCTGGCTGTTCAAGCAAGACTCCCAGAGGTGGGAACGCACACACAGTCTTCCTGTCCCTCTCTACCGGCATTCCGCTTGTAGGCTAGCGGGCTCTTCCTTGGCCCTCGTCCTTGGTGGAAGATCAGGTGCAACAGGGCTGTCGGATTTGATCACTGTATACCACCCCGAAAAGGGCTGGCTCAACTGCCAGGTTGGAGGCTCGACTCGTCCAGACCTATGTTTTGGCGCAACGCTCGCCTGCTGCGGTCGGAAATCAGGAAACCGTCCAACATTTTATGGCTTCGTGGCCGGCGGCCTCTCAAGCGGTGGCACGATCGTTAGACAGACACTGGCATGGAACCTCTCCCTTGACGATGACCAGGTGGGTATACCCTGTCAGCGCATCTTCGTCGCGATGTTACTAACGGACACTCAGGCTCCGACCATCACCTTCTCTCCTGCTGCAATATGTGGCGCTGACACGGTCGATCTCCTGTCCAGGTTTGGGGCTTCGTACGTACAGGATGCTGATTCATTGATACTCATCGGCGGCGTTGGTTGTGATGGCATAATTAGCCGTGTGGGTGACATAACTGCATTCACTACTTCTGATACGGAGATCCGGGCATCCACAAGGCTAGATATCACAACCTCAGGAAACCCCCGTCCTCTGTTCATCGGATCAAGTGCAGTTCTCACGAAAGAACGAGAAATCGTTATATTGGGCGGAGCAGCCACTTGTTTTTCCATGGGAACTTTCTGTATGCCCCCCCCCCCCTTCTTACCGACTTCTTGCTGAGCCATCCTGACGTTTCTTCCTAGGGACAAAGGGCATATATACATTAAGACTGCCTGAAGCGAGGTCGGATGGCCCGAGTCTTGGAGACTCCAAGTGGCAATTCTTACAGAGTGGCGAGATTATCCAAACGCCGCTAGAGGACGTGCAGAAGCCTCAGATCAGCTCTGACCAGATAGCAGAGGTGCGACACATCCGGCGGGTCTCTGTGGACTCAGAAGAGGCCTTCGAGAAAATCATCGCGGACGGTCTTCCCGTAATCCTGGAGAGGCTCCATCTCGGGCCATGTCTCGCTACATGGAGTTTGCGTTACCTAACGGATCACATAGGGGAACATCGCAAGGTAGGCAGGCCTGAGTTCACCAGGGACAAATCAAATTGGGCACACAGCTAATGAGGAATTTCCCAATTAAAAAACTACCTAGGTGGTCGTCCACGAGTCCCAGTCAAAGAATATGGACTTCAACACCAAGAACTTTCGATATACGACCATGGACTTTGGCGAATTTGCAAAGGAGGTGGAGAGCGGTAGACAGCTCTACTTGCGTGCTCTATCTGCGGACGCCCCGGCGGATCAGGCAGCAAGCCTCGAGCGAGATTTCCCAATGCTGACTCCTGACTTCATTCTGCCCGATCAGCTACGTGCATGCAAAGACAATGTGCACAGCTCAATACTCCGGATTTCCGGCCCGGTCAATATGTGGCTTCATTACGGTACGCACTTGGAGACCAAACCCCCACCACCCCTTCGCTTCTATTCATCAGCTGCTGATGACGCCTAAATACCAGATGTGCAAGCCAACGTGTACTGTCAGATCAGTGGGTCAAAGCGGATGGTCTTGTTCCCGCCTTCGGACATCACCCACCTTTCCTTCGCACCTGGAGCTTCGAGTTCCAGCATCGACGTTTTTGCCTCTCTCGAGTCTTCCGCCTTGGCATCTACCCATCCGATGGAGGCGGATCTGAACCCGGGTGATGTCTTATACATTCCGCCCCTTGTAAGTAGCTTCCATGAAGAACTCCCCTTCGTATTTCCCTCTGGGCGTCCCAGTCACCTTTGTGTGTCTTGATAGCCTCACCTCACGTCACATCTGCACGAGCATGCTTCCTCTATGAGAATCCCAACCACTAAAATACATCACAGTGGTTGCACACCGCTGAGCCGACTGCCAGCCCCTCTATTGCCGTCAACGTCTTCTTTCGCAGTCTTGATCCCGGCAACTATGCAGTAGGGCGCGATGTCTATGGTAACAGGGACCTTGGCGCGTATGACAAAGGACGACAAGATATTAACCGGATAGTGAATGCCTTTGGCAAAGTTCCTGATTCTTGCAAGCAATTCTACTTGCTCAGACTAGCAGAGGAGTTGGCCGAGAAGGCAAGGATTCTGGATCCTTGAGCATGACAAGCCAAATGGTGATGGATAGCAGTGCCAGCGTCAAGCACCACGTGAAATCTAATTTACAAGCCATCGATCTCCATCAAATCGTCATCCAGATCATCATCTCCGATATACTCAAACCCCTCTCCTGCTGCCTGCTGGTTGATAGTGCTAGCTCCGTTGACCTGTGCGTCCCTTAGTTCTTGTATCTGCTGCTCGTCGAGCTGCTCCTGGTGCTTCTTGAGGTCAGATTCGCTCCAGGTACTTATTCCCTCCTGGTCCTTGGCCCTGAAAGGCTGCGCCATGCTTCTCAAAAATCGCCTGGCGCTGCTGACTGCCATATCTGTGCTGAGGTTGCTGTCAGAGTCCATCAGGGCCTGATTGATCCATTTTGGGAGCTGCCCTCGCTTCTTCTGGAATCGCCTGTCCGCCAGCACCATGATGCCATAATCATCTTTGCCCCTCAACACTCGTCCGAGACACTGCGCCGCGTGACGCATGGCATCGAAGGACAGGAAGTCATTCTCTCGGATACGGTATGTTTCCCTCAGGAACTCCAGGCGGGCCTTGAGGATACGGGATTCGGTGTACTGGAAGGGGACACCCATGCACAGCACTGTTCGGCCGTACTGGTGGTCGAAATCGATACCCTCTGATACCTTCCCTCGAGCCACGCACAACAAGACGGCACCGCGGCCGTTGCAGCATGCAGTGCGGTAGGTTTCCAGCGCGAGTGAGGTCTCCTGAGCGTCCGGAGTCTCGACGAGTATGAGCTTGTACTTCCAGACCTCGTTCAGTATGCCCATACCCTGCCACATACTGATGATGGATTCCATGTACAGGTAGGAGGGAAAGAAGACAACAAGACCATCCGGTGTGGCCTTGGCAAACTCTGTTAAGAGATTACCATAGTTGCGCACCACACTCGGCTCATTGCGCACCTGGAAGCTGGTAGAGATGGCAGCCTGGTCGCTGCCTCTTGTCACTATCATCGGCAAGAAAGACCGCCGAGCCAGCGTCATGCTGTATGATTCTTGGACCACTGTGGTAAAGCCCAGCATCTTTGGGTACATCTCGAGGGGCGATATGGTACCTGATGTGATGATGACAGAGCTGAATCGATCAAACACTGGCTTAATGGCAATCGCTGCGTCTAAGCAGGTGAAGTGGAGGACAGGGTTAGGCACCTCGGCTGTGTCGGACTCATACGGCTCCAAAATAAGGAGAAACCCCTTTTCGTAGGTAGCAACGAGGGTAGCAAAGGTGGCTACCTCCTGCAAGGGCTGATAGTCCTCGATGTTGGTGAGCTCGAGAGTTCTGACAAGGGACGTAAGGCGCTCGGCACAGAATCGGAGGGGTTTCTTCTCGATGAAGGTAAACTCCTTCAGGTGGGCGAGGAATGAGGGCGGGGTCTCGGAGATGACCTGTCGGACCTTCATGCGCGTCTAAAAAAAACCACAGCCGTCAGTGAGAGCGGCCTTGGAGGATGTCTTGGGTAAAGCTCGAACCTTGAGATACTCAATGAACCTCTTCAAGAACGCCACGAAATGCTCCGCCCTGCGTATGTTGCCGGGTACCGCCTCCTTCAGCAAGTCCTCGGGTAGCACTGTATACAACGTCAGCAGACCTGCAGAGGAACGTCAACGGATTGGAGGCGCTCACCGGGGTTGGCCATGAGAGTGTCTTCTTGGCGGGCCTCGTCTGCCTCTCTTAGACCGTCCACCAGCTTCTGGTACTCGTTCTCAAGCGCCCGCTGATCAGTCTCTCTCATGTGGTTGATCTTTGTCTCGAGGTTTTGAGCGCCACGTGTGGCCTTCCTCAACGAGTCCTCGGTGATATCGGTGCTTAGCGACTCGATGCAGACATTGTCTATGTTGTGAGCCTCGTCAAAGACGACGATGCAGTCTTTGGACAAGTCCTTGGAGACGCGCTCCGCGATTTTGGGGTCGAGCAAATAGTGATATGAGTAGATTATCACGTTGCAGAATTGCATCTACAGGTCCGTCAGCTTCTCGAAACGTGTGAAACTGATAGCGACCCGCGGGGGGGGGGGGGAGTGGGGAGGGTGAGGTCTCTCACCATGCGACGCGCTGTGAAGTAAGGGCATTGCTTGTGCTGCTCGCCATAGCGCAAGAGACCATCAAAGGTCCAGACGCCGTTTGGTATGAGGTTGTGGGCCTCGAGAAGATCAAGATTCTAGGCACATCAGCAAAAACGGTAGCATACAGGCAGCATGAAGGACAAGGACATACGTCATGGTAGACGCAGAGCTCGACATCCTCGCCACGCTCCTTCTTCTCCTTCACGAAACCAGCCGTCAGGCTCCGGCAACGGGCGTCGACAACGTTTCCGCTCTTCTCCCGCTTGACGGAGGGGTGGAGACAGAGGTTCTTTCGGCTGGTCAAGCCCAGGCCCCTGAACTCCTCCTCATAGCCGAGCTGGTCGGTGCGGTATTTCATGAGGGCCTTCAGCTCGGCCAAGGCCTTCTCGATCTCGGACATGGTACGGGAGCAGTAGACGAGTTTCCGCTTCTCCGGGTAGTACTGCTGGTAAGCGACGATCAACGACAGCAGCGAAATAGTCTTTCCGGTACCCGAGGGCATCTCCAAGACACAGTGGCCACCCGCATCGAGGGTCCCTGGAGAGACAGTATCTACATTCAGCACTGGAGCCGAGAGGGCAGGGACGGGATAGAAGGTGGGGGTACGGCATACGTTTGAGGTCGCACATGTAGGCATATTGTTCTGTTATTATCGGTAAGCTCGACGCCAGCCTGTGACTACTGATTATTGACCAGAGAAAGGAGGCAGGCGCGTACCAGGATAAATGTTCGGATATGGGAAGAGCACGGGCAGGTCGCTGTCGACAGAGTCAGCGGTGTGTCTCGCAACGGAGAGGAGAAGGGACACCTCACTCTATGTTGAACCTCATGATGGCAGTCTCGAGGGCGAGAGGACGCCCGGAGGGTCCTCACGCGCCTTGTTCGGGCGATTTCTGCGAGCAGCAAAAAAAGCAGAGAGGCACAAAGCGAAGGCGGAAAGTGAATAGAGAGGTCGGTAGGGGAAGAGCCCGCCCAAGCTCGAAGCTATGCAACAAAGTCGGATGGTTTAGAGCGATGGCGGGGCTGCTCGCTGCCAGTCGCGTTTTCCAAGTGGAAGCAGCGTAGTTGCAGCAAGCCCCAGTTTCTAGGTCCCTAGGTTTCGACGGCAAGCGCCGCCGCGAGGTGTGTTGCCTAGCAGGCCTAGGCTACACCTGGCTGTACCTTCCCCCCCGTACCGCAGGCACTCAAGGCCTGGGCTTGTCGGCAGATATCCCGCGCCAAAGCCTGCTCTCTAATTCGTTTTCTGGTTGCAGACAGAGAGCTGGACCGCCTGGTTTCCCGATACTATCGACTCTACAGTCTTAGATGTGTGATGCTTGATGGCTTTCGGGGGAAGGGCTGTAAGGGTCGAGTGGATTGATGATGATGCTAGGCGCGGTGTCACGTGCTGAAATGGCTTGGGGATTGGGGAGCCAATACTGCACAGTACATATGTACAGTATCGTACAGTAACATCTTACAGTACTGTTAACATTGGGACTTTCGCATTTCTTCGAGAGCCAAGCATTTCCAAGATTAGAACACACCCCTCTTCTCTTGTGGTCCCCCCTCTGTACCATGGATTCGACTGTACTACTTTATAATACTGCTAGAGTATTATGTGAATGTATTTATTTACTGCAAGCGCCGTCTTGTTCGCCATTTAGCCGCTGCCCCATCCTGCTGCTACCCTCCCACGTGCCTCGGATCCTGTGCCATGCAATCACGCTCGCCACCTCCTCACATACCGTTTGATCATCCCTTGCCCACCTTCCTTCCTCGGCAGATACTGATAGGCAGATAGGTCAGCTTGTGTGCATGGAGAGAGATGAAGAAGAAGAAGAAGAAGAAGAAGGAGTGGCAGTCTCTCAGGCCTAGGTAGACATACCGTGCTGGGGTCCAGGCTTGTCCATGCCAGAGAAGTTAAGTGGGATTGGGGGGTACCTGTCCCTCTACATACAACCCATCCCCACTGCTCACCATGCGCCCCAGTTGTAAAGAGTAGGTAGCACTATGGTAGGTAGATTGGCGGCTCCTTAGTGGCGACCTGTCACCGTCCAGATCTGCCAGGTTGTGCGCGCTGTAGAGATTTGGCGGTGTGCCTAACAATTTCAGGGCCTCCTCTCTAGAGCCTACTGTACGATGACAGGTGGGCCGAGTCACGCTATCCCAAGGGGCGGATCTCTTTCCTCGGGGTTAGTTGGCAGTTGTACTATGTACACAACCCGGCCCTCAAGGTGTTGAGTGAGTGGGCAGCTGGGTAGCATGCAGAATGTCATCAGCGGGACTCGTACTTTCTTCTCGATGCCGGCAATCCACAAAGTCTGTCGCGGGCCCACGCTCCCGGGTCCCCGGGCGCCGGGTTTTCGATCCGACCTCAGTGCGGCGAGGATTGTAAGGTCTGTGTGTGCCCAGCATTCTTTTTTTTTGGTCTTTCTTATTTATTTTTATGGTATCTATGTAGTACTACTATACATAGTAAAGACGCAGCCGCACGGCGCAGTGACTTGAATTAAGCATATAATACCATACCAGCCCTGCTACGTCTGATAAAATAACACAGTTCCCTATTTGTACACCCTGATTGTACAGCACATACTTATTCCCAGAGCCCAGGGGCTTCGTGTTTCCGCAGTCGATGTGGGATAAAGTGAATCCGTACCAAAGGACTGGCTACCTTTACGAGATACGAGAAAAGCGAGGGAAGAGAGAGGGGGGTGGAAGCGTGCGAGATCCGGATCGGATGGACAGGGACAAGAGAGGAGCAGTGGATACTGCCGAAGCTGAGAGTGGTTGGTCCTGGTGCACCATCGTGCTAAGTACCATGTCACAAGCAACACGACTGTATATACATTTATTACACAATAACCTGCCAGTATCTTGCCAGACGTATCACCAGAAAACCGCGCCAACATGCTATATTTACCGCTGTCCTACCACCCATATTTGTGCGTAGAATGTATAACTCTGTAAGATGGTGGCCATTTGTATTCGGTGTCCACTTGTAGTAGTAGTAGTAGTACAAAAAGACCCTGCCTTCGACTTGCCAGCGGCCGCCTAGCCCAGGCCCAGTGAATGGGGACTTATGTATAATTATACTATGTAGTATTACCAATTCTGTACCTATGACACCAAGTCAACCAGAGAAGAAAGCCTGAAGGAGTCCATAGTGTCGGGCTGGGCAAGGCATATTGACCCGTACCGTCTTCATGCCTCCCCCCCCTGGACTTCCTTCTGGCCCTTTCTCCCTTCTCCTTCTTTTTATTTTCTAATTTTTTATATTTTTATATTTTATTTTTACATTTCCAATTTTTCTTCTTCTTCTTGTTCACCAAGTACCTCTGCTCATCTCCTTTATACTATTGCAGTGTTCTTGAATCCTTCGTGACGGACTAGGGCGAGGGCCCATTGGCTCGCACAAGCAGACAAAGTTCGGGGGTCCTTTTGGGCCCTAAACCAGAGATAGCTAGGCCACCTCTGCCAGCAGGGGATCGCATCCTTCGATGACCACCACCGCCGGAACCTGCTGGCACGACCTGCTACGTAGGATTTTAGACTTCTTACGGCGCACATTCATTCTCTCATCGCGCCCACCAGCCAACCCACCACTAACCCACCAGGTCTCCTCTGGGTACCATGCCATGCCATGCCAACTGTCTCTTCTCTGACTCTCTCACACACTTGTCTCCCCTATCCCTCTCTGTCCTCCTGTTTTGGGACCCCACCTTCTCTCTTCCCCTCCCCTTCTTTACCTGCTTTCCCCCCCTCCTCCCTCTCTTCCTTGTGACCTGTCTGGCTGAGCTGACCCAGCGTGGTGGAACCATGGCATGCTCTGGTGCGCTCTCATGTGTGTGTGTGTGTATGTTCGACAGCAGCCACACCCAGCCCTATGATGCTGTGTCGCCCACCACTCTGACTCTTTCTCGACGTCTTACAGGGACAGAAACGGCTGTCAGGACTAATAAGCATCCAACCATGTCGGAGCTCCTAGATGATGTACTTACTATGTATGTATGGTGCACATATAGTAAATAGTATGATATGCAACCATAAGCCCCAACTGGTTCGGTTGGGTGGAGTCTTTTGCTGTTATCCTCCTCCTCCCCTTCCCTTTCTTCTTCTTGATCTTCCTCTTCTTCAGCCCATCCACCCCCCCCCTCTCCCCAAGGTGTCCACTACGAGACCCTGACCCATGTTCGAGCCCATCTTATCCACCTCAGATATGTACGTTGGTTCGACCCAACGGCCCATGTTGGGTATGGTATGGTACAAACTGTTGTGCCTTCAATACACCTTGATCTGACATCTTAAAGGAGGAAAAAAAACCCTTACTGCGCTCTCCCCCTCTACCCTCTGCTTCCACCTCCCTCTCTCTGATCCTTCGTCTTGCCAGGACCAGCCAGCTATCAACCCTGCTGTCGGCCACCGATGTTGCTTCATACTACGTAGACACACACCCCCCCCTCTCACCCTGCGGCGTCCCAGGCTTGCTGTTCGACTTCAGCCTCGTCTTCCAAACCTGGACTTGGGCCTGGACGCATGCCTGGGTAGCTCAGTCCTCCTCGGGTGGGTATATCTGCCTGGTGGATGTCGCATCGACTCATCCTTCCCCCCACCTGCTGTTGGTCTTTTGGCTATATCTCTTATTTGGGCGCCACCTTTTTCGTCCCTGTACTCGCCAGAGGGTCCGTCCTCAAAACACCTTCTTCCAACACCTACTCTCCATCCCTCCCTCCCTCTCTCTCTTCCGGCACTGACAGACACACGCCACACGTCCAATCACCAGGCGTCAGCATCATCTTGACACGGCTCACCACGCAGCAGGCCACCGACCTTGTTCTTCACCAGCCGCAGTCTACAAAGGAGTTTAAGTTGCTCGGAATTTCCGTGGTGTGGTCATCAGCATCACCGCCGCCGCCGCCGCCGCCGCCACTACCACCAGCGGCAGTAGAGAAGAGGGGCTGGATCCGGTCCGCTTCACACGTCTCCTCGCGAAAACCCTCTCCGGCTTGAGCCATGGACCTGACGCCGCCTCTGACGCGATCACCCGCCTCCACGCCCAAGACGTACTGCCCATCAGAAGCATCCTCCTCAGATTACCCATCTCCTGACCTGATCGGGCAGCACTACGGCATCTCGTCCGCCTACGAGGCTTGCTCTATGGCGCCGGCCCTCACCCCGGATGCCTCCAGCCCGCGGCTCGATGCCATGACACATTCCGAATGGAGTCCTGCTTCGGCCCTCCATCCTGCCTTGACGACCGCGTCTATGACCACCATCCTGAGCGCAGAATACGACACCTTCGCCTCCTACGATGGGCCCATATCTGCTGCCTCGTACCCCAGCGACGTCTACTCGGGCCGTAGTCAAAACTCCCCCCCACCAACGTTGCAGGGCGCACGATCGCCTGTCCCTTCACTCGCGAGGACGCCCATACAGTATCCTCCCCTCTCGGGGTCTCCAAGCCCGAGGTTGCGGCCAGAAGATATGACCGCCCACTACGGTCACGGTGTGGAGGCCTCGCAGTATCCGTCGCCCGGTCTCGCGCATACTTCCTATCCCCCGGCTGACATGGGCCCAGCCTCGTCCCTGTCGCAGTCGGAGCCGCCACCCCTCGCGCAGTCGGCTGGTGGGTATACGCCGGAGGGCGCCTTGGCGCCTTGGCCCAGGGCAGACCAGTACCCAGCCGACCCGGAGCAGCTCTATGCCGGTGGTCTCCACTCGCCAGCCATGATGCCACCAAGGCACGAGGCGCGGGTTGTCTCGCGTGTAGGCGAACGGCAGAGGCGAACCACGAGGAAGCTGACCACCAAGGAGGAGGCCAACTTCCAGTGCGACGTCAAGGGGTGTGGCAAATTCTTCAGCCGCAGCTACAACTTCAAGGCACATATGGAGACGCACCGCGAAAAGCGCGAGTATCCGTTCCCCTGTCAGGTCGGAGACTGCAACAAGAGGTTCGTGCGCAAGACGGACCTGCAGAGGCACCACCAGAGTGTGCACATGAAGGAGCGTAAACACGGCTGTGAGTACTGTGGACGAATGTTCGCCCGCAGAGATACTCTCAAGAGGTAAGCAAAGACCAATCCCAAGTACAGCCACCCATCACACAAAGAGACGCAATATGCTAATCACCAAAAAATATTTACAGGCATAAGACGGACGGCTGTCACAAAAGATTTGATATAGGGACAATGGACCTGCGTGCAGAAGCTCAGGATGAGAGGGGTCTTTTCCCACTACCTAACCTTCCACCCCTGGCGATACCACCACTAGGCTCTCACCACACCTCGATGCCGTCATTACGCGGACAGGATGAAGGCGACATGAGTTCGGCCTCTCCTTGGAACAGATAGGTGCGCAAAGGGGGCCCACGCGGTCTCGAGGCAACTATCCAAATACAAATGTGGCCAGTCCCTAATGGGCACTCATTTTGATCTCGACGGAGCAATCATCTCCCCGCCAAAATAATAAATAAAAAATCACACTTGGCGCTGAACGGTGAAGCGGAGTAATCCTACACACGAGTCCTCGGGCATCTCCCATCATGTCTGTTTCAAAGGACTCGTATCAAGGGCGTACGACATGCCGGTGCCAATCCGGTCACAAAACAGCCCCACGGGCCCGAGCTGAATACATACTTGCATAGTTCATGTATACTTGAAGGTTCGATGACCGCACAGTCGCACAGCGGGGTCTGTTGGCCCACAACATTTGATGATCATTCTGACGGAATTTGGGGCCGAGCTGGTTCCAAATGCCTATCCTGTTCGACTCGTCTTTCGCGACATCGCCCGCAGCAGCACCACAAAGGAGGGGGGAAAAGGGGGGGGGGGCAGGGGGCAGGGAGCTTTGTGACGAGATTCGGATTCAACTGCGAGCCCTCCACCTTGTTACGATGTGGCCCTTCGTTAAAGCTTCGAGTCGAACAAAGAATCTGACAGATTGCCGTTCTGCCCAAGCCGTTTGCTCAAGCATTAGAGAGACCACGCCAACGGAAATCCAGGTCAAAGGTGGAGTCTTCTACCCTCCGGGACCCTCAACTTCCATATCTGCCGCCTGGGCAGCTCACTCTCTGAGTCCATACAGCCAGAAGAATCTGTCAAGTTGTTGGCATGGCCATAGCGAAAGGAGGATCTGGAGACTAGCAGGAGATAAGACCGGACGGCAAGATGGAGGCACTACTAGCAGTAGCTCAGCCCCGGGTTTTAAGTTGATCAGCGCAGCGGCATTGTGTTCGTCAATACATGAAACTGTACAAAGCAAAGTCCTGGAGCTTACGCCTAGGGGCGTTCAACAGAAGCGTTGAGAATGGTTTATGCTGTGTGCTTCACATCGGGAAGAAAAGAAACAAAATAAAAAACCAAATAAAAAAATAAAGAAATAAATAATATATACGAGAACATCAGACAGGTGGTAAAAAAGCCCATCAGTTGTGAGGCTTTGGTTGTCATTCTATGCCATGTAATCGTAAATGAGCTACTGTTCCAGTCCGCTCAACAACTCAAACACTAATAGATGCCTCCGAGTATGCCGTGCCAGGCCAGTAGACAACATGCATTGTCATGCACCCTGTCAACCTAGAGCATGCTCCGTGCGGTAGACCAAAAGTTGTCCATTTTCGACCTTGCCAGAGCATCACGAGCCTCGGCGTCCGTCTCAGCAACCTTTGAAGTCCAACGCTTGAAGGCCCTGGTCTTGACCTCGCCTTCGAAGACGAGTTTGCAATAGTTCGAAGTCATATCCTTGAGGCCGCCCTTGTCATCCTCTGCCATCAACCACTCTCTCTGCTGACCTTGCTTGGCATCTCGAGATGGCACATTCTCTGTCCAGTCAATCCGGTTCATCATAAGCTTCTTGTACTTTGCGGTGCTCCACTGTCCCCCTTCAGCAATGATCAGATTGAACCTAGGATGCATAACGCAGATCCCGGTGAGGGCCAGTTGCTCTGCGTTCTTCTGGATCTTAAATCGGTGCTGTCCATTGGCGAGGCTTCCAATCTTGAACACGACGAGGTGGAGACTCTTGGCGGCGTCTTTCTCCTGGTTGGCAGCCAGCTTTTCGTGCTTCTGCTCCTTGGTCAACTTCCTCTCCTCATTCGTCTGCAGGTGTTTCTGGTGCCTCTCCGCGATCTGCTGGTTGACCATGGCCTCGACGGCCGTCGGATCTTTCACGGCCTCCTCGCCCAGTACACGCATCAGGTTGCCCTTTTTGACCTTGGGAGGTGGTGCCGGGATGAGGCCAAGCCTAATCTTGGCCTGCTGCTCCTTGAGATCAGCCATCCTGTTCTGCCTCCGAATCTTTGCCTGCTCCTTGGATGTAAGATACATGGGCTTCGGCGCGGGGGCATTGCGTTCCTGTGGGGGCTCCAGCGCGACAGGGTGCTGTATGAGGTTCGTGACGATGGTGTCCTCGCCCTGGATCTTGAGGGAGCTGGGGTCATCTAGAGTATCGTAAGACGTGACCAGGGCTTCGTCCCACCACTCAATCTCTGGAGGCGCCTCGACCACGAAGTTTTTCTCGCCCAAATCCTCGTCGATACCGGCCTTCCTCGTCTGCTCGGCAATCCTTTTCTTCATCGCCTCGAGGGCGGCTTGTCTTCGGAGAGCATTGGCCTGTTGTATGTATTTGCCCTTCTGGTTGAAGGCGAGCTGGCGTGGCATCCTCTGTTTGCCGGCGGAGGCGCCCGGTGTGGCAGCCTCGAGGTATGGATTGGCCCCGGGCGCTCCGGTCTGGACATTGAGGAAGGCAGGAGCCCTGCTGCCGGCAGAAAGGCGTGTCTGTTGGGTATGTAGCTTTCCAGCCGAGCCCATAGCAAGTCTCGAATCAGCCGGCCGGGCGGTGGCGGAAGGCTTCCACTGTCCGAGGTCCTCCAGAGCCGGATGAAGTCCAACATTCAGGCCGCCCTTTGCCTTGCTGGTTCCGATGGCGGCTGCGACACGTGCCTTGAGGGCGGCCATCCTGTCGGCGGCAGATTCAGGCTTTTGGACGCGCGACGCGGCATCGTGGCGGGGGCCGAGGCCGTTGCTCGGCTGATTTCGATCCATGTTTGTCGAAAAGTCGTCGCTGTATCGAAGGAGAGCCGGGTATGTAGGGGATCGGCCTTCGGGTCAGGCAGCAGGGCGAGAGGCGGGCGACGAGGTCTGCGAGATAGAGCTGGTTTGGGCGGGGGCCAGGACCGCTGTCACCAGTCAAGTTGCTAAGAGATGCCAACAGGGCGGCATGAGAGATGACGTATGGTCAACGCAACCGTGTACAGCAGTAAAATTGCAAAATGATGTGTGAGAAGAGGGGGGGAGAGGTAGGTTGTCGTATTCAACAGACGCGTGGATGAGTGGACGGTGTAGGAGAAGCAGAATAGCTTGGTTGGATGGATAAAATATGACAGTAGTACACAGCAGTAGCAGTACAGAGAGCGTACGCGGTAGTTTTGGGGGCAATTCTTCTGCTGTATCACATGGCAGGGATTATCTGCTATGCCGCCCGCCCACTTTCCCCCCCCCCTGGCCCCAAACCCTGTAAGTAGCTTCCTGGTTAGAAAATATTCTGCCGCCTCTCTCCGCCAAATTTTTCCGTCTCTTTGTATGTAGCAATGCTCCCCTCCTCACGATCATGGGCCAAGGAAATTTCAATTGAATTTGGTGCCTAACCCCCCACCACACAACATCGTGACTGAACGCCTTTCGCTATAAACCAACTGCAAGGCGCCTGGGCCAGAGCGTGGACAATTGGCTGCAAGTCAACTACCAGAGGCTGCCACGGCGTAAGGGTTATGCCATCATGAATATCTCCCAACCTGTCTCGTCCTCGGTCGACCGGGTCGAGTTCACATTTCTCACTAAGGATGAGATTCATGCGATCTCGGTCAAGAAGATTGAGAATGACAGCACCTTCGATACCCTCTTGAATCCTGTCCGTGGGGGACTGTACGATCCCGCCCTCGGTTCTTGGGGAGACTCCATGTAGGTAGAAGAACTTAATCCCTACCAAACGTCCTTTTACTTTCATTCCCACCACACATACTGACCTGTCTGCTGCTCCGCAGTTGTACGACTTGTAACCTAGGCCAACAGTCTTGTCCCGGTCATCCTGGCCACATCGACCTTCCCGTCCCAGTCTACCATCCTACCTTCATGGACCAGGTCCTCCGCCTGGTGCGAGCACAATGTGTCTACTGCGATGGCTTCCGCCTGCCTAGGAGAGAGATTCACCGATACGCCTGCATCCTCCGCCTGCTACAATACGGCCTGCTCCATGAGGCGAGGATGGTCGACGCCATAGGAGAGAACCTCCAGGGCCTCGGCCTACCAGGCGTGCCCCAGGACTATGTCGCCGCTGGTTCCGACTCAGAGGACCAGGACGGTGCAGCCGATGGCATTATGAGGGCGCGCGATGCCTACGTCCGTCACACTCTGCAGAACCACCGGCCCGGCTTAGCACGCCGGAAGCACGAGGGTGCCGCTGAACTCCGCACCGCTTTGGTAGCCGAATTCTTCAAGGACATCGTCAAAACGCGGGTGTGTGCATCCTGTCAGGGCGTCACCCCTACCTACCGCAAGGATCGGTCCGTCAAGATTTTCGAGAAGGCCCTATCGGCAAAGGAGCAGGCCAAGATGGCCCAGGGCGGCTTCAAGCGCAGGCAGGCAATACCCGTTCAGCCAAAGAAGAAGGCGGAAAAGAACAGTGGTTACGACTTGGACGAGGGTATCGCCGATCTCTCATCTTCTGATGGAGAGGGAGGCACTTCAGACGAGGGCAGCGGTGATGCCCTCGACGAGGATGGCCTTGTTGTTCCCCGCACCAAAGTCACAAAACTGACGCGAGGCGACGATTCGCCTGCCCAGCGCTACCTCTCCCCGGCAGAGGTGCGGTGGAGGCTGGCAAGACTGTTCGATAAGGAACAGGAGGTCCTGGCACTGGTGTACTGCAAGCAGCCTCGGTCAAAGGTCACCACCGCCTTGTCTTCCGATATGTTCTTCCTGGAGAGCGTTCTTGTCCCGCCCAACCGCTTCCGCCCGGAGGCTAGGACCGGTGACTCTCAGATCGCCGAGGCTCAGCAGAACAACCTCTACAAGATGATCATCAGAGCGTCAGCCAAGCTGGCGTCTATATACAGGCAAATCCAAGACCAATCGAGAGGAATCATTATCGATCCGTCATCGAGGGGGGCCAGAAGCATGACACAGCTTCATGAGGCCTGGACGGAGCTCCAGGAGGCCGTCAATTCCCTGATAGACCGCAATCTCAATCCTATCCAGGGAGCTGCCGCCAAGAGGAATGAGGAGGGTATAAAACAGAAGCTCGAGAAGAAAGAGGGTCTGTTCCGGAAGAACATGATGGGGAAGAGAGTCAATTATGCCGCACGAAGTGTCATCTCTCCGGATCCCAACATTGAGACCAACGAGATCGGCGTTCCTCCGGTTTTTGCTCGCAAGTTGACTTTCCCTGAGCCCGTGACGAGTCATAATTTCAAGGACATGCAACAGGCTGTCATAAATGGTGTGGAAAAGTGGCCTGGTGCGTCAGCTATCGAGAACGAGAACGGCCAGACGATCAACCTTCGCAACAAGTCGATGGAGGACCGTGTCGCCCTCGCAAATCAGCTCCTGGCCCCGACAAACACGACCTCCAGCGGTCTGAGAAACAAGAAGGTCCACCGCCATCTCGCTAATGGCGACGTGGTTCTGATGAACCGACAACCGACCCTGCACAAGCCGTCCATAATGGGCCATAGGGTGAGGGTGCTGCCAGGAGAAAAGACAATTCGCATGCACTACGCCAACTGCAACACCTATAACGCTGACTTCGACGGCGATGAGATGAATATGCACTTCCCTCAAAACGAAGTGGCCCGCGCTGAGGCACTGCAGCTGGCTGATACCGATCATCAGTACATCTCCGGAACAGCGGGAAAGCCGCTACGCGGTTTGATTCAAGATCATTTGTCTGTGTCGGTCGCGCTCTGCAATCTGGACACTTTCTTCGACAGACAGTCGTACCAACAGCTCATCTACGGTGCCCTACGTCCGGAGAGTGGCCATATCCTCGGTGAGAGAATCGAGCTGATTCCCCCAGCAATTCTAAAACCCGTGGCCAGATGGACGGGTAAACAGGTCATCACGACCATCCTCAAGAACATCAAGCCTCCAAATTATGGTAACCTGTGGATGAGTGGAAAGACACAGATCCCAGCCGCACGCTGGGGCGAGGGCTCAGATGAAGCTGCTGTCTTGTTCCATGATGGAGTTTTCATCTCAGGTATCCTCGACAAATCTCAGCTTGGACCGAGCTCTGCCGGCTTCATCCACTCCGTGCATGAGGTTTATGGACCAGCCGTGGCTGGCAGGCTCCTCAGCAGCATGGGCCGTCTGCTGACACGCTACCTCAACATGAGGGCGTTCACATGCGGCATGGATGACCTACGGTTGACGCGAGAAGGCGAGGAGAACAGGAAGAAGAAGCTAGTTGCCGCGTCCGATATTGGTCTTCGCATCGCCGCCAAGTACGTGTCGCTGGAGAAGCAGCAGCCCGAGGCGTCCGATCCAGAATTACTCGCCCGACTGGAGGAGGTCATGAGGGACGACAGCAAGCAGGAGGGACTCGACATACTCATGAATCAAGGCAATAGCACGATCTCCTCGGCCGTTACAGAGGCATGCCTACCCAATGGGCTCGAAAAACAATTTCCAAAGAACCAGATGCAGTCTATGACTACGTCTGGTGCCAAAGGCAGTCAGGTCAACGCCAATCTCATCTCGTGCAACCTCGGCCAACAGGTTCTAGAAGGTCGTCGTGTGCCCTTGATGGTCAGCGGTAAATCACTGCCAAGTTTCCGTCCATATGACTCGAACATCCGAGCAGGTGGCTACATCGTCAATCGATTCTTGACAGGCATCCGGCCGCAAGAGTACTATTTCCATCACATGGCAGGACGCGAAGGCCTGATTGACACGGCTGTCAAGACCTCCCGCTCTGGATACCTCCAGAGATGTCTCATCAAGGGTATGGAGGGCCTCTCAGTCGGATATGACAGCTCTGTCCGCGATTCCGACGGCACGTTGGTCCAATTTCTCTACGGCGAGGATGGCCTTGACATCGCAAAACAGAAGTACCTCACGAATTTTGGTTTTGTTCTCCGCAATTTCGAATCTCAGATGGAGCAGACACATTACGCCGAGGCGAATGTCCTCGGGTTGTTTGACCATAAAGATGACTTCTTCAAGAAGAACAAGCTTGCCGTCAAGAAGTCAAAGGCTAACATTACCAACACGGATGAACCAGTCAACTGCGTGGTTAACCCCGCGAGGCATGCGTTTGCTACCTCAGAAAAGTTCTACGACGCCATGTCCGACTACATCAAGACGAATAAGGACGGCCTTGTCAGGGACAAGAAGAAAAAGGGCGACACATACCGAGGACCAGGAATCACTGCGCTCCCTCGGAAACAAGCTGAGAAGATATTTGCAGCCAAATATCTGAGGTCTCTTGTCGAGCCTGGCGAGGCGGTTGGTATCGTTGCCGGTCAGTCGGTGGGCGAGCCGTCCACCCAGATGACACTGAACACATTCCATTTGGCTGGACACTCGGCAAAGAACGTGACACTTGGTATCCCTCGATTGCGCGAAATTCTGATGACGGCCAGTGCGGACATTTCGACTCCCTCCATGACGCTGGTGCTGAACGAAGAGCTTTCGGAGGCAGATGGAGAGAAGTTTGCGAAGGCTATCAGTGTCCTTCCCCTCTCTCATGTTACGGACAGCGCGACCGTCAGCGAACGGGTCGGGAAGGGCATCGGCTATCCTTTGGCCAAAATTTTCCTCATTCGCCTGCGCTTCTTCCCCTCGTCTGAGTATGAAGAGACGTACAACATCAAAATTTCTGATGTGCTCGATACGGTCGAGAAGAAATTCCTGGGCCAGCTCCAAGCCATGGTCAAAAAGGAGATCAAGAAGAAGAGCAACAATGCCACCGCGGCGACTCCAGAGGTTGGCGTCAAGACTGGAACCATCCAGATGGCCGATCCAAACCGTGAAGGAGGCGGTCGGAGTGGCGGGGATGACGAGGATGACGACGACGATGACGGAGATGACGACGCGACAAATGCAAAGCAACGAGCCAACCGCAACGAGGCCGCATCGTACGGCCCCAACGACGATGAGGATGATGCCATCCAGCATCGTCTGGAGCAGGAGGCCACCGAGGGCGATATAGAAGAGGATGGGGGATTCGAAGGGAGCCCACCTCCCAGCGGCTATGACAGCGAGGATGAGAGCAAGGCCTCGCAGGAGGCTGGCGGTGCAGAGAGTTATACTCGTGAGCAGCGCGTTAAGAGCAAGCATCCGCAGGTCACCAGATTCCGTTGCAACGAGGTCAACGGGAGCTGGTGTGAGTTCGAGCTAGAGTTTGACGTCAACATCCCCAAGATCTTGATGCTGAATCTTGTTGAGGATGCCGTTCGCAAGACTCTCATCCAGCAAATTCATGGCATCGGGCAGTGCACCTTTGTGGCCAAGGAGAAGATGACAGATGTGCGGACCGGAGAGGAGGTCGAGGTCTCGGTAGTGCACACGGCGGGGGCCAACCTCCAGGCTATGCAGCGGTTCGGCGAGTACATCAACCCGAACAAGATCTCAACCAACGATATCGCGGCTGTTCTGGCAGTATACGGCGTCGAAGCTGCCCGAAACAGTATCATCCAGGAGTTGAGCAACGTCTTCGGATCGCACGGCATCAGCGTGGACAACCGACATCTGAACCTGATCGGCGACCATATGACAAGGAACGGAGGCTTCTCGCCGTTCAACCGGATGGGTCTGCGTGGTAACGTGAGCCCCTTTACGAAGATGAGCTTCGAGACCACCCTGGCCTTCCTCAAGGACGCACTGCTGGATGGTGACTGGGACGATCTCAGCACACCGAGCAGCCGTCTGGTCATGGGAAGGCTGGGCAAGGTGGGGACGGGTGCATTTGACATCTTCACCCAGGCACCGATGAGTCACTACGACCCCATGCGGGCAGACGACGAGATGGAGCAGTAGGCTGACGGGGGGCGAATCACTGCTACACTGCTATGTTGGTCGTTCCTCTTTCAAGTGGCGTTTGGTGAGGGGATGTTTCATAATAGGTCAAGCTCATTATTATCTTCTACATTAGAATAGAAAAGTCTTTGCAATGCTGAATTCCTGCTGCCACGCCACTTTGGTTTCCTTGTTCCTTTCTGCCATGGAAAAACCCGCATGTAGCGTATAGTGAGCGTCCCACGTAAGCCAAGGCAGCCAGCTCGCGCCGAGAACCAACCATACATAACCAACCCACCGCCATTTGATGGCCGCTGGCAGCCACGCGTTGTTGGCAACACAACACACAACGTGGACCGTGATGATGGCGCGTAGCGTGTAGCTATAATTAGCACTTAGAAATACAGAGTGCTTGTGAATGAACAAAGACGTGGATGAGAAGAAAGAGATCGTACGGCCTAGAAGAATAAGCCCCAGCAACTTTGGAGCGGGCAGAGCAGCCATGTGGCCCCACGACAGCTTCGCCGCCTAACGTAAGCTGCTAGCAGAGAATACCCAGGAGGCACGACCACGTCATCGTATCACTTCCAGAGGGCTGGCTGGCCTGGGACATTTCGCGACGCGTCAACAAATCCCGCCAGTAATGGCCACTATTCAAAACCGCGTCGCGTGACACTCTACAGACAGGTTGAATGCGCAATAAGGGCACAGTAGTCACACACACACACACACACACACACACACACACACACACACACACAAGGCACAGCACTGTCATGCAGGGTAGAGAAACGTAGCGGAGGGTTGTGATCATAAAGTTCCCTTGTTCAGTTCGGGGGCAGCATCCCATTAGCTGCATAATCTAATGTACAACCCAACCAGAAAACAACGCATCGTGAACGCCAATGTAGACCCTTCCCGTGTGGATATGACCATTCGTCAACCGAGCATTGCTGAAAAAAATCATCGTAAACCATCCCAAACCAGCGCAATCAGAAAAGGCACCACCCCATGAGGGCAGCTTAGTTGCGCTCACCACGGAGGCGGCGGGCAAGCTGGATGTCCTTCTGTAAGGTTGTTAGTGATGTTATGACCAGGGGTGCAGGACGCGTCGCGTCATGTGGGGTCTGTTATTGGGTAGGAGCGGTAGACACTTACAGACTGGATGGTGACACGCTTGGCGTGGATGGCGCACAGGTTGGTGTCCTCGAAGAGGGAGACGAGGTAGGACTCGACCGACTCCTGCAGGGCACCGATGGCGGAGGACTGGAAGCGGAGGTCGGACTTGAAGTCCTGGGCGATCTCACGGACCTGTGTTGTGGTAGAACGCGTCAGCAAGATGCCGAGTCACGACGACAGGAATGGACCCCCAAAAAAGGGGGAGACACGGAAAGAACTCACCAGACGCTGGAAGGGGAGCTTGCGGATGAGCAGCTCGGTGGACTTCTGGTAGCGACGGATCTCACGCAGAGCGACGGTACCAGGCTTGTAGCGGTGAGGCTTCTTGACACCTCCGGTGGAGGGGGCGGACTTGCGAGCAGCCTTGGAGGCGAGCTGCTTGCGGGGAGCCTTGCCACCAGTGGACTTACGGGCGGTCTGCTTGGTGCGGGCCATTGTGATGATGCAGAAAAGTGATGATGACGATGAGAAAAGTTGGTATTGTTGGTGGGGGACGATGGATTTGATGGAAAAAACAACCGGCTTGATGACCGACTGATGGATGTGGTGGGTGGAGTTGGGTGATGTAGAAGGGAAAAAGCGCGGGTGGTGGAAAGAGGTGGGGGAAAGGGTCTTAAGTACCAGTGGCGGGCTGCAGGTTTGGCTGGTGGCTGATCTGCAGTGGTGCTGATTTAGAGATTAGCGTTGGGTTGGGGGGGTTGGGTGGGTGTCGCCTTTTTCAGGGGTGGCCTGTGCTTTTCCCGATTGGTGTGACTTTTGCGCTGGGGGTGTGTGTTGTTATTTTTTTTTTTTCTTCGGGGGGAGAATGATGCAAGTCACAGGGCAGCGCCAGTGTTTAACAAAAGCCGGTGGGCACTGCAGAAACGTGCAATCGATTTTTGGTGGGAAATTTGGGCCTGGGAGGCCAGAAGACAGGGATGGCTCGGCCCAGCAGGTTTTTGATTGGGTGGATGCACTCTTGGCACAACCGCGCTTTCCCGTTTTGAGCAGACGAGCACTGGGAACGTCAAAAAGTCAGTCAACAAGACAGTCAGTCAATCAGTTTTTACGGCACGCTAGCAGGCATTGCAAACCAGATCAAAGAACGAGAGATTTACAGGGGCCAGAAACAGTCACGCAGTCAGGCAACCCACACAGGGGTGCGCAACAAGGCGGCTGCTCCACAAACATGCAGTGCAGTTTGCATTACAACGATAATAATCATCATCAGTATATTATTACCTGAAGCTACAGGTACCAGGTGCAGCAGCAGACAGCTTGTAGGGCCCAGATGCTATTGTTAGGAAGAGAGAACCATACGTAGGTAAGATGTCTCACAAACTACGTACATGATTCTGAAAAGTGCTTTTATCTTCACAGAGAGGGCAAGAGGAGAGAGAGAGGCAGTGCGATAAGACGGACTTGATCCCCCCGTACCGTGAAACTTCAGCTGACCAGACAGCGCACCGAAAGAAAAGAAAGAAAAAAAGGACTGGTGTCTTTAGTGCCCATAGTCAAATTAAACCAGGGCAGGTTGTGTCGTCGGAGCTGGAGCTAGGGCTGCGTGCGGGAAAAAAAAGCGAAAAAGTCGCGTACTGATTCTGGGCCCCCCCCCACCCCCCAGTCTGTGGAGTGATCTGGCGCACCCGCCCCTGCATCAGGCCTCCCTACTTAATGCCTTTCCCCTTCCCCGCGTCAACAACAACCCTCCAGCCGCGCTTGTTCCCGTTCTGCTACATCACATCTGCCTTCAATAATACAGCCTCTGCATCTATCCGTCGCGGTAAATCCTCCTGCTTCACATCAATTCTTCAACACAATCATCTTCTCTACTCTCCCCCATCAATCAATATGACTGGACGTAAGTTTAACAGGTCCCCCCCCTCTCCTCTCCTGGACCTCACGCTCGATGGCTGACATTCTTTCATAGGTGGCAAGGGCGGCAAGGGTCTCGGCAAGGGTGGTGCCAAGCGTCACCGAAAGATTCTTCGTGACAACATCCAGGGTATCACAAAGCCCGCCATCCGCCGTCTCGCTCGTCGTGGTGGTGTCAAGCGTATCTCTGCCAGTAAGTTGAGGCCCTCGAACATTGATCGTCGTCGTCATCACAACGCGTCTTTCATCTTACTAGCAACGGGCACGTACTAACAAACCCCTTTCAGTGATCTACGAGGAGACTCGCTCTGTCCTCAAGTCCTTCCTCGAGGGTGTCATCCGTGATGCCGTCACCTACACTGAGCACGCCAAGCGCAAGACCGTCACCTCGCTCGACGTCGTCTACGCCCTGAAGCGACAAGGCCGTACCCTCTACGGTTTCGGTGGTTAGACACCCTACGACTCATGTCACGTCACGATTGTTTTCTGTTCTCGCGCGGCGGAATGGCGGGGAAAGGCTTGGCACCAGGAATGCTTTGGGTTGTGCCTGCGATGTGATGAATTCTGGGATTCGGTTTCTGCTTTGGGTTCTCTGTACCATACGGGCAAACGGTGTTCACGTGGATAACATAATTGATACCTCCCACGCTTGAGGAGGCGGTTCTCTTGATGACACTTGCTTCTTGCTTCCATACCCTCGTGCGCCACCATTTCTGTGATAGGCCCATCCACTGGCATGTTTTTCTGTGGTGGTACATGGTACACACCCATGATGCCCGCCTAGTTCTTTCGTCTCCATGCCTTCCAAGGTCGTGAGGTTCAGCTTACCCAGTACTGGGTTGGTGATTCCCTGTACTTTACAAAGTGCAATGAAAGACTGCTTGTATTCAAAAATCAGAAAATGTCTTGAGATTTGATTTTAGCAAGGACTCAAGCAATAGTATGCTTCTTTTCCATCTCGAACACGTAAAGAAAAGCGGAATGTGCAGCCACAATAGTCTTGTTTATTTCTAATCTTTTCCACGAAAAAGGCATGGCCCTCGTTGGTTCTAGGCCCATTTCCATCTTGTACTGCCTGACACTGACTTGGTTTGCGACATCTTGCAACATGGAGAAAGAGGACCTAGACATTTAGGCTTCGGTGACCAGAACGGCTGGTAATCCTCGAAAACAGAATGCGAGTCGCACGAATATGCCCCTCTCACAGCAGATTGGCCCCTGCAGTGAGATATCCGCTTGGGTCCTCATCTCATCGTTGTTAGGAAGAAGCACTCGCGGTATTTAGATGACCAATATTACAATCGGTTTCGCAACCTATGCGAATTCTTCTTCCAGAGTTAGCTTTCAGCAGTCTAGACAATGCTGAAGAGGCCCAGAAACAAATCTCGCGGTGGTCGATCAGGCCTCGACAGACCCACCCACGGTGCCTCTACCTCATTTTCCACTCTCCCTACCCCTCCACCCACCGCTAGGTCTGTCTCGATCGGCAAGGCACACACGTGGTCTGAACGCTTCGGGCTGTTCCTTGTCGATGAAAGCGCCATGGGTCTCGAGCAGGATGGCCGTTACCCCATCGATGTCATCGAAGTATATGGTCTGAACAGAGAGATGTCTACGCAACCTGGACACACCCGAACAGAACAGTTTGGATGAAGGATATTCTCCCAAGCTTCATCTCTGGGTGCCGAGTCTATACCTATGGATGTCCCTCCCAGGTGGCTTTCGGTTCATCGTTTGCTACCCTCCAGGAACTCTCACGAGGGTTTCTGAGTCATGTAGGGGATATTATGAAGATGTAGGCAAATTAAGGAACAAGGAGGGAGGCAATCCTTTCTCTGCTTCTTTGTTGGCTGTGCCGACTTATACAACAGGAGCATCGCTCGATTGGTTTTGTCTGTCATAACCTTTGTGGTATTGTTTGCAAGCAGGTAATTGTGCCTTGTCTGAAATTTGCTTCTCCAGGGCACATGCTGAACCTTGAGCAGGCCTTGATCTTTGTCCCTGTTGAGATCCAGTCATTGGCATAACATTCCCGATTTATTCGAAGACAGCCTCAACCGGATCTCAACCCGGAACTATCAGAACCGACTCCTAGACCATTGGAATCCGGTTGCATTGGCTTGTATTTAGGTCCCAGGCCGAACATCTGCGATAATGGGTATTGTCCACAAAGACTTTATACCCCTCTGTATGAATCAACGAGATATCTGCAAATTCCCGAACAAGCGTGCAGCTTGCAAGGCATTGTGCTGAGCTCTTCGAGAAATCACCTGTCAACCGCAGAATGTAAAATACCAGCCCGTTCGCACGAGCTCTTATTCCTCCCAGATAAGTAAGCCTAGACATAACTATAACCATGGGCTCTCGAGGCTCTAATAAAGTAAAAAGAATTTAGTAGTATTGAAAATTTTGCATGATGCTTTTCAGTGCATTCAATGTGGCCGACTAGAGATAAAAGCTTCCAAAGCCTATCAAAGGGATTTGGCAACGGATTCCGACTAATCCTTAATCTGTGTCTGCTAAATCCAGCGTTCCACACAGTTCAGTCAGTTCAGTTCAGCACCCCTCGACTGTTTAACTGTTTATATTAGTGGACGACTGACTGCTAAAACTGCTAAGAAATATACTCAATTGCCATTAATATACGTCTTCAATCATAGTAATAGTAACAAGACCCGTATACATAGTCTAGCCGACATAAATAATAATGAGAAATCGTAGGCTTTGTTACAATCTGATTCCGCGCGAGGTCCAGATCGGTAATGGAGTGCGCTTCCGCTTTACTCTTGAACCCATCCAACTGGCGAGGATAAAGGTGCTAGGGCCATCACCGTTCCTCACGACAATGCGGAGGAGATCTTTCAACAAGCCGAAGGAGTATTATCTAAACTCAAAAGAAGAGCTTCTATGCGACAGCTAAAAGGAGTGACCACTCCCTGCTGACTGGAAATGGCTATGGCCTATATAGCTGCGTAGACGGTCGGACTCACACAGCTTCTATATAGCCATTTCAGCCTCGCGGATACCGAGGCTTCAAGGACTACATGGAAAGCCTCAAGAAAAACTCGGTCAAGTTCGAAGCGATCCGCGACATGCTTCTTTAGATGGTCAGAGACAAGAACAAGGCATTAGCGCTGCAGGATAAGTCCGGGAAGCAGCACGCAGTCATCTTCTTCAGCCAACCCCTCAATGCAGCTCTTATATACTTATTCATAGCCAGTGACGAGATCTTGATAGCACATATCGACCCCTATTTCCTCAGTACAGGAGTCTGCAAGAAGGACCGCCCCGAAATCATAGCCGAGATGAATGAGAAATGCACCTATGAGAGCAAGAACAAGATTCTAATTGCCGTCTCTACTCTTGCTGCAGAGGGATACAATATCTAACTAGCATGCTATATAATCTTCCCGGAGCCTGTAGATGCCCTATCTAAGCATTTGCAGACTGTAGAGATAATACAGGCAGGGACAGACAGCTAAAGTCCATTATCGAAAAGGGCAATGTTATAGAGAAGTGTGGCTATAGTGAAATAGCAGCAAAGCTTGCAGTTTCTCAGGCGATCTACAGGGTAGAAAATACGCCGCTGATCTGATAAAGATTGCTTACATAGCGCCGCCGATCATTGTCTATCTGCATGAGGTTCGGACAACCTAGACAGGGCCGCATTGACTGTCTCCTTGTCCCATTTCCACTTAAGCTCGCCACGAAGTCCCCGGGGGTCGCGATTGCTGGCCTGAGTTTCGAACCATTTCATTAGGCCCTTCTGTTTTTCTGAAGGGTCCTCAGCGTCGTATGCCTCCAGCAACTCCAGCCAGCCAGTATACCCGCCGATGTCCTCGGCACAGCCATGACCCTCTCCATCAAGGCAGGCGAAGCCGCTGGTAGGGTCCGCCCGTCCAACGCACGTGATAACGTGCTCCCAGTCATCACCAAAGTCGTAGTTGTAGGTGAACGCCTTGCCAGATGTTGTAGGGTTGTCCAGGAGGGTGAAGAGCTTGAATTTGGAGCTATCTCGACTCGGGGGCAGCGATGGCAGACCGGGAATCTGGAAAGGCTCGTCAACGGTATCTAGGTCGGTGATCTTGAAGATAGGCAATGGCCCTGCAAGCCTGTGCTCACGGCCCGAAGGGTTGTCCTGATCGTAGATGTCAAAGTCATATAAGTGGGTGTTTGCCCAGCCGAACGCGACGAGGAGCGCCTGGTGCAGAGAAGGAAAGGTACTAGTAGCTGGACACGACAAAGTACGAGAGATGCGCGGGTTGGTGAAGTGCCTGGGGTGCAAGTCGACCTTGAGAATATAGTTCTGGCGTTTGCACTCGGACTTGTGGACTTGCCAGTCCTGCCCTTGACAATCGGCCCCTGGGGATATTTAAACCCTGAGTCAGCCATCGTGGCGTGATTGTCATAACTCATATAGTCTTATCACAATAGCAGCGAGACTGACAGCGGCTGCATCGGAGGAGCGTTCCCCCCTGCTTGCCGCAGAAGGCACAGCTATCAGACATGCTGAATGCTTCAAGAGCGACTGACTACAAGACTTCTTCTGGTAGAAAGGTCGATTCGTTGGTGGTGGTACAAATGTGGCTTCTCGTGCCACCTTGATCCTCAATTAACTGTACTGTGAGTTACAATAACAGTCTGGTTAACGAAGAGGTCTGTGGTGGTATTGTTCAATTTAGGAAAAAAAATTAAACGGTGAACTATCTAGAACTGGAAGCGATTTTTATAAAGTGAGCGCCTGGTTTAGATAAAGTGCGCTAGCCCCTTTAAGTTTAGTATTACTCGCTGGCATGGCCCAAGGCACTCTTAGGGCTACTTAGGCCCTCTCTACTATTATAATTATCACGATATTCCTCTCTAGCAAGCACGAATACTATAATAAGCACTGCAGTTATTATAACCCATCCAACATGCAGGTCACAAACAGGTCACACGGAACAACTATCCGGAAGCCAGGAAACCAGGATCCAACATTTATAGGAAAACCAGGAGCTTACGTAGTCCAGGGGTTAGGGTTAAGGGCCCGCCAGACAAGGGTGGACCGCGAGGACCGCGAGCGGTCTTGTCGATTGTTATGACCCATCCAACATGCAGGTCACGAAACAGGTCACAGGCAAACAAGGACCAGGTGTCATGACT
>JACWQW010000184.1:0-50885 GCA_014849355.1 Cryphonectria radicalis
CCCCCCCCCCCCCCCCCCCCCCCCCCCCCCCCCCCCCCCCCCCCCCCCCCCCCCCCCCCCCCCCCCCACAACCACCCCCCCCCCCCCCTCTCCTCAAGTGCAAGCCCAGCCGTCAACTCCCAGGTGGCCCGTGTATGTACGTACCCCGGTACCGAAGAACTTACCATAGTACGATGTAGTACCGTACATACCATAGCAGTAAAGTAATGACGGCACCACAGGACAAGGGTTTCGAGCACTGTACCGCAGTAGGAGCCCAGACGACAAGGGTTGTTGGAGGGGTGGAGAGATGTGTGATGCAGGGGATCCCTACCCTGGGCATCTCGGCCTAGGCACTTGGGGAGACCGCCTAGGTACTCCGGTACCTCCCAGCACACCCTAAAGTGCTGCTGCAGCAGCAAGGAGCTGGGTACGGGTACGGGCTACGTACCTGCCGTGCAACTCGGCCTGAGGGCCCCCTCCTCCTCCTCCTCCTTCCCCCCCAAGTCCTCGCGCCGATTTCTGGGGTGGGCGGGTTGGACAAAACGGTCACCAATTCCCTTTCGACCCCTCTCACGCACCGCAGTGAACCCAATCCAGTGTCTGATCAGTTCTTGTTACTGGCCCAGTCCACTCACCCAACCCCATCCGAAACCTGAAGCCTTTCTCGATCTCGACCACAACCCGCGCACGACCAAACAAACTACCGTACAATCGACCTTCTCCTCTTCTTCTTGCCTCCTTCTCCCCCCCCTCCCAACACCCACTACCAACTCCTCCACTACTTCGTACTTTTTCCTTTTTCTTCTTCTTATGCCCCTTGAGATGGTCATGATGCCAATCTAGACACGCCACCTTCCTTTTCCTTTTTCGTCATCTTTTTCCTTTTCATTCTAGTCAGAGTTTTGGCGGCTTCAGTCGAGCCTTTTGCTCTTTTTAACTCATTATGTCGTTGTGCAACGACCACTTCACGTTCACGGTCACGTTCACGATCCCGTCCACGGTCTTCCACAAGCTCAACCCAAGCTCACGATCACGACGACATGATGGAGCCCCCACAACCACCACAGTCCGACCACGGGTCTGACCGTACTCCACCCCAACTCAACACCTTATATCCACCTCACCCGCCCTCTCGCACCGCCAATAGCACACCCGTGTCCTCTCCAGGACTCTTCAGTCCCGTCAACCCTCGCGCGACCATGTCACTACCGTCCTCACAGTCCGTCTCCGAGAATACGACACCTGCTGCCCAGAACAGTCCATACCTGCACCCTCTGCAGACCACCACCCACACGGTTCGAGAGTAAGTTGCCCCCGGGTTCATCTCCCCTTGGACCAGGAAATATTCTTCCTGTGTCATAATACTGTGATCTTTCTCTCTCTGGCTAGAGCAGGAGACCCTGAGAAGGGCTCACCTGTAGGACTGGAGAGAAAAAGAATCACGGTCTCGGACCGCTGCTTTTTTTCTTTCTTTTTTCTTTTGCATGACGGAGAGGAGGAAGATCAGATTGCTGACGTAGAGCTGTATAGGACACACGTCGCCAATGTCGATAGGGATTACACGACCGGCCGTAAGATCATCAATCACTACGAGGTCATCGAAGAGATAGGACGTGGTGTGCACGGCAAGGTCAAGCTGGCCCGCGACCTCCACACGAACCAGAACGTGGCCATCAAGATCGTCCCTCGATTCTCCAAGAAACGTCGACTCGGCAGGATCACGCAAAATGTGTCCCCATTCGAGAAGACGAAGAGGGAGATTGCCATCCTCAAGAAGATCAGACACCCCAACGTTGTAGCTCTCCTCGAGGTCATCGATGACCCGGATTATAAGAAAATCTATCTCTGCCTCGAGCATGTTGAGTGTGGGGAGGTCATCTGGAGGAAGAAGGGTCTCCCGCACATCTGCGCTTTCGAACGTCAGCGGATCGAGAGGGAGATGAGAGGGGAAGTGCTCACCGAGGAAGAGGAACACTACATTCTCAACCTGGAGCGCAGGTACAACCTCAAGGAGCTGAAAAGGGCCCGTCTTGCAGAGAAGAATGGCATACAACCCGGTCCCTGGAGCCTGGAATTCGGTCCGGACGACGCATCGCGAGTCTCGGAAACAGGAGGGTCGGATGCTGAGGCCGCCTGGTCAAATTCAGGCTCCCCTGCGGGTCGCATGTCTGCACCCCCTTCGCAGCCTCCATCCAGGACGCAGTCAATGCGATCCATGGCTGGCGCCGAGTTCGAAGCATCACCGACTGCTTACGACTATGAAGACAACGACGAAACGCCCGGCACTTTCTCAACCGTCACTCCTACCAATGCCCTCGACGGAACCATGTACGGTGCATACGACGACATGCAGTTTCGAGAACGCTCCCCCAGCATGGCTGACTCCATCATCTCACACATGTCTTCTGTCGACTTCAATCCCCATACTCACGATCCATTTGCCGATGACTTCTCTTACGTACCTTGCTTCACCATCGACGAGGCAAGGCGGGCCTTCAGAGATGTCGTGCTTGGTCTTCAGTATCTGCACTACCAAGGGATTGTCCACAGGGATATCAAGCCGGCGAACCTGCTCTGGACCAAGGAGCACACCGTCAAGATCTCGGACTTCGGTGTGTCTTATTTCGGCAGGCCCATAAGAGACTTCGAGCTCGTCGACACCGTCTCCGAGTCCGAAGCACAGGACTTTGATGACGAGCTGGAGCTCTCCAAGACTGTTGGCACGCCGGCCTTCTTCGCGCCAGAGCTGTGCTACACCGATCTCGACAGTGGGCCACCCCCAAAGGTCTCGGAGAAGATTGACATCTGGTCTCTCGGGGTCACCCTCTACTGCATGATCTTTGCGAGAATACCCTTCTTGGCCGAGGACGAGTTCCAGATGTTCAAGAAAATTGCAACCGACCAGGTGTACATACCCAACAGACGCCTGCGGCCTGTCGACCCGTCAACGTCGCCCAAGGCTCTGGCTTTCAGCAACAGGGAAGTACGCCCTCCCTACCGCGATGATTATGCACTCGTCTACGAAGATGTCGACGAGAACCTGCGGGATCTTTTGGCCAAGATGCTTGTCAAAGATCCCAGGAACCGCATCGAGCTACGTGATATCAAACGACACCCTTGGATCCTCGCAGATATGCCCAACCAGGTTGGATGGATTGACGACACGGATCCGTACCGGCAGACCGAGGGCCGCAAGATCCAGCTTACCGACAAGGACCTGCATGATGCCGTCATCCCTTTCACTTTGATCAAGCGTGCAGGCAAAAAGGTCGAGACCGGCTTCAAGAAGACCCTCAAATACATCTCAGGGCCGTTCTCTGACCGCACTGAGGAAGGATCTAGAAAGAGAGCCACCAGCAGCGCGGCCAGCTCGGTAGGAGAGAGCCCTGCCCTCACCCCCGTCATACCAGGTCTGCGTGATGGCCGGAGGAAGAGCTTGCGCGGAGACGCCGAATACTTCCCACCCGTGAGGGAACAACACCAGCTCCCCCAGAGAGACCACCCGTTGACATACAGCGTGACGGCTAGCCCAGACGAAACCCCGCCAACAGGTGATGCGTCGACCTCCAAGAACCCGACGCCGTCCGGCCACTACTCTTTTCAACAAGCCTCGGAGGCCTTTGGAGTGGATCCTCACAGCAATGAAGAGACCGCAGAACGCCAGACACCCACGCCATCTCGATACGAGTTTCCGCGGCGGCACAGACATTCGCAATCCATCTCGAACGCTACCCTAGCACTGCACCACAACATTCTCGAGGCCCACACTGCGCCAACCACACCTGCTGTCGAGAGCGTGGACGATTCATCAAGCGGCCTGTCCCGACCGGGACGCGATGTTACCGCCTCTCCCGAGGACTCGGCCAGATCCCAGTCGGTCGATCGGGCCCTGGTTTTCAATTCCCATGACAAACGAGCCGAGCCAAAGGTGGCGGTCAGTACCTTTGTGGCGCCTGGAAGCTTCGAGCAGCCGAGGCGACTGCAACAGATGCGGTCTTTGGACCTCACTGGCACGGTTTTCGACAGTCCTCTGCCCTCCCCGCTTCTCTTCTCCAACCAAGCAATCACAGCATACCAAGCCTTTGTCCAACACAAATCCGAGACCACGCTGGATAAGTTTCAGACGGTGGTTAAGATAGATGAGAGGCCTGTGACAGCCCACCGTGTCAAGGATTTGGAAGGCAAGACACCTCCGCCCCGGAACTACAACACGTCGACGGCGGAGTCCTTTGCGCGTGCACAGGAGATTCAGCGTCGCCGCGAAAGACTTGAATACGAGGAACGGATCAACAACTACCACCAGCAGCAGCAAGAAGACTTACAACCCCCTGCCGAGATAGATCCGGCCAAGGTGCCGTGTCCCCCATCTCCTGATGACGATGGCTTCCTGGCTGGTCAGGCAGTATCCCGCGAAGACACTTGTAGCACCAAGTTTTCTTCCAAGTCCAACTCCGGTGATGCAATAGCAACGCCGTGGACCAGTCCTAGTGTGATGACTTCTCCGGTCAGCTATACGACCTCGGCATCCCAGAAGGATTTCGCGGAAACGGTCTTCCAATCCGACCCATCTCTCCCCGCCTTGCTGAGCGGGGCTTCATCCGTGTCGGCAGATCCGGAGGGCGAGCCCGTGGGCGTTCCTGCTCGAGTTAATCGCTCGGCTGCCTTCGAGACGACCGACTCCCTCACTCCTCCGGCTCTGGTCAAAGAACCGGATACAGGGTTTCCACTCGATGACGCAGCTTTTGATCACTCAGACCAAACCTCGTTTCAGGTTGACGACCTTGAGCCTGACAGCGTGAACTTCTCCAACGCCACCGCTACTCCGCTTGGCTCGCGGTCCATCCATGACGGAGACGACACGGACAGTGACGATGACGGACTCTTGATGATGAGCCGCCGGTCTAAGAAATCCAACGCGCTCAAAGACTCTCCGAAGCACACCTTTCGAACAAGAAGACGAGGCACAAATGCTTCTGTCGGCAGCACAGATACTGCCAAAAAGATCTTGTCACCTGACGAGTGAGGGCTGATTCTGGTACCTCAACCCCCCTCCTCGAGCTTTCAACCCACCAGTGTGGAAGTGTTGTAATAAGCATTGCCATCACAAGTGGCTCTGCTTCATGAGACGAACACCTCTTCTCGGGCGTCGCAATTTCTTCTATTTTTTTATTATTCTTTTTCTCTGTAAGAACTTGGGATCAGCTATGCAGAGAGATGGGACGGAAAAACTGCATTGGTCGGCCATCTGTTTATTTTTTATTGTTCTTCACATGATTCCCACGCGTACATAAGGGCATCTGAACCCAATGAAGAGCTACACTGATGGGCTTTGGGATTGCATATAATATCACACACTAGCATAGCGCCACCTCCCTCACTGCAAGGGGAACACACAAGAGGTCTGGCTCCTTGGCGTTGTACAAGTTTTTTTTTGGGAGGTCTGTGGGATGGCTGGTCGGCTTGGGGATGCCGTCACCGCCGAGGATTCTTCTGACATGCATTTTCTGCTTGCATTGAGATTGATACCTGCGAGTGGGGGAGCAAAGGGACATCCGTTTTGAGATGTACCCAAGGGGGAATCCTTCAGTTCACCTGTTTGCGCAGTCTAGAGCAGCGAGGAGTCCTGCGGGGGGGGGGAGGGGGGCAGAGGTTGTTTGTCTCGCGTCGCGGGCTTTCTAACCGCAGCGGGAACTACAGGCGAATTGTGTTGGTGACTTTTCAACGTTCCCATCCTCTCTTATCAAGCAAGGGCTTCTAAGGGGGGTTTTTTTCCCTTCTCCCTTGCAAATTGAGTGGCAAAGTAGCTCAAAAGGGATCGCTGGGGTTGAACATGAAGGAAACCTCTTTCAATGTGCGCTGCGCTACACGTGGCCGTGAGATAGCAATAGGTCGTATACCCGACGAGGCTGAATCGAGATGGCTTTCCTTTGCGGAAGGCTCTTGACATACAAAATTCGTACCGATTCTTTTCCGTGTGCAGTAGTGTTTTTCTGGTCACATCATGATTTCACAGTGTTCACTCCTCCCGTAAGCTGTTTCTATAAATAAATAAAAAAATCGATAGATGTAACTATAGCCACCCCATTGGAGCACATCTCGTATTATTGTTCTAATCTCAACACCGCCTTGAAAGGTGACCCCCCCCCCCCAAAATTGACCGCCCATCTTCTTTTCTTATACCAAAACCCCCTTTCTAATAATAACCCCCAAGATCAAACACCGCCACACTCCCCGGTCCCATGACAGTCCCATTCACCTCGCCCTCCAACCCCCCGGCCGTAGTCACAAACACCCTTCCCCCCTCCCCCTCTTCCCCCGACCCCAGCGCACACGACGTGCCGCTCGCCAGCACCAGCTCGCCTGCATCCCCCGCGACCGCCGTCACGGTCCCGTCGAGCGCGACGTGCACGACCTTGTCCTGCGGGCCAGTCGCCACCACGGCGCTGCCGTCGCCGAGCAGGGCGAAGTCGTCTGGGTCGCCGAAGCCGCTTGCTATGACCTGGGCGGGGCCCGTCGCGGTGGTCGTGATTGGGTAGACGGGGATGCGGGCCAGGAGGCCTTGGTTGGTGGAGGTGTAGTAGACGTAGGTCTTGTTGTCGGTGGCGGCGGCGGCGGCGGAGGAGGAGGAGGAGGAAGGGTGGGGGTGGTAGACCCTGACGCCGTTTGCCCCTAGGACGTCGGTCGCGTTGGCATAGGGTGCCATGGTGGGGTCCTGCAGGATGACGGAGGCGGAGCTGGAGAGGAGGTCGATCTTCCAGATGGCGCCCTCGATGCTATCCGCCGCGAGGATGGTGTGGGCATCCCAGGTCGTGATGCCGTTGATCATGCCCATGCCGGGGAGCGCCAGGACCGGCACGGGCTTGGGGGTTTGCTCAGACCCGGTGCCGTTCTTTGCCGACGCCGATGATGATGACGACGACGACGACGACGACGACGACGAGGGAAATGTCAGACTCCACAGGGCAGAAGTGTTGGGCGTCGGCCCCGTGGCCAAGGAATAGTTCAGGCTTGCAAAGATGAAAACGTCACCATCTCCCATGGAAGACGACGACGCTGATGATGATGATGGCTCGGACGAGGAGAGCTGTGTGATACCCAGGAGGGCCGTGACGTCGGATACGCTCGCCACGGGAGTCCCCGTTTGTGTGTTGGGGTCGACGGACCAGACCTGTGGTACATCGAGGCGTGTCGCGAGGAGGGTGTTGGTGGAGGGGCGGTAGGCGAGATTCTCAAACCAGGAAGGAGTCGTTGGGAGGGAGAAGATGGTCTCTGCGTACGTGGAGGGTGGAGCGGGTTGAGAAGCAGAGCGAATCTTGACGTTGTTGTGGTGGGATGGCAGCGAGGCTGTAAGGCCAGCCTGGGCTCCGAGGCAGGCGAGAGATAGTACAGGAGGAGTCTTCATTTTGGGACGGGTCTGTTGTATTGGATTGATGATCTAGGAAACCTCGCCATTGAGAGAGGCACCTGCATGTCTTTAATATAGCCACATTGAACGGAAATGAGCCTGTCTACTTCAGGTGTGCGAAGTGTCCAGCCATGCCGAGTATTGGCCATCAGCAGTCATCTCCATCCAAGGCTGGAAAATCCTAAAAAAAACGGTAACGACCCGTGCCAGTTTGACTTCCTTCTACTGCCTCTGTTTCTGTTCTTCATCATCCAGGAACCGAAATTGGCCAGGTATGCATAGCGATACACGGGGTTTTGATACACCCCACAAGCTAGGCCTCCAGCTAATTCCAAAACCCATTGCTAGCAGACCGCAGATTACAAATGCCAGACGCAACTGGGGGAAAGGAAAGGATGAGTCGCACACATGACCTGCGGGCGCCCTCTCTTTGTCAGCACATTCACTGGACTTGGAAGTATGCCTGAGGTCGAGCGAGCCTGAGAACCCCACCTAGCTAGCTGGGGTGCATGAGATCCTGCGGGGAGGACTGCGGTAAGATGGGGCCAAAGCCGGGGGCGGTCGCGTTCATCTGTTGAACATGGGCACCGGGCAGCCCCATGAAGGAGGAATTAGGGGATTATGACATCTTGATGAATTGCATTGACACACAATGGAAGTTGCCAGAAACAACAACTCTTGCACCTTGAACTGCGGACTTAGTTTTGGTCCGCCAGTCGGATTTTCCAACGATGAAGCCGATATATCCGGTAGATCCAAGAACCTCGCGTCGACGAACCCGGAGAGTAGTGAACACAATTTAGGTGAACAGGATCTGAAATAAAACTAATTAGCCTGTGGGAACTCTCGGCCGTATTTGACAGCTAGGAAATGTTCTGACTTTTGAAAATCTTGGCACTGACCGAAATTTTGACCGTGGTGTCTGTCGGTCAACATTGCCAAGGCAAAAAAAAAAAAAAGGCTGTCAGAAAGTATAGCAACTTCCTAACGTTGGCTGCGAGACAGTATGGCGAGGGACACCAGTGCCACAGGGACGAGAAGAGCAAGCAGTCCGCCGCCCTTTGTGCCGTCACGAATGGTGATGAGAGTCATGGGGATGCCAAAGGCGGCACTCATTGCGATGACAATGACCAGCAGGCATATGAGCAGCCTGGTCAAGGTGCCAGCGCGCCTCGGGTTTTCGATCGAGACAAAGGTCTCATCAAGGCGCTGAGCCATCTGCGTGTCGGCAAAGTTGCCACGTACACGCGCCGTGCCGCTGCGGCTCATCTCGGCCAGCTCCTCTCTGCTCATCTCATTCAGAACCTTGTTCATGACCTTCGTCCACTCGCCCACCTGCTCAGGATCCCTCAGCCAACCGGTCTCGTCCTCCACCACCGTCTCGGTGGGGCCACCAGTATTGGCTGCCAGGACAGGAACGCCAGAGAGCATAGCCTCGAGGGGGACAATGCCGAAGTGTTCGTTGGACGGGGTGTAGACGAGGAGCTTGGCGGACCCGAGAAGTTGCTGTTTGAGAGAATTGGGTACGCTGAGGAGGAAGATGACCTCGGCATCGGATGGGATGGCCAGCGTCGGCTGTATAGATCTGACGGTCGTGTTGGAGAGGCCAAGAGACTCGGCCAGGGAGACAAGTTCGTTGTGGTAGCCAACGTTCTCGGAGACACGAGAGTCATAGCCACCTGAGCAGTGATGAGGTTAGCCGGGCTCAGGAGGAGATGGGCACAAGGGGGCCAATAAGAGAACAAGCTTTCTCTCTTACCAGCTATGACCAGCCTAACTCCCTTCCTCTGGTCCCTGCTCAGCCCTGCGAATGCCTTGATCGCTAGGGCAACATCCTTCTTGCGCTCAAAGCGATTAATGCTCAGGATGACCTGTCCATGCTCCCACTTCACCCCACCCGCCTGATCAACACCATCCTTCTGCACGCGTGTATCAATGCAAGGATACACGACCTTCAGCTCCTTCTCCTTGACCAGAGCAGGCCAGGTCCGGCCGACAACGCCGCGCGTGAACTTGGAGTTGACCGCGATGGCATCTGCGAAGCTCATGCTGAGCCCCTCCCAGGTGTCAAACAGTATCCGATAGAGGCGCTTCCACAGATTCTCTCGTCCTTGCACGAGGAGCAGGTCCGGGAAGTGGCAGTAGAAGAGGATGGGCGAGCGGGGTTGCATAATCTGGAGGAGCGGGAGGCCAGCGCTCAGTTGGTCGACAAAGAATGCATCAGGCTTGAGGTTGTCGAGTTCACCCGAGTATTTGATTTGGATGAGGAGGTGTACCTGGCGGAGGATCGCGCAGAGGATGCTGAAGCGAGAGAGGATAGAGGGAGGGACTATGGTGTTGCCCCGGACACGAACGTCGAGGGTTCCTGGGGGGGGGGGGGGTGACATGTAGTTAGCCCGAGTCCCAGATGGGGATCCTGAGAGAACTCGGCTTGGGTTGGGCCCTGTGAAGGGATCACATACCATTCCTTGCCTCATCAAAGCAGTGACTAGGGTCACAATGGCTCGTGAAGATAGTAATCTTGTGCCCTCTGTTCTGAAGGCCAACTGCAGCATCAACAACAAGCCTCTCAGCACCACCTATGCCGAGATCAGGGTGGAAGAAGACAATTGACTTCTTTTTTGATTGTGTTGCTGCCATCTTGCCAGCGAGATGGCTCATACCACAGACTGCTGTAACGTCGTGGTAGTAGTAGTAAGGAAAGCAGATGAGGTCGTCGCTGAATGCAAGTGGACAGACAAGCAGACCCACGGGGGTAGTCGTCAGCTCAAACAATGGTTCCACCAAAAGTAGCCCCGACATCATTGTTTGGGGGGGTGGGGGGTTGCATGGTTAGTCAGCTGTGGAGGTCTTTTTCTCTGCGGCCTTGCCCGGAAACCGGCATCAACATCCCTTTCTAGAGTCAATCTGAGGGCAATTCTTACGAGCATGTAGACCTATGGGCTACAGTTTCCATAACCCATGAAATTCTGCTGGCTATGTTCAGATGCCTAATCAGTTTCCCCATTCCATTACATACAGATCGGAGCCCCCAGAAACACTTTCTTATTCCACAAGTCGCACGAGCTCGTGAACTCTATCAGTTGTAGTCCGCAATTCTTGCTGAGAATCACATTATTGGATATGGCCAAAACCTCCAGGACTTCCTTCTTCATGTCAAAGAGGCTACGCCTCCAGGAACCCGCCGGCTGGTCCTTGTATCCCAACAAGGTTGCTTCGGAAATCGATATTGGCCTCACCGCCTTTCGGAAGATCTTTCTACTGCGGTTTCGCATGCCGAGGACTGAAAAGGTGAACGTTTCGTCATCGAGAAGAAAGCCCGCGCGCACGCTGTTCCGTATGTCTTTTTTGTCGTCGTCGGACGCTTCGTTATCGACGGCTTCGCAAATGTCGTTAAAAAAAGAATGATCCTCGCCCCCCTGCGCCAGAACCCGCCGCTTTACGCGAGCGGCCTCCTCGAACCAGTCGTATGAGATCAAGAGAGGCCTTTCTTGTGATTTCTCGTGTCTACGCGACAGCATTTCAAAGCACGTGGTGAGCCTTGTGATTCGCTCCGAGAGCGCCGCGTCTGGAGCGGCCAGCCGATACTCGGAGTCTGACACGCCGTAGAGCAGCGCTGTAAAATACGAGGCCATGACCGTGCCGGGGTCCATCAGCGTTCCATTGGATCCAAATGGGTGTTTTGCTGCGACCAAGTCGCTTTCCAACCCCGGCGTGAAGTGGGCGTGCAGTTGGTCGCCAGCCGTAGTAGTCCAGGCAAGTTCGCCGAAAGGGAAATTGCAATGCCTCCCCCGGCGTCGATTCGGTAGTTGTTTTTCCCACTTGCGGGCCCAGGGGTTCGGGTCCAGCGTCTCGGAGAACAGGTTGATGATATGACACAGCACAGAGCCCTCAAACTCCATCTCGATGCCTCCGTTCTGAGTATTGATGAAACCATCAGTGGAGGGTCTCCAGGCAGCCAGACCCATCCCGGGGCGGATCCCCAAGGCGAACAAGAAGTACGCCCAGCAGGCCGTTCCAGCCAAAGGCAACTCTAGCCTCGGGCCCGGGCTCGGGCTTTGCGGCCACAAGCCAGCCCAAGATATTCTAACCTTCCCGCCGGTCTCGGGAGCTGATGGGGCAGCCGGGACGGCTCCATCCGTGTGCACGAGATGGTCCTCAAACCTTTTCAAGCGGAGAACGGGAATGCGACACTGGCCGTTCTCATCAAACGCCTCCTCTTGCCAAAGGCCGAGGCTTCGCTTCAGCTCCTGCGCTTTGGTAACATTCTTATACAACAGCGCGATAGGCTCGCGTATTAAAGTGACGATCGTATCGGCGAGGCTGATCGTCTGACTGATGTCGCTTTCGACGTTGGAGACATCGGATCCTGACAGCTGTACTGGGGTCTGTGTCATCTTTGGAAATAGCTAGGGCGGCTTCGCATCGGTCCGTATATCTGAGCTCTACACACACTGCGGCGGTTAGTAAATATTTCTTTTATTCATATGGCCAGGCACATTGCAACCACAATGGGGCCGGGCTGAGGTTCATCCTTGTTGTTCTTCTCTCTTCTCCTTCCTTTTTTTTATTTTTATTTTTTAACTCGAGACAGGAAAAGCGGGGTGGTTTGTGGTAATTCACAAGAAACATACCTCCCGACCTTACTCAACGAAGGCTGCAGGCTTGCAATAAGTGCAGGATTTCAAGTTGTGACCTCACACTGCTGGTGCGTCTCGAATGGATGTTTATCAACGTTGACGATGCGTATGCGTAGCCCAACTAAACCTGATTGCGGCTGAAGGTCGACGCCGTGAGAAGAGGCATCATCACGGGGGACGGCTTATGGCTGTCTGGTTTGGGGGCCAAATGTGCCCATTCGAGGCATTGTAAGATAATACTTACCCAAATACGGCATAGCTTGCTTCACCAGCAGGGAGTTGAAAATCCCTATTGTCCCTAACATAGTATAAGTATTTGGCTGATATGCATTCCAGGCTACTATCCCACTCAGCAGATTTCCCACCACTGTTTTATCTCAGCGCTTAGATTTTTGCACTACAAAGCGAACCGCCTGTCCCAAGCACTAGCTATGCAGCACCCGCAGTGTCAAGGGGGAGAGCTCCGCGAGGCGAGCGGCATTGTTCAAAATACCGTCGGCAGTGTGAAAATTGGCCTCTCCCATGGCTCTTTACCGTAATACGCACCGGCTGTCGTCACGAGCAAGTTCGACCGTGAAGAGTGGTTACCACGTCAGGTATGATTGATTACTACCAGTCCATATTATGCCCTCCATGAACATTGTCCCTTAATGAGAGCAAGGAATGCCAATGAACCGCCCTGGCCAAGCTTGAACTCTCAGGGAGGGGTATCTCGCGTACCGTTGTGTGGGAAAGCCCTAGTGGGCTGTCATGACCGTGCAACATCGTGAAACCTCATTATCCCCCTGCGCCGAATTAGGTTCCGCCCAAAATCCCCTCAATTGTACATGGATCGAAAACTCCTGACAGAATCCCCTCAAACGAAAACAACGAAAAAATGTCCTTCCCTTCCGTTCCCTAAAGGCATTTGTTCCATTATCCCCATCCCCGCCTTCGCTCTGCCCGTAGGCTCGGCAGGCCATGATGAAGAGGGCAACTGGGTGGATCGCGGAAGAAGTGGGAGAAGTGAATGTCGAGAAAACTTGTCAAAATTAAGTGTGGAGTATTAGGCCGTGAGCTCGATCCCCAAGATGTGCCAAGTCAAAAAGAAAAAGAAATCGGAAAGATGTTCTCCCGCCTTTTGACTTAGAGCAGCATCGCGGCGACGCCGGCGGCAGCCAAGAAACCGACTGGAGCGACAGTCATCTGAGGCGCCTACACAAGCAAATGTCAGAACGAAAAGGTATTTCGAGGTGGGTGGAAAGGGCCGTTGTTGGTACTTACGAAGGCGGAGGAGGAGCTCGAGCTGCCCGTGCCACTGGCAGTGCCACTGGCAGAGCCACTGACAGAGGAGGCAAGGGAAGAGGCAGCGCCCGACGCGGACGAAGCCGCACTGGCCAGCGAGCTGGCCAGAGAGCTTGCGCTGGCGACGACAGAGCTGGCGCCAGAGGATGCAGCGCTGCCAGCCGAGCCGACAGCGCTGGAGGCAGAACCGACAGCGCCGCCGCTGAAGATGGTGGTGGCCACAGAGGTGGTGATAGTGGAGCCGCTGGTGGTCAGCGTGGTCAGGTAGGATGAGGTGGTGATGGCAGAGCCGGCGCCGCCAGCACTAGCAGCGCTGCCGGTAGTACCCTTCAATCACGGAGTCAGCTTATTTGGCCATGGGTCAATCCTCGTCCGGGGAGGGGGAAGGGGGGAAACTTACGCTGGCAGCACCGCCAGACACACTGCTAGTCACGGTCGGGGCAATGGTACCAGAGGTGACCTGTGGCCAAGTCAGTTGATTGTCAAGGAGGGGTGTTCGTCCAAGGTGGTGATGGAACTCACAGTCTCGATGGTGGTGGGAATGGCGACACCAGCAGCTGTAAGAATCGTCAGTACTTTGGTCCAGACACGAAAGGGCGCGCGGATGGTGCGTTTGACCTACAGGAGCAGTAGGAAACGCCATAGGCGATGACCGAAGAGGCGGCGGCGTTGTCGCCACAATACTGGTTGGAACAGTCACGGACACCATAGGAGAAGGTGGCATTGGAGCAGAGGCAGTTGGCCTCGTTGCCGGAACCTGCGGTGCAGCCGAAGCTAGCGGCCTTGTTGAGCAGGTTGGTGATACACGTCTTCTGCGGAGGGGATCAGCGGCTGCCAGAGGGGAAGAGGCGATGGGGGTGGATGGAGGGGAAGCAGGACTACTTACGCCACACTGGGGGAGGTTGTCGTAGCCAGTCTGGGCAGTGACGGCGCCGACGAGGGCGAGGGCACTGAAGACGGTGGCGATGACCTTCATGTTGACGCGCTCTGTTTTGTCTTTTTTTTTCTTGTGGAGAAGGTGTTGATGCGCGTGTTGATGCCGAATGATGATGGCAGTGAGACTGAAAAGAGTTGCTGCTGCGTGACAGTAATACTCGAGGTGCGAAAGTCTGTTGGGATGGGAAGAGAGGTCTTTGTTGGTCAACACGTCCGAGATGCGAGACTTGATCAACGGAGGAGGATGGCGAAGGAGTCGATCGAGGACAGAAAGGCAGGAGGGACGGGGAAACTTAAAGGGACACAGGCAAGGACCTTTCTGCTGTGGACAAGGCAGGTACTATGGTGGGTAAGTAGGTAGGAGGGGTGGGGGGGGGAGGGGGCAGGAAGACCGGGGGAAAATTCGATGTGGCAGGTACAGTCCTGGGTGGTGGATCTGGGGTCTGGGTCTGGATCACATGGGGCAGTGAATCACAAACAAGATTGAGCTGGGGCACTGACTGGTTTCTTTGTAATGGAAGCAAGAAGAAGGGAGAAGGGGGGGAAAAAAAGAAAGACGAAGTTCTGGAAGCCACGTCCAGAGAGGTACTGTGCTATGCAGGTAGGTGGTGCTGGGCAGGTAGGTCCTGCCTGAAGTCTATCATACGGCGCACCTGCAGCTAGTCGAGGTGAGGGCTGGAGACAAGACCAGGGGCCTTGCGCAGGTCCCTTCCCTGCTAGGCCCTCGAGCTACAAGCTCGGGTACCTCCCATCAGAAGCAAATCTACGCCAGCTTTAGCTGTAACTGACACCAGGCCAGGTGGTACCTGACTACCTGTATGGCTTCCGTGTTCGCCATCCACAGCCGACTTACACACACACACACACACACACACACACACACACACACACACACACACACGCACACACACACACACACGCACGCACCAACCCCTGCGCCCTGCTGCTGCTGGACAGGCAATTCCTGGCCCCCTTCTTTGCCTTTTGCCTTTCCCATGATGTGTCCAGAAAACCCCATATGATGTCCATCCTCGTCTGTGTTGCAGTTCAATTTCTGCATGTGCTGCCGTGACGACGGAAATCTCCAGACCACCCACCGATGACACTGGTACGCTGCCGGCAGACCGCAATCAGGCATGATGCCGTGCCTCTCCAGGTACGAAAGTTGACTACTGATCGGACCACCGAGACCACTTTGTTGTCATGACGAAATACGGAGGCCGGCAGACGGTCCAGAGGCTGCTTGGCAACATGGTTGCTTGCATTTGGCCCCCGTCTCCCATCCAAGGCCATGTGCATACTTTTGGGCCACTTCCTGGCCCCAATCCCGGGCTGGCCCGTCACCAACTCTAAGGATCCTGGCCGTTGGTCCGTCAAAAGGTGGACCGCGAGAAGAACGTCGGTGGCTGACCGCTATGGGGAGGGAAAAAAACAGGATCGGCGGACAATACTTCTGCGGAGGCAATGGAAGCGAGGCTGTCACATCCTGGCAGATCTGTCGGAACTGGGTGGCCGGACGACGACATCGGGACGAACTGGCGCTAGGAGATGTTTACTAGAATGACGGCATGGCTCGCCTGCTCGACCCATCGGCGGTATCACAGACCCGGGTACAGGCACATACGTGACGACCTTGAAACTGCGAGGCTACGCAACAGCGGTCAAGACTCAGACCTTTGCGTAACACACCTCGTCAGGCACTCCGGCCAGTCAGTGTAAGTGGCTGACTGGGCTATGGGCTATCATCACTGACAGACACTGGGCGGCCGGCAAGTTGGGTCCAACCTCCCCCCCCCCCCTCTTCGGGTGAGCCTCCACGCCTTGCACTGCGGAACCCCGCTCTTGGTCCCTCATGGTGGTCTGTACATGGACGATCTCCCCAGGGTCGGCTAACGAGCACACACCGTTTCAATGACTGTCCAGTACTGGCTCTCGCTTGCCCCGACGCCGTGCATTGTCGTATGTTACTCAGCTAGCGTATGCCAAAGCAGGGAACCATCACACGGCAGAAAACAGGCTCGAAGAGACAAGATGAAGTCAATTTTAAGTATTGGAGGTGGATAACAGTGGCTGGGCCCGTCCCCCGGCCCATCACCCATTGGCCAGTTCTCTCCAGATCTGGGCTTGGGCGCAGCAAGGCCTGCCCCAGTTCAACGGTCTTGCCCCAGTATTGACAGGGGTAGGGATCCACGTCTGTCCGATGCACGAAATCCTGACCACTATTACTATTATTCATTGTCGAGTTCCTAGGTGAGAGGCCGCTTCCAGGAATCATGGCAGAGATTGAGGGTATAGTGTGGTACAGGGCCCAAGGTGAGCGGTCTTGTGCACCTTCGGTGATAGGTAATGGCATCTTGAAATTGAGGAAAAAGTAACTAACCATAGTCCTGCATCGTAGGTCTTGGGTGGCATCACCAGGTGATGTCATCAAGAGAACCCCTGCCGGAATTACACGTATCTGACTGGTTGTCATGGCAGAAGTAGACTTGTTCTGGGCGGTTAAGGAAATCCCCTACCCAATATCCTGTATGGTGCCCAGAACAGATCAAATTTTAATTCAGAGACATCATGCTGACATGACGGGTCAGGAACACCGACTTCCGGCCTGAAACGTATTCGTGCCATCCCGCCCTCGATGCTCAGATGTCAATCAATGCCCGAGATGTATCGACATCTTAAACGCTGTAGGAAATGCTGTCAACGCTCGTCCTTACTCATGTTCAAACTTCTTGTTACCTTTTGAGTCTTCATATCCTGTGAGTCATCAGTCGCCTAAATTGCATCCTGATTGAGGGTTTGGGAGAGCAGAATGACTGTGTACTATGGTGGGCCCCGCTGTGCACGGCACCGTCTTGGCCAGACTTCGCGCGACCAACATCATGACTCTCATCCTCCTTTCCTCTTTGGGTCTCAATACCGCTGTTTCTTCTCTGCTGTCGAAGCAGCTTAGTATGCCCAAGATAAACCCCGAGGCAGCCCAGATACAGCTTACCGCGGATAGGAACCAGAGACCAATTACAGGATGGTCCCAGCCGATCGATTTCGGGACTGTATTTGGGTGCTCGAATCATTCTTGAACGTAGAACCGCAAAGGAGGGGCTGGTGGGACAAGCCACACATAAGAGGCCCTTGAGACGACCCATCCCATTGGTGTCGTTCCGCTGTAGTGTTCTTTTGCAACGCAGTCTCGCTGAGGACAAATCGGGCCAGCCTCTGGGTGTCCCAGCTAGGCGATAGTATAATGCACCTGTTCCTGGATTCACCAAAAGCTCTGCGTCTCACGTCACATGGGCCTTCCCTGCTGGGGCCAGAGAAGACCAGCCACGTTTCTCGTCGGGCCAAGTCTCCAAATGAGGCCTCGAGATTGGTGGCCACGACATACCCTGGCGAGCTGAACAACCAGCCTCTGCTTGCGTAGTCTCGTATCGGCAGTCCTCTCTGGATGATCAGGTCAAGTTGAGAAGAAGATCCCCTATCCCCTCTTGGAGTAGACGACTCGATCACCAATCCATCCCTACACGAGTTGTGCCGCGATCGCGCGGACGAAGGCTAGCAGAGAGGCTTCCTCGGACGTCGACGGCGAGCAGACTCTCACATGGTCAACTCAGCGAAAACGAAGACTCAGGAGGAAAAATCAGCATGCACCTACCATAAAATTTGTCTAGAGTCCCCGTTTCTACGAGCCGTTGGAAGCGGTCAACAGCTCAGCACCGCGTCCAGAGCATTGTACCTCACGCGGAACGCCAATGTGCCAGTCTTGGAAAAGGGAAATTGTCTCGCACTGCACACCAGCCATTCTTGATGATGAATGAGGACAACCATATTAGTCGAGTACTATAGTACACGCAGCTTTTGTAGCAAGCAGGGTTCACCACCCCCCCCCCCCCTCTCTCCCCCCCTCCGATCAACCGTCTCGACTTGATGAACGCCTGCAGTGCTTCGAAGTCATTGCCGAGGAGGCAGGTGGTCTGCCGCCCGGTAACAACATCGGCAATCATTTAGCATGTCGACTTTTCGAGCCGGCATAGGCGCGAAGACATGTCTGTGCTTGACATGTCACCTCCGACTTTTCCAGTATGAGAAACAGTCGTTGCGAGCGGTCAAGATAACCTGTTCCTTACGCTGATAATGTAGACCTAAAAAGAGTCCAGCTTACCAAACCCTGGACAACCCAGAAAAAGCATCCCATATTGTTCCGGAGAAGATGTCATGGATGTTCCGATCTCATCTGCCTCCAGGGTCTTCCTAAAGAGCCCGTCCGAAACAATTGCCTTGCTCCCTTTGCTCCCTTTCCCCCCTCATTCCGGGAGAGACTACAACAGCTCTCGTGCTCACACGCTGTAGGGAACACACACACACACACACACACACCGGCCGTCTGTCCACGAGCGGTCATCTCCGGTTCTGTGAACACGATCTATTACACCAGCATTCTCATAAACCTAAACGATAAAGTGGCCTGACTCTGAGCCTGGTTGTATCGCCTTCGGAAGGAAAAGAGAAGGAAAGAGAAAGGTTGACTTTGCATCAAGCCAGTGCTGCCCTAATCGAGGTGGTGGGTTCACTTTTTTTTGCGAGCCGCGCAGGTGCCGTCCTGACTTACAACCCGCGTTGCCTCAACTTAAAACGTGCTCCAAGGGGGGGAAAAAAGAAAAGAAATGAAATGAAATTTGGGGGGGGGGGGTCCTTGAGAGTGTGTAATGGAGTTACGGACCCGGAGGGTTCACCCCGTGCAAACCCCCAAGCCAGCCTGTCACACCTCACTCAGCTTTTCTGGAGTATACTTTCCGCTGGCAAAAAGAGAAACCCATTTTTCTTCTTCCTTTGTTTCAGAGACAGTACGCTGCGAATTTGACATAGATTCCCCTGGAGCATATATTCATCAGGCATATATGACTCCCCTCCCCCCCACCCCCCCCCAAAAAAAAACGCTGGTCGTCAGGAAGCATTCGCTAGAGCCCCCTCTTAACCACCAGAGAGGGACCCGAGAGCAGGAGGCCAGGACGGGTGATTTTCGACGTCCAAAGGTAACTAAAAGAAGCATGTATGAAGACAGGAAGGTACTCCTGCGCGGAGTTTTCCTGCTCGTTCCAGGCTGCCATGTTATGTTTTATTTTTCTGGACTGGAAGTTACTGGTCGTAAAAGATGAGAGTAGGAAAAAAAAGAACTTTTTGTCCCATTCGTAGTGTGGTGGGATAAGACAGGGCCGTTTCGATGCTGTGGCATAGGAGGATCATGTTTGTGTAAGACATTAAACAGCCCGGCAGAAGCGTGGAAATTTTCAGTCACGAAGGAGCTCGCCTGTCATTCCGCCCGCCTGGAGAGCACAATGACAATTTAGATAAAAAAAAAAGACTATGCCCATTCCTAAACCCAATATACAGTACAGTGGTATAACAGCCGCGATAAAGAAAGTTGATAAAGCAAGACAAAAGAGGGAAACAGAGAGGAGGGAAAAAGGAGAAAGGGAAGGGGAAAAAGAAAAAAAGGAAATGATGCCGCGTGACACTGTACGACGCGGCTATGTGCTCCGCGACACGCGTCGCGCGAATCTCGCCACCATCTCAACCCTCCACCACCCTCAAACTCGTACCGTGCGTAGCATTGCCCATGTGTATGTGTCGCGGTTACACCTCTGCTCTGCGACAGGCCCTTCGTGATATTACCCAATGTCCCGCAAGGTCACATGTATTCAAATTATGTGTGACAAGCAGCCAGCCCTGTCTGAACCCATTCAAAGCCGTCCGACCATGCGCGAAAAGGACAAAGTGCGAAAAGAAAAAACAAGTGTCATTTTCCGTTGCCAACGTCAACATCAAGGATCGTAGGCACCTTCATGCTTCACTCGGGACTCCCAGTCGGGGTGTGTTGACCCAACTAACCGCTGCACATGACGCATGCCTCGGGGTTCTCAATGCTGCCTGTGATGATGATGACGTTAGCCTCTACCAGTTTCTCGAGACGAGTCGCACACGGTCACTTACAGGCAAGGACAGCCTCAGAGTAGATGTCCATCTCCCGCTCCTTGCTGTCTCCATCCTTGTCCTCGGACTGGCCATCAGGCTTGTTGCCGTTGACAGCTGCCTCGGGAAGTGCCTCCTCGGTAGGCTTCTCACCAGTGGGCTCGACAGGCAGGGCCTTGGGGCTCTCGCCCTCGGACTGATCGGCCTTGAATGGCACATTCCTGGGCTTAGAAGGAGAGGCCATGACGCGTGCAGCTACCTCCTTGTCAACGACAGGAGTCAGGTGCGGCGACGAGGACTTTGGCGTGACGGAAGGGGTGGGGATACCATTGTTGCTCATGGTAATGTTGGTGCCCTCAGGAGACGAATCCTTAGTCACGTGCATCGGGCGGACGAGAGTGGTGGAAGTGTAGTAGCCAGCCGGAGGGGCACGCCTGCCCAGGCCACTGTGCTTCACGCCAGCCTGCTCCTGGATCTTGAGGGCCTGCTGGTCGACTGTGAACTGAATCGGGGCTGCCGCCGCCTGGGTGCGGAGGTAGTACATGCCAGTCTTGAGACCCAGCTTCCATCCGGTGAAGTGCATGCTCGTGATCTTGCCCATAGAAGGTTCACGCATGTGGATGTTCAGGGACTGAGACTGGTCGATGAAAGCGCCACGGTCGGCGGCCATCTGGACGATGGTCCTCTGCGAGATCTCCCAGACGGTCTTGTAGAGGGCCTTGATATCATCCGGGATGCTGCGAATGTTCTGGATAGAACCATCCTCGGCGATGATGCGGTTCTTCAGGTCCTCGGACCACAGACCACACTGCACAAGGTCCTTGAGCAGCCATGGGTTGACCACCTGGAACTCACCAGCGAGCACACGCCGCTGGTAGATGTTGGACGTGTAGGGCTCAAAGCACTCGTTGTTGCCCAGGATCTGCGAGGTCGAGGCAGTGGGCATAGGCGCCATCAACAAGCTGTTGCGGACGCCATGCTGCTTGATCTTGGCCTTCAGGGCGTCCCAGTCCCAGAGGTCCGAGGGCTTGACGTTGTCCCACATGTCGTACTGAAGGATACCCTGAGAAACGGGAGATCCCTCGTACGACAAGTAGGGACCGTCCACCTTGGCAATGTCGCACGATGCGGTGAGGGCGGCGTGGTAGATGGTCTCAAAGATCTGCTTGTTCAGCTGACGGGCCTCAGGCGACTCGAAGGGCAGGCGGAGAGCCAAGAAGGCATCAGCCAGACCCTGAACGCCCACGCCGATAGGGCGGTGGCGCATGTTGCTGTTGCGAGCCTCCTGGACAGGATAGTAGTTGATATCGACGATCTTGTTCAGGTTGCGGACGACAACTTGGGTGACTTCGTGCAGCAGCTGGAAGTTGTAGCAGTCGTTCTCATAGTCGACGAACTGAGGCAGGGCGATGGACGCCAGGTTGCAGACAGCAACCTCGTCAGGGGCAGAGTACTCGATGATCTCCGTGCAGAGGTTGGAGCTGCGGATGGTGCCCAGGTTCTTCTGGTTGCTCTTGCGGTTGGCGTGGTCCTTGTACAGCATGAATGGGTTGCCGGTCTCGGTCTGCGCCTCGAGGATGGCATACCACAGCTTCTGTGCCTTCAAGGTCTTCTGGCCGCGACCCTCGCGCTCATACTTCTCGTACAAGGCCTCGAACTCCTCGCCGTAGCAGTCGGCCAGGCCGGGACACTCGTTGGGGCACATAAGGGTCCAGTCGCCGTTCTTCTCCACACGCTTCATGAAGAGATCAGGGATCCAGAGGGCCAGGAAGAGGTCACGAGCACGGACCTCTTCCTTTCCGTGGTTCTTGCGCAGGTCGAGGAACTCGAAGACATCAGCGTGCCACGGCTCCAGGTAGATGGCAAAGGCACCGGGGCGCTTGTTGCCACCCTGGTCGACGTAGCGAGCAGTGTTGTTGAAGACACGCAGCATGGGGATGATGCCATTAGACGTGCCGTTGGTGCCGGCAATATAGGAGCCAGTGGCACGGATGCGGTGGACATTGAGACCAATGCCTCCGGCCATCTTGGAGATCATGGCACAGGTCTTGAGGGTGTCATAGATACCCTCGATGCTATCCTCCTTCATGTCCACTAGGAAGCACGATGACAGCTGTGCCTGAGGCGTGCCGGCGTTGAATAGAGTCGGCGAAGCGTGTGTGAAGAACTTGTTGGAGAGGTAGTTGTAGGTCTCCAGAACCCTCTCGATGTTGTCTCCCCAGATGCCAACGGCGACACGCATCAGCATGTGCTGTGGCCGCTCGACGACCTTGCCGTTGAGCTTGAGGAGATACGAGCGCTCCAGGGTCTTGAAGCCGAAGTATTGGTATTGGTAGTCTCGGTCATAGACGATGGCCGAGTCAAACTCCTCCTTGTGACGCATCACACAGTCGTACGTCTCCTGGGAGATCATGGGCGACGGGCGGTTGTTCCTTGGGTTGACATAGTGGTACAGATCGCTCACGACCGAGGACCACTGCTTCTTGGTCTGCTTGTGGAGGTTGGACACCGCGATACGGGCGGCAAGGAGGGCATAGTCTGGGTGGGTGACGGTCATGTACGCGGCAGTCTCGGCAGCCTGGAAGGAAGGACGATGTGGTCAGCATCGAGCCCAGACCTGAGGTGGAAGGAAGGCCAGGAAGGGGAAGAGAGAAACTATAGAATGAATGGTACGAACCAGGTCGTCGAGCTGGACTGTCGTGACACCACCATAGACACCACTAATGACCTTCTGAGTGATCTTGACGGGGTCAACATGCTGCGAGTCGAGACCGTAACACAGTCTCGAGACGCGTGCCGTGATCTTGTCGAACTGGACGCGCTCCTGGCGTCCATCTATGAGGATATATTAGTTTGCCTGTTTGAATATACTGATGTTGGTGGTAGACTCCTTGGAAGACGTACCTCTCTTTCTGACAAACATCTTGTGAGGATGTTGTGGAGGTGAGAATGGAAGACGCGCAGTGAAAGGAGGGGCACAGGCTGGCGACGATGGCAACCTGCAGAGCAAGAAAAAGAGATGAGAGTTTAAGAAAAGAAAATATTGGCTTTACTGATGTGCAGGGGTAGAGGAAAAGAAGAGATCAGACTGTCGAGAGGCAGTCTCTTCTTCTCAAAAAGGCTCAGTGTTGGGGAATTGATTGTTTTGATGTTGTGGAGGTTTGAGGTTGAGGGAAGGATGGTCTGGAGAAAGGCACCGCGTCTCAGTAGAATTTAAAGTGCGGCGCCCAGGCTGAGCGCGTCCATCCTTTCAGAAGCGCGTCTTGTTGTCATGCAGCAGAATTGTGCAGCACCACCCATGCAAAAACGCGACAGTGGCTCGTGCAGCCCCTGTATCCTCAGCACTGCACCCCACACCCGTGTGAAGGAGGGGCAAAAACACTACTTAGTCACCTAGTGTAGGCTGCCTTACCAGCTAGTGCCGCCGAGATCGTTCATTTGGGAATTGATTAGCTAAGCAGACCAAAACAATTCATTCATATGACTCTACTGTGCATTCATTCCATCATCACCAAACCATTTTCAGCATCTCACGTCACAACAAGCAAGCAGGACAAAAGACGGGGGGCCTTAGTCTGTGGGGATCTTGGGAGCCATAGATGAAGTGAGAAGCTGTTATTCAAGTCAGTATCTCTGCTGAGTGGACAACTAGGAATGGTTGTTGTGGGCAGATTCAAAACCAGCATCTTGCCATCCTGGTCCAGTTCACGATCCACTGCCAGACGTGTGTCTTTCAGATACAGCCTTGCAAGCCCACCGTTTTGCACACAGGAGAACAAATCCTTTTCCGTTCTCCTTCTCCCTGCTGCTGCTGCTGCCAGGATGGCCTCCTCAATAAACACGCCTCAGGACCCAGAGGGGCCTCCCAGTGTAACACCACCCGCATACAAGCCTCGATACATTGATGTACGTCCGTCCCACCCGTCTCTCCGTAAATCCATTCCGGAATAAGACGAAGACGAAAGAAAATGACCTGACCCGGCCCAGATCGGGATCAACCTAGCCGACCCCATTTTTAGGGGTGTCTACAATGGCAAGCAGAGACATGACGACGATCTGGCTGGTGTCGTCGGCCGAGCTCGGCAGGTCGGGTGTACGAAGCTCATCGTCACCGGCTCCAGCTTCAAGAGCTCCCGCGATGCCCTGACGCTTGCTGAGGAGTATCGTGAGAACCACCTTAGCAACCTCCCCCCGCCTCCACCTTTTCCTTCCTGCCTCGCTTCTCGCTATGGAGGTGTCTTTCATGGAGCAAACACTGCTGACGCCCTGCCCCCCCAGCCGGAACCGTCTACACCACAGCAGGAATCCACCCTTGCAGCTCCTCGATCTTCGACGCGGCCCACCCGACCTCTCACCATGACGACGACGGCGAGGGTGACGAGACACAACACACGCCGCCATGTGACCCAGACCCAGACGCCCCCATACCAGATAGCCAGACCATCGACCCAGCCCGGACAGAGTCCATCATCTCGGACCTCCGCGCCCTGGTCACGTCTGGCCGCTCGTCCCGCGCCCTGGTTGCCTTTGGTGAGTTCGGTCTCGACTACGACCGCCTGCACTACTGCTCGCGCTCTCTCCAGCTACACTCCTTCTCCTCGCAGCTCGCCCTCGCCGTAGACCTCGCCCTCCAGCTCCCGCTCTTCCTGCACAGCCGCGCCGCGCACGGCGACTTCGTCTCCTGCCTGCGGACCGCCTTTGGCCCGCGCCTCGAGCGCCTGGTGCGGGGCGGCGTGGTGCACAGCTTCACCGGCACGGCCGCCGAGATGGTCGAGCTCATGGACCTGGGCCTGTACATCGGCCTGAACGGGTGCAGCTTCAAGACGGCGGAGAACTGTGAGGTGGTGCGGGCGGTGCGGCTGGACCGGCTCATGCTCGAGACGGATGGGCCTTGGTGTGAGGTGCGCCCTAGCCATGAGGGGTGGAGGTACCTCGTCGAGGTGGAGAAGGCGGAGAGAGAGGCAGAGGAGCAGGCAGCCAAGGCCGAGATTGAGGCGGCCCGGTCTCGATCTGCGCCGGAGACCGAGTCGCTACCAACGGTGGAGAACGACGCTGCAGAGAGCGGGAACGGGAGCGTCGAGAGGCCCCGGCCGAGGAAGAAGAAGCCCCAGCAGCAGTCGAGCAAGAAGCCCCAGAAGAAGGAGGCCGAGGTGCCGGAGCGCTTCAAGACAGTCAAGAAGGAGAAATGGGTCGAGGGCGCCATGGTCAAGGGCCGCAACGAGCCTTGCACGATCGAGAGGGTGGCCAAGATCGTGGCGGCCATCAAGGGTGTTCCTGTACAAGAGGTATGCGAAGCGGCATGGTCAAACACGGTCAAGGTGTTTGGGCTGGACGAGTCCTAGAGCAGGTGATGAGCATTAGACGAGCATATAATCATGAGCGATAGAAGAGCATTATAGACAAACACACAAGACAAAGACGAGACTCATATTTGATGATGATGGTTCGTTGTTCACATGGGTCTGTTGACAGAGAATACAGCAGCTATATGCCCGAGCCCTTGTGGCCCCTGATCCGGCCATGCCGTATTGCACCAATGGTGACGCCCTCTTCCCCTGTCAACCAGCCCGGCATCTTCTCGCCGTCTATTATGCCAGCCTCAACGAGCTGTCGGATTCCAGCAAAAACATGCGACCCATGAAAGGTCAATTTGACGCTCGGGCGCCATGTCTGGGCCCCTGCTTCCTCTTGTCCTTCACCTTCAACTCCGTCGTCATCCTCCTCCTCACGAGCCCCGGCAGTTGAAGCTTCCATCGTATGCCGACGGGGAGCCCCTCTTGACCTTTCCTGGAGCGATCCACCATCCTCGCCGCCTTCCTCAGCGTTGTCTTCTTCCGACGTTTCAGTCGTTGCAGGAAACGGATCGTCAATGACAATGTCGACTCTCTCCACACCCTTGAGATCATCAACCTTGGCGGAATCGCCAAACCTCGCCTGCGCCACCAACCTAGCCCTCTTTGCCCTGCGCGTTTCCCTGCGCGTGTCAGGCGAAGCGCTTCTTACCCTCTTGCGCGCCTTCCCTTCCGCCTCGACACCTGATGTGTGCTCATCCTCCTCACTCAGCGGCGGGCTGGGCAGAACCACATCCAGCGGGCTCTCCTTTTTCCTCTCATCTGCATAAACACTCCAGCCCCCACCTGCCGTGTTCGTCCTGCCCGGTCCTCGCCGGTGCAGCATCTCCCGCACGTTCCTGGTGGTGAGGTCGGTCCGCTTCAGGGTGAACCTCTCTCGTGGCCGCGACAGCGCCTTGGGTATGCCCTCGACCACCAGCGCGCGCAGGCTCTTGGTCTCGCCCGCCGTGGCGGCACCGATGGTCTGCGACTTGCTGATGTAGACGTACGGGCTCCCGTCCGGGAACGCGATGTAGATCGTCCGGCTGGCGTCAAAGGCAGTTGCAGTGGTGGCCTTGGTCCCGCCTGCGCCTATGGCCGTCGCCAGGTTCGTGTTGTAAGGTGAGTCCAGGATGAACACCCTCAGCAACAGGAGAGGCAGATCCTTTGGTCGGTCAAAGTTGTAGTGGGCCTTGACGTCGGGCAGAACCTGCGCCTGGAGGTTCTGCAGAAAGGTGGACGGGTGGAAGCGCGGCACGACGAGACTGTCTGCGTCCATCTTGAGCGGGTGGTCTCCATCCGCCGCCTGCTGCGGCGTGGGGGTCTTGAGGGGCACAATTCGATACGCGCTCCACTGCAGGGAGGTCGGGTGGTCGTAGAGGTGCTGCAGGTCCGCCATCGACAGCTGGTACAAGGTCAGGCCATGCCGCCAGTCACCCTCTAATATCCTGTCGAGGACCTCGCGCTTTGAGCCCTTGCGCGTCTGCATGTCGGCGTACAGGTCGCGCAGGTCCTCGAGGGAGGTGAGGGGCGGGTACAGGTCCGCCGGGTCGACATCGTCATCGTCGTCAGCCTCGGGATGGAGGAGGTAGGGCGCGCAGAGGGAAGCGTTGGCTTCGTCCAGCCAATCGAGAACAAGAGCGATCAAGGACGGACGGGCGAGTCGGTTGAGGGTCTTGATGATGGTTGGGTTGCTGGGGTCGAGGCGGAGGGTGGAGGGGAGGCGCGCAGTAGTGGGAACAGAGATGCGTGCCATTTTTATGATGCAATCCTATGTATGGTAAGGAGAGGTTATCAATGCAATCGATCTGAGGCTATCAATCTGGTTGCCCATGGTCAATTGAGATCCAACGGTATACACCAGATAGGCATGGCTGCTTGGAATAGGACCCCTGTCCTCAGATTTTGGTGATACAATCACTGGGAGACGCGTCGACGCGATCCTTTGACACATGCCAACCTCATCCCTGGGGAGAGATGGTGTTGCTCGGCATTATGGTCGGCTATTCAAGGCTTAGTCAGGGTTACCTGTCTGTGTGTGCCTGCCCAGGCCAGCCACAAAACCCAAGGCAGGGCCAGTGCCGAGCCAGACCTGCTTTGGGATTAGCGGCAGTGTCACATTTTTACATTTGTCAGCTCTTCGGTGGCCGATGACGGTGGAACTGTTGCTGCAAACATCTGTGCTTGAGATCTGATCAGCTGCAAACCGGCAAAGACCCTGGAGAGGGGTTATAGATGGATTTATAAGCTGTCGTCCTGCTCTCACCGTATTTGCTGCATTTATTAGTAGGAAGGAGGATTTCACGGAGAAACAAGTGGGTTGGAATAGTAATCAACTAGACCGTTTGGACTGTCTCATCTATACTCTTGTTATGTAGTAAAGTACTATGCAAATCATCATTGTCTATAGCATTGGAATCTGTCTACTAGAACTTGTACCAGAGCATGTTTGTTGTTGAAGCATGCTGTGTAGTGTAGTGCTGGGTTGCTGTGCTAGGTGGCGGTCAGAATGGAATCCGATGCACCGACCTCAAATATCGTCATGCTGCCTTTCTGATGATCCTCACTGTGGTAGTAAACCGCACCGGAATCCCGGAAGCTCGGGATGATACTCGATTCAGTAAGAGGACCCTGGAAGTCGGTAGTATGCAAGAGCCCATATCCGATGTGCTGGGTGTTCTGATAGGACCAGAGACAGGTGGGTTGAGGAGGAGGAGGAGGAGGAGGAGCTTGCAGCTTTCCTGCAGCTTGCTTGCAGGCTGACCCTGTCAGAAGCATGCACAAAGATAAGCTGCATGCACAAACTACTGGTAAGCGAGTAGCCTGTCAGTGGTGTTTGTTCATCCTGTCGGGTCGGAGTTCTGCTCAACATGGCACACTAGTATGTAGTATCATGTTGTGATCATGAGTATATCCAAAAGGCGTACACACAAGTCCTCCGGGTCACAAGGACCAGATAGAAAATCGAGACTGGCGACAGCCGGAGACAGGGACTTTATCAAAAGGGGTGGAGCACAAGGAAAAAAAGAAAGAAAGGAGAGGGTGTACACCATGCCGCATGGCTTGGAAGGATTGTGGGGGGGATATACACACACTTTTTTTCTATGTGTGTCTTCCTCTGATGTCTTTATTTCTGGGTCAATTTGTACAACTCATTATTTAATTGAGAAGGGTGAGAAGGAGAGGGAAGGGAAAGAAGAGAGAGAGAAAAAAAGATCCATGCACATGCTGTCGTCAGTCTCATCAGAAAATGAAACCAGACTTGCTGCGCCAAAAAGGAGACGCAAGGAGTTACGAGCAGTGGAAACCTGGTCTGATGGTGGGGCAACTGGTGAGAAGACCTGGCGACCCAGCAGCCCAGCACCCAGAATTTTGTCATAGGGAGGGGGGCTAGCGCCTGTCCTTGCCCTATTCTCTTGAGGTGTTATTCCTGCTCTTCAGGGCAAAGCGCCGAACTTCTGCAGCGGGTTTTGCAGGCTGGTCAGGCGTTCTAGGCGGGCCAGACGGGCGGGTTGGTCCCTGTCTGGCCTATCTTTTTTCTTCTCCCCCCCCCCTCTCCTTGTCCTAATGGGCAATCCGTGGCTAATGTGTAGTACTATGCCACCGTGCCACCAGCATGGTACTAACTCGCCAAGCCCACTCGCACCTGCAGTTTTCCATTACGATTAGCGTGGGGCAAGGCTCCATCCTCCTCCACACCACCCGGGATACACCCACTCACATCCACTCCGCACCCGGCCAAAGCCCTAGATCAGCCGGCCCAGTTGGCTCCTTTCACTCTCTTCAATCGCCTTCCCCTCCCCCCGGAACAAGTCTCGCCAGAAATCTATTCCGGATCCCTCCCATGAACAAACCTGAAGAACCACGGACTCGTCCCTCAAACCACCCAGAGAGAGGGATTCAATCTGTCTTCAGCCTTGTCCGGTCATCGACACTGCGACACACAAAAGAGACAGGGCCCAAAGGACAATATCGCTCGTTGAGCTCTGTGGCGCCTCTTTTTTTGCTGCGCCCTTTTCTGTCACGACTCAGATCGATCACCAATACCACATGACGATTGGCAGCCGCCGCGGAGACGCTGCTCGGCCCTAAGAAAAGCACACTAGGAAGGCTTTTTTTTCTTCTTCAACCGGACTCAATTCAGTCATCACCCAACGGCCTTCGTTGTTCTGCTAGGACGACGACAACATCAGAGACTACTCAACCACAAAACTCACGTCAACGTGACAACCGTACGGAGGAGGAGTGAGAGAACCTCATCTCATCTCGCCTTTCTACACGCCATCGTATCTACCGCACGACAGGGCCTTGAGAAAGACTGAGACTGCTGCACCCGCACCAACCCAGCAGCCAGGCCTACCTGCAAAACTCGTCGACGTTTCTCGACGGGCTTACCGACCACGAAGGATTTAACTACTCCTTGATATTCTCAGGCATTAGGAGGACGACGAAGCCGACGACGGCTACATTTTCAAGATGGCCAACTTCAACCGCCGGGCGACGAACCTTGAACTCGTCCAGTTCATGCGCGAGGGACACCTGAACACGATCAACAACAACGAGCCACAGGAGGACTTCAGCGGCCTGGAGAACTCAGAAGGTCTGGATCTCTTCACGAACCAGGACTTCTTCGATTTCGACGAGGGCATCAGACGAGACTTCAAGCCCAATGCCGACTCCGCGCCGTCTACGAAACCTGTCGAGCCGACCTCAGCGACGTCCATGGTAGGAGAATTCGGATCAATGGACTTTGGCTTGGGTTCTGGTAAGTCGCTCGTCTTTTTTCCTTGCACTCGGCTGCTTCGCTGCGCTCTTCATGCTGTGCTCTTTACCCTTGATACGTCTCAGCCACGGGTCTCTTGGGCTTGGGATTCTTTCCCTGCATGTGGCGATCAGACCCGGCCGCCACTCTGCACAATCCTACGTGTTGCGGTGTGAGGCGGCGTTCTGAGTCGTCCTCCGGCATGGCACGGGCTCATACGCCGCATGTTCAACCCCCCCCCCCCCCTTTCTTAGGTGGTAGTTGGGTTACCGAACCCGGCGAGCCAAAGGTGAAGAGGCAAGTGTCTCGAGCCCGATGTGGTCGGGAGTTCTATTGGCTTATTGTCAAGACTCCTCTTTTCTTCGGAGGCGGGCGTGCGTTCAAATCTTGGCTTTGTGCTCTTCTCTCTGAAACTCTCTCTCCAAAATCCTCTTCTAGAGAGGATGCATCAAGACTTGATACCTTGAGCTTGTGATATGAGTGTGAGAGAGAGAGAGAGAGACCTGACGGAGATTGACCATCTCATCTGTTGGGAGGCCGGATGGCACGTCCCTATCCGAATGAAAGAAAAAAAAACCCAGCAGCCACCCCCTCCCCCCACCCTACACCTACTTCTACTACTGTCTTACGCCATCTTCCGGCCTTCTCATTGGGACAGGCTGTGTGCAGAGGCAAGGCATATGCACCCCGGCAAGGTTGGGGGAGCTGGGGGGTAGCGCCCATTATGCACCCGCCATCCTAGCAGTCGATGGTGCAATACCCCGTGACTTGATTCCGTCCAAACCGGCCACCCGATCGATGCCCTCACCTCCCTATCCCTAGCACTTGAGCGCCGCCCCCCCCCCCCCTTCTTGAAATGCCCGTCATGGTCGTGTTGAAAGCAATACCGACCTGCCTTAGTGGCGTCTTTGATATCCATCCTCTCGTCACCCATGACCTTCAACTGCCTAGCATCTGTCTGCCGAAGTCAAGAAAAAAAAAAATTTCTCCACTTGTACATAGGCTAATCATGGCATGATGGCTCGTCGTACAGCAGATTTCGGCTTCAGCGACTTCAACAACACATACTCTCCAATAAACGGCAACTTTTCCGACGGTATTGGCCTGCAGCCTCTCCAGCCGAGCCCGAGCAACGCGTATCCTCCCGTCCCCCACCAGCATGCGTCCTTCACGCACCATGCCGTCGCCCAGCCCAAGGCCTCTGACAAGCGCCGCGGCACCGAACCCCAGGTCAACACCCGGGCACTGAACATCGAGGAGGCGTCGAGGATGGCGGCAGAGGAGGACAAGCGCCGCCGGAACACAGCAGCCAGCGCTCGCTTCCGCGTTAAGAAGAAGCAGCGGGAGCAGGCCCTCGAGAAGAGCGCCAAGGAGATGAGCGACAAGGTGTCGCAGCTCGAGGCCAAGATCTCTCAGCTCGAGACCGAGAACCAATGGCTCAAGAAGCTCATCCTGGAGAAGAACGACGGCAGTGACATCAAGGCGGACGTGTCCAAGATGAACGGCGGCACCAAGGATGAGATCAAGGTCGAGACCGGAAACAGCAAGGAGTCTGAACACAAGGGCAAGGGGAAGAGCTCATAGCCACGGTGGTTAGATGACAAACTGTTGTTCGCGTTCTTTTTTTTTTTTTGGTTTTCGCTATAACACACTAGGGCTCATGATATCCGTGCCCAGGTGCATTACAGGCGTTATCGGGATAGGATTTTTGGGAGGGGGGGAATAGGGCTGGGGATGGCAACTCGGCCTTGTGTGTGAGTGGGATCAGGAGTTTTGCTGAGGGTGGTGGCAGTAGTTAAGTGGACGGCATTTGTACATGCACCACCGTATTTTCAATGGCAACGAAATCTTGAGCATGTCCTGAATGTAGGGCAATTCATTCTCCTGCTACCTCCCAGAAATTATCTCTGCTACAGGCGTCGTCGGTGCCCTACTCACATATGCTCTCTACGTACAGTACCTACTTGCTGTGAACTCTTTGTGGGTTCCAAACGCTGTTCCACAAACACGCCCAAAAGTAATCAAGAGTGACTTGCTGAAAGATTACTGAGGGTATTCGCCAACAAGGGCTTGGCACGAAACTGCGAAGCTCAGCAGCCGCAGCATACCGTTCTCCGCTATGGTCCTAAACCAATACGTACGTGATCCTTGTCTCTCTTTTTATTTTTTTATTATTATACCTTATCACCTACTATGCTAACTCACCCTTGTTGACCCTCCTCCGCGCCGCCGCCGCGGCCCCTGAGAGCGGCCAGTCGCAACTGGTTCCTCTTGCCCAGGACCCGCAGGGTATTCGACCTTTCTATCTCTGTCATCTCACCCCAGTTCCCGTCCCTGTTCACGACCATAGGGCCCATATGATCGAGCGCGATGGACTGGCCGTTCACCTCGAGCATCGTGGCCGGCTCCCCCTCCCCAGGTGCTGGCAGCGCCGGGGTGGTGGTGGTGGTGGTGGTGGTGGCTGCTGTCGCTTCAGTTTCTGCTTCTGGAGATGCTCCTACTCCTCCTGCGGCGCCCGGGGTGATACCGCCGCCGCCGCCGCCGCCGTAGTCCCTCCTATCAGCACCGCTGTGGGTCCCACCGCTACGACTACCACTCTCTGTAGCAGCCGCGGCAGCGGCATCAAGATTGGTGGTGGGAGGGCGCTCGTGATTGGGTGCTGGGCCAGGGCCTGTCGGTTGTGTGCTCGACCCGCCCGGTGACGTGCTCGCGGGGGTGGCCATCGAGGCGCTCCTCCTGGAGGGGATCGGCTGCGCTAGTCGTCGCGGGAGGAGGTGGTGCTGCGGTCGTGGAGGAAAGAGGAGAAGGCCAAGGGGTACGGATTGACAGGAAGAAGAGAAGGAGGAGGAGGAGGAGGATGGTGGTGATGGTGGTGTTGTTGTCCGTGCCGGTCTGCTCAGGTGGGCGAGGTGTGTTGGTATCGAGAGCCAAGAGCCTCCTCTCGCGGGCCGTAGGAGCTGGCGCAGCGCTGTGGTCGTCAGGGCTCTCTTGTGGCCTACTGTAATCATCCCTCTAATTTTTTAATTTTTTGGGGGGAATTTCTTCCTTCTCTTTTCTTTCTTTCCTGCTTCTCGGCTTCTCGGAATGCTCGATACCGTTGGTCAAGGAATAAAAAAGAGATTGAAAGTTCCACTTGCAACTTTTCCCACCCCTTATCTCGCTCGATGCCAAATTTTTGCACATCGAGATCTACAATCGAAAAGAAGGAAAAAGACCCTGAAAAGAATGGATCGCGACGGAACAAGAGGCCCCTCCTCCCCTCCTGCGGCTTTTAGCACCCTGGAGCGGGGCCAGGCACGCCAGGAACCGGGCCCTGGGGTGCCTAAAAAGACTACTCATGTAGTGTGTACGTAAACTACAGGTCCAGTCCAGTCGATTGTTGCACGCGGGACAGTGAGCTGTGTTAACTCGTACAAATGACGCGCTCCGCCCCAGTTTCCCAGGTCAGATCTTGTTCCCAAAGAGAAACCAAGGCCGAGATTGATTTGTTTGTTGGAAGTGCATGCATCGTCAATCCAACATACTAGGGTACAGTATCTTTGCTTCTGAAGGTTGTAAGCTGGCATCTGAGGTCCCCATGTCCTTTTCAGAAATGTTTAGCCGTCCTGTCCATTTCGGGCTAGCTTGGAAGTGTTGGCTGACTCGGTCAATGCAAGGTAAGGTATATAATAGTTCAAATAGCTGTTTTGTTGCCTTCGGGCATTTGGTCAATTTGAAACGATACGTGAGTTCACATCCCAAGGTCGCGCGTTCGAGTCAACCTACTAACATTCTGTGCAGAGAGAAGATTAGCATGGCCCCTGCACTAAGGATGACACGCTCAATCAAAGAGAAGCTACCAATTTTTTTGATGTTTTTTTTTTCCTTATTTTTATTTTTTATTTTATTATAACCTCGTATGGCAAAACGATACCACTCCACTGGCTCTACGGGGCTCAGATAATAATACAAGTTGAGTGTGCTGTTGCTTCAAGCTCTCCACCCACTGCGGTACATACACACACAGCCTTCAGAGCACGCATGATCATATGTAGTAAAAAAAGGTTCGTAATTTCCGAAAGAGATGAGGCCATCGCGGGTGCGTTCTCGATCCGGGGATCGACCAGCCTTTCCCGCGTTGTCGGGGGGTGCATCAAGTAGTAACACTGTCTACGTAAGCAACACACCGCGCCGACCTCGTCCGTGATGCTTGGAATGACTTACAAATACGGTGGTGGTGGTTGGACTGGATTTCAGTGTGGCCCCACGCACCTGGTGAAGATGCTGGCTGCTACCATAGTCTACCGCAGTGTAGTATACAAGGCAAAGTAAATGTCAAAAGTTGGGATGTGTGTGTGTGTGGGTGCGTGGGGGGGAATCCACGTGGGCAGCCTTCAGAACTGCCCCTTCTGGTGGTGAACGACGTTAACCCTCGAGTGGCCCATTCATCAATCTCGTTTTCTGGCCAACCATCGTGAACAGGCTTCATCAGGCACTGCGTGGGATGTGCTCCTCCATCTTGTTCAAGCCTCCTGAGATGTCCGGACCCGACCAGAAGCTCCAGCCTGTAGAAACGTAAAATTACGTTGTGATTACGGTACGGGGCGAGTCAACATCAGCCCTATTGTATATGATAGATAAACGCAGATAACCTTCTCCTTCTGGTATCCTGTGCGGCTTTTGGCCTCCCAAAACGCTCGTGATGAGCATGGGGGAAGCAGATACGAATACGCCCTAGGTGGGCGGAAGCCGTGAATACCCGCTCGCTCTCTCGCTCTCTCTCTCTCCCCCCCCCCATATATGCCCTCACAAGCACAACGCACTTTACACAGACACACCCTACCTGCCTTCTCGGGAGAGAACATCCGTGGTAGCACTGGCGGCTCCCTCTGCGCTGTGTGGTCTAGACAGCCAGCCAGCCGCCCAGGGGCCTAGACATTCCGCCTGCATCATGCGAGGATGGCACCACCCCATCCATCTTTACTGTAGTTGTCGGACGGATATGTACACATGGATGGGATAGACCCTACATATATGGTATATATCCAGGGGAATATGCCGGTCCATGACGGTGGCGTTACCTACCTGGCCGAGGCGTTGCTTCCATCACTCGGATCCGAGAGTTGGAAATGAAGTCTCGCCCCGGCCTTCCCCGAACACACACCCCCCCTTTTTTTTCTCTTCTTTTTGCCACTCGACGCAAACCTATTGTACACATCACGAATACGCCTCAGCAGGTGAGATATCGTACTCGTTCATGGGTTCAGGAGACTGCGATAGCGCATGGTGGGATGGACAGGCCACGCCGATGAAGGTCTCACGGTAGTATTCTTGTTTTTTGTTCTTTGTTTTTCTAAATCTACATAGGGACTTCGAAATGTATGCGACCTTCCTCTTCTCTACACGCCTCTTTTGTTTCTATCCGTAGCGAACTATCGCCCGAGCAGGACACGATCCTGCTGATCCAAAGACGGCTGCTGGGTTTACTTGCCACCCTCTGCACTGCGGAACCTTCAGTGCACCGTTAGCTTTTCGTCCTCTCTTTTCTTCTTCGCGTGTTCCAAGACACCGCGAGGTCAAGACGGTTCCACTTACTTAGTCACAACCCTCTCGATACCGTCACAGCCGGCCTTCAGGGTATCCATCTTGGGGCCGTACGAGAAGCGCACAAAGTGGTGGCACGGCGAGTCGAACAGGTCCCTGCGCCTTGCCGGGTTCAGGTCGAAGAAGATGCCCGGCACCACGATGACCTTCTCCTCCAGACACGCCTGGAAGAAGTTCAGGCCGTCGCTGATGGGGCTAGGCAGACTCTCGAGGTCGAGCCACAGGTAAAAGGTCGAGTCAGGGACGTCCTTGATGACGAAGCCCATCTTGCGCAGCCGCTCGACCACGTAGTCGCGCTTCATGCGGAAGTGCGACTGGAGCGCCTTCATCTCCTTGCGCACGAGCGACGGCTCCAGCATGGGCACCGCCGCCTCCTGGAAGGGCGCGTTGGTGCCGCCGTCCAGGTACGAGCCGCAGCTGCCGATGGCCTTGATGAACTCCTTGGGTCCTACGATCCACGCGACACGCCAGCCGGGCAGGCGGAAGCGCTTGGTCAAGCCGTCAATGATGAGCACGTCGTCCTCGTCGACATCCTGGACGTTTTCCTGTAGTTGGTGTCAGCAACAGCTCTACCCATAAAAAGAAGAAGAAGGAGAAAAGAGGGATGCAGCCTATGCCCAGGCAGGGCGAGGGGCTGGCCACAAGGCCAAAGAGCTTACCGCAGCGGATATGGTCGAGCCGTCGCAGTCGCTCGTGTAGTTGTAGCCAGAGTAGAACTCGTCACTGATGAACGTCGCACGGCCACGGCAGATGTCCTGGATCTCGGCCAGCTCGGGGTTCTGAACCACTCGGCCGGTGGGGTTGCGAGGGTTCGAGGTCAGGATGACACCAGTTCCACGTGCAATCTCCTCAGCTACGAGGTCGGGGTGGATATGGTATCCGTCCTGCTCGTGAAGAGGGATGGGGATAGCAGCAAACTATGATATGTAGATGCCATACGTCAGTTGAAAGTGCCCACAGCTATCCATCGCCTGTCCTATCATTCCCTTTTTCTTCTTCTCATCTTTCTTCCTCTTTATGTGTCCGAGCGAGCGGGGCAACTCACGTTTCGGAACAGCGACAACATCTCGTTGTACGCGGTGTAGTCGGGAATGAAGAAGCCCAGATAGGCCTGGTTCAGGACCGCAGCGATACGGATCAGGCCAGCACGGCCACCAGGCACAATGGCAACGTTCTCCCAGGTGTACTTGCTGGTCTTGTCTTGGCGGTGGTGCTCGTTGTACATCTTGGCGACGGCCTCGCGGAGGGGCTTGATGCCGGCGGTGGGGGCATATTCTCTAGAGGCGACCTTGATCTCGATATGGGTCGGGCGCTCGAAGCAGCCTTCGATGTCGTCCTCGACCTGTTGCCAACAAGAAAGGGGTGATCAGCCAGACTGTCCTTCCTTCCTCTGCCCCTGCTTGTGCGCGCGCCCGGGGGGGGGGGGGGGTTGTGTAGTGTTTTAGAGAGACCATGTAGTATCATACCTCGGGGGCGCCCTGGCCCAGGTTTGCCCACTTGTCAGGTTCGTCGAAGAAGCCAAACTCGCCTGCGCGCTCTGTACACCAGACGACACCGGTCGACGATCGGGAGGGGTCGAGACCAGCATGGGGAAGGTGACCTCTGTATCAGTGACCATGTGATCAGCTTGTGCTTCCTGGTCCGACGAGGACTTCCTTTCAGGCATGATAAGAGAGAAGAGAGAGGGCGGGTTGTCAGTATGCTTACTCGTGAGCAGCTCGGAACTGCCTGTGGATCTTGGAGCTCGCCTCTGCAGCACAAGCATCGTTAGCAATGCAGTCTGAAGAGGGGGAAAGGGAAGGGGGGAGCGGCATCGAAGAAAGTCTCGTTTGCTTTGGGTGCATCGACAGCTGCGGGAATTCTGCTCTGGCTGAGACAGCCAAGCCAAGCTATCTCGTCTCTGCTTTTCCACAATGAGGGAGGGATGGGCCATAACTCACCGGTAGCACTGGGCTCTCCGATGGAGAAGCGGCGAACGCGAGGTTGGCCGGTGTTGCGGTTGATCGAGAACTTGCGGTTCACGAACGCGCCGACGGTGGCGGTAATTGGGTTCGACATGGTGGGCAGGGTAATTGAATTGACCAAGTTGCTGCTCTTCTTTTCCTTTGTCGTGTCCTGACTTTAAAAGAGTAAGAGAGAGCACGACGTCGTAGAAAGTTTTTTAGTCTTTTTTTTCTTTTTCTTTGGAGGACCCTTCAGGCTGACGTTGGGCCGTGGTAAAAATAGGGAAACCTCGTCGTCTGCAAGCGTGGCGCGCGGGGTTCTGGGGTTACTTCTTCCTGCCTTGGTCACAGCAGCCGCTCCTGCGATCCTTCACAACCTAATAATACCACTCAAGACACAAGCACCAGAAAAAGAGAACGAGCTGTTTGTTTGTGGCGCTGGCTAAAGCACACGCACACGCACACACACGACACATACACCCCCACGCGAGGGAAAGAGTTCCAGGGAACGGCAGAGATCGACGCTTTAAATACACGTGCGGTAATGGCTGCAACCCGGGGGCCAGCGAGACCCTTGAAGGCTCGATTTGACGAGAAGCTATCCACGACTGGCGCCAGCCACGCATGCTACGGCAACACCTTCGAGCGCTGATAGGCCCTCACCGTCATCAGCTGGGACGCAGGTCAGGGTTCCATTCCCACTTTTCGACGCTGCTACTACCTAGTAGGTTTCAAAAGACCCAAGCCTGACCCGACCTGACATGCCAGGACTCGCTGCCACCATCGACAGAGCAACCAGAGTGGACGACCGCCTGCCGGGGTAAAGAAGCTGCATGCCATGTCTCCTCCTATAGAAGCTACAGCTGCACTCCGTCGGGGCGGGATCAAGAGACACAAGATGGACGTGGCACTTGGTGGCTCCTCGTCGCGAAACCAAGACAAGATGTTGTCCTCGCCACACACACAAGACAACCTTCTCATTTGCCGACAGACTTGGTTCCGTGTGCAGAGCAGAGTTGCGTCTGCCCCCGTTAAGCTTCCGGCAGATGCCCAATATCTCCCGGCTCAACCCCTCTCTAGGATCATGGACTCCACTCGGATGCTGCACCAGCGGGGTCAGAGACGTAGGCACGAGAGAAGGCGGTGACCGATTTGGCGAAGGTCGCCCCGGAACGCCCCTGTGGACCGTTGACGACAGTGTCGTCTCCCTGGGGTGCAATCATGCCATTACCCAATCGAGACATTCCCTAGAGGTGACGAGATGGTCTGCCCATGCCGGGGGGTTGGGCGAGGCATTAAATCTCAAGTGCAGATCCCCCGCATTAATTAGGGAGTCTCGAGGTGCAGCGAGCCTTTGCGAGGGTCCCTTTTAGGCCCCCCGGGAGATGTCACGGGCTCTCCGGCTGTCGTCGCATGGCGGTGATCTTGTGGGCACTCACTGCGCGATTTGTACGATACGTCTGGCTGCTGCACAAGCGGCTTTCTCTTGAACTGAGCTGCTTACGCAACGAACAGACACCCATCTTCAAGCATCCCAACGTCCTGCTCCCAACCTGAGCTGACAGATATGGGTGCAGCCGAAAGCTGATTGTCCTAGGACCCGTCCCCGGGTCGCCAAGACCTTCGAATCGGAGCCGACCTCCCGCGCGAACATCGGATCCACCCTCGGCGAGCAAACGGGAAGAGGAACGGGACATGTCGCCTCTCACAATGAGGACTGCGGCTCAGGGAGATAAAATAGTATATGGTGATGCTACAGATACGACGTGCTCCTACATAGTACACTCCGGCAAAGAATGACTTTTTCCCTGGCTCTCCAGGATGACCTGCTTGCCGGAAACCTCCCAGCACGGCCCAGGCTCCCACGAGAACGTGCCAAGCTCTGAGGCTGCGGCCCACTGGTCCACATGGCGCAGAGGTCACGGGCAATCATCAAATATTCTCGACGCACGCCTCTTGGTACAAAGGTGTTGATGGCTTGGGGCGGCTGGGGACCCGCGCTGCCGCGGTATTGTTATACGTTACACGTGAGGGCCGCCGGGATGGAGCTATTCATAAACCAAAGAATCCTAGCTCCGGCCCGATGAACAAGGTCTCGAGGTTGCTGAGCTCGGCTGCCTCACGCTGTGGCTCTCGCCACGTGAGGACATGGAAGGCAAAGTACCGAAGACAGTCATTGTCGCCTCCTCCCAGGCTGTTCACTGGCTGTCCGGCCAGACGGTGTCCCTTCTACCTGAGCCTACGCACGTGGTAAGCCGGCATCTTGAGTCCACGGCGCAGCGAACGAGCAAAATGCTGTTCCGCTAGCATATATGCAAGTCATCCATCCATTCTTGCGTGGCAAGATAGCGAGCGCCCTTGCAGGAGAATCAAGCATGTGGCTGGAGAAGGTCTACAGGGCAGTCGCCCTTCCTTTCCCAATCTTTCCCTTTCTCCCTTTCTCTCTCTCTCTCTCTCCTCTTCTTCATTTCCTTTGAAATTTTGGACAGGGCTGCCCAGGGCAGAAGGTATGAATAAGCAGTGCATTCACCCGAGTAAGCCCCACACAAGAGACAGCAAACAATATATCAGAAGAGCACCCCCGATCTATGCTGTGATTTTCAGTGCTCCTTGCATCCTACTGTTACAGTCGTACTCGTTCAACGAGCAATACTACACAGGCTGGTGAGTGTTTGTCAAAGAGGACAACATGACTTAGGGGGGGGGGGGCAATGTTTCCACCATGTGGTGGCACCATTGAGCGAATTGGGAAATGGGACTGGGGCTAGTGTGAGGCTGACTGGTCAGCCTATATCTATGTAGTACTACAGTAGGAGTGGCGGAGCAAAGATTCATCCACATGAAGAGAACTGCGCCCTCCCCCTTGCAGGCGACACACCGGCTGAGTATGTAGATGAATTTTCAAATTCTTGTCAAAAAAAAATAAAAAATGAAAAGAGTTCACTTACAAATGCCAAAACATCCAATTCCAAGATCATCATCTCTTACTCTACATGCACCTTGGTGGGACAAGGGCGCACACACACACCAGATACAACAGGGTGGCTGTACTATATTTCAACAAGGGCTGCGCCAAGGCAACTCGATGCACCTTGCAATGAATGACCTCTCCTCATGGAAAGGGCTTGTGGCCAGGTGCAAGAAATCACGACATCTTAGATCACTAAAGTACTTATCCAGGGACGAAGGGAGAGATGCATATATGAGACTGGATTCCTACAGAAGCCGTGAAATAATCATGCACCCAAAGACAAGAGAGATACTCCTCAACTCGCCCAACTACATTACATCACAGAGAACTGGAACCTGACCAAGTAATATCCTCAACACAAAGAAAGCCTGCATCACCACACCGGCACAACAGCAAGTCCCTGCCACGGATAGAGACTCCTTTGTCCTCTCTGACTAACGGATACCGGCATATCAGACTTAATAAGGTCATCACGGATCACAGGTCCCTTCCCATTTTAATTGCTGGATCGCTCCTTCCAAGCATTCACACAAAAACAGGTCATCATCTGGCTCGGACTGTGTCCAGGGTTAATCCTTCTCTACAGACTACTTAAGTCCTAAACAGGACATTGTATCTCACACCCTAAAAGAGAGATTAATCACCTGTCCCAATGTCGTGGCTCATCTCCCACTCCTCCACCTCCCATTCCCAGCATTCCCTCTCCAACCACCGTCAACGCCAACCCTCTCGAGGTTCGTCCGCCACACTTAACAACATGACGCCCTCGGACATGGACTCAAGCAACAAATTCTTTAGCTCTATCAAGGGCTCTCTTAAGGGCAGGCTCTCCAGAACCACCAGCAATGCCTCTCAAAAATCGGCAAACAATATCCACGAGCCCTCCTCGAGGGGAGCACAAGTGCAGCCGCAGTCACGCCCTGTGAGGCTTTCGGCAGGAGCAACTTCAGGGCAGGGCATCAGCGCGAACCCTTTCTCAAACCCGTTCGCCGGGCCTGCTACTACTACTACTACTACTCCTCTTTCTTCTTCTTCTTCTGCAGTACCTATGACCTGTAAGTATCGTCAGACTTTGTACAGTAGCAGACTCTCGGACAGGGAGGCCACGATGGATGACTGACAGAGCTCACATCAGCCAACGACCCACCCCCCGCATACAGTAGCACACCGCCCGTCTACGACATCCGGGCGCCCTCGCCCACGCCCAGTCGGCTGTCCGCTATCACGGCCACCACGCCCGAGGACAAGTATGCCTTCCTCTCGTCTTTTGATACCATCTTTTTGATCGACGACTCGGGCTCCATGGCGGGGCGCTCCTGGCGTGAGGTGCAGTCCGCCCTGTCGTCCATTACGCCCATCTGTACTGCACATGACGCCGACGGCGTGGACGTTTACTTTTTGAACCACCGTACCTCGCGGCCTGCCCTCCCACAACAAGGCAAGGCCGCCGGTGGCTACCCCAACGTGACGGATGCCGCCAAGATCGAGCGTATTTTCACCGCCGTGCGCCCCGGCGGCATGACGCCTACCGGCACGCGCCTGAATCATATCCTCAAATCCTACCTGAGGCACTATGAGGCTGCTATCGAGAGGTGCGGTGGTGATCCTGACGGGACCGACGTGAAGCCCATCAACGTCATCATGATCACCGACGGCGTGCCCTCCGATGACCCCGAGAGCGTGCTGCTCAGCGTTGCCCAGAAGCTCGACAGGCTCGAGGCGCCACCGCACCAGGTCGGTGTGCAGTTCTTTCAGGTGGGTAACGAGCCCGGCGCGAGCGAGGCCCTTCGTGCGCTAGATGACGACCTCTCGGAGCTCGGTGGTGGCGTGAGGGATATGGTGGACACGGTGACCTTTGGGGGACGCGGCGACGGCGGTAGTGGCCCATCGTCGAGGAGAGAACCTGTGCCGGTGTTGAATGCGGATGCGATCCTCAAGGTAGTACTTGGTGCCGTGGTCAAGAGGCTGGATCGCGCTAGGATCGCCGAGGAGGAGAGGAGAAGTTTGAGAAGTGGTATGTTGCAGCCTTAGGTGGCTGAGCAGCAGCACAGCGACCCTGCCCGCCTGCGGCCGCCGCCTCGAGTGCATCAAAACGCCTGGGGACAGAGTGCTGCTGCTTTCCATGGACCGCAGGGCTCGCAGGCGAACTATCACCAGGCTTGGGATCAGGCATACCATGGACCCCAGACAGCCCAGCGATCTCAGCATGCTCAGGCCAATGGTGAGGCAGCTCAGTATTACCAAGAGGCATATGCCTCGCAGCAGCAGCAGCAGCAGTCATCATGGCCCCCGCCTGTTCGGAGCAATCGACCTTAGGGGGAGCATCACCTCAGCAGTTCAGGAAGCCTCAAAATACCCAAGAAGTAAGGGGAAATTACCAAAAAGGAAAGTCTGTGGTGCGATAACCATCGAAAGAGAGACAAGAGAATTGCATTTATGGTTTTTTTGGTGGTTTTTTTTTTTACTATGGCAGAATTCACAATAACTCTCCTCCCGCTGAAAAGAGTATTCTTGCTCATCATTACTTTTACTTCCTAATTAAATTTGATACCGATCAAAAGACAAGAAGAGACCATGCCATGTGATGATGGGTAGACTGAAAGCTTTTTTTTTTTTTTTTTTTTTTTTTGGTTTTTTGGTTTTTTTTGCAATTATGTGTCACGCAGAACCATTTCACTACTGGTTTTTTTATTTTTTATTTTTTATTTGTCGTAACGTCAAATTTTATGAAATGAACTCCGTCCCAAGAAGAATATCCCCTCCAAGCCCCCGAGACCGACTCCGAGATTTGAGCTCATCAACAGCCAATAGACCCCCCCCCCTCTCTCTCTCTTTCCTCCTCCTGCCAAAATAAAAGGCAAGATTCGAAAAGAATCCTGAACTGTGAAATCTATGGAGTGACCGTTACCAAGGTAAGTAGGGTCTTTTGGGAGAGGGGGGGGGGGGAGGCGACGAAAACCCGAGAAAGTTTTAAATGTTTTTTGTTTCATAAAAAAATACCAACGCAAAAGCTGCCAATGTAATCCATCCACCCATCAACTTCATCTATCCTCCCTCACTCCAATTTGAACGGTCAAAATGAGGAGATGATCCAATGGCCAAAGTCATCAAAAGACCAAAAGCCGGTTCGTAAGGTCGTCTGCATTGCGTCGTTGTATCGAAACGCCAAAGTGCAATCGCAAGACCGAGAGGGAATGAGAGAAAGCAGGGGTGAAAAAAGCCGAGGCATGAGAGCCGATCAAATCCCTAATGTTGCTGTAGGCTCGTGAAGAAAGAAAGAAAAGGTTATCATCAAGCATCCATCCGAAGAGGTTGCAAATGAGGGGTTTGTGGGCCAGAAAGTATGCCTTGCCGTCCGCCAAGTGGCATTTCGCCCGAGACTAAGCATGCGAGAAGAAGAAAAATGTGTTCTGTACAGGCCGCCAAATGCAGCGAAAGGTGACCAGCCAAAAACAGATCGAGATAGAATCCCGAGGTCCAATCTGCCTCGCCTTTGTAGAAGAGCGTCATCCAATACCACGGCTGGACAGTGCAACATGTCGTGATCGTAGTGGGAGCCACAGCTGACAACCTAAGCCGAAGGGAGATGGCAAAGTCTGCCTTGCCGGTATCTGAGCCGAGATGTCACCGAAAGCAGGGTATGATCATTCAAAACTGCTTCCACAACCAGAGGGGTTGGGGTCTTAGTTCATGACCAAGACCTGTGCCTTGCAGACGCCACGAGGCACAATGGAAACGCCAGAGTCGTCTCGGTAGCTGATGGAAGGGGTCACAACGAGGGCAACACGGATGTGCTTGTGTTGCAGAGACAGGCCGTGCAAGTCGCTGTTCAGGGCCATGTGCGAGTCGTGGCTGAACTTGACAGCACACTCGTTCCAGGTGAAGGCGAAGGACAGACGGCTGCTCATCATCTTGTTGGAGATTTCAATGCCAATGTTGCATAGAGAATGCAGACCCAGACTGGCATCAGCGCCGACGTTGCTGTTGAGGAAGGGACCAGCAATATCCTTGAGGCGGTTAGCATTCTGGGCGGTCTTGAAGGAACGGAAGCGGGGCCACTCCTCGTCCTTGACGATACCCTCGACGACCTGACGCAGCTCCTGGCGCGCGGCGCGGCGCTGCTCGAGCGGGTAGCCGATGTAGTCGATGATCGGACCGATCTTGTTCAGCTGGGCGTCGGTCTCTTCATCCCAGCCCAGCCAGAACTTCCAGTGCAGCATCTCCTGCTCGATATATTGCAGGAGCAGACGCGAGATAAAGTAGCAGCGGTGGTCAGGCGAGTTCAGCATGAACAGCGCGTGCTTAGCGGCGGCCTGGGGGTCCTTGTGGCACGAGGCCACCTTGAGGATGTAGTTCCACAACTTCGGGTTGGCCTTGGTGGCCTCCTCGACAGCACCAAGCGCGATCTGCCTGCAGTGCTTGTCAGACCAGCCGAATGAGGCCGTGAACAGCCGGAAGAACAAGTCCTTCCAGATCTTGGTCTCAGGATCAAAGTCAGAGTCATCGTTGCGACGAACGACAAGAGCACTGGAAAACTGATGCTCAGAGCTGCGAGCTGAGTGGCCGTGAGGGCGAGCCTGGCCATACGGACCATGGGGGTGGTACCCTGGTGCACCATAGCCCTGGTAGGGAGGCATGAGGCCGGCCGGGGGTGGTGGGCGGCCATAGTTGGGCATGGGACCACCATAGGGTACCATGGGCGCAGGAGGGTAGGGCCCATAGGGGCCGTTTGCGCCAGGCGTAGGACCCATGTTTCCCATTGCTGGGGCCATGCCGAACTGTCCGTACGCAAGGGGTGGAGGGCCTCCGTAGCTCTCCTGCTCCATGCGCGTCGATCTGGACAGAGGACGGGGCTGCTGCGCGGTGGCGGCATCGAACTCCACGTTGAGTTTCTTCAAGTTGTTCAACAGGAACTCCTCATCCTTGCCATCAAGAGTGGACGTGTATTTGGGGCGGGGAGGGCACGGGCTGTTACGAACACCGACCTCAGACGTCGCCGAGTTGTAGATATTGACATCAGGAGACGAGTCGATTGCCTTGGTGGACTTGGATCCCTTGGACGCCTTGCTGCCGTCGCTGGACTTCTTCTTGAGGTTCTAATGCACACAAGGTGGTTAGTATGACGAATCAAGTGCTGCCCCGGGGGAGGCGCCGCGGGGGGGGGGGGTGGATTCGAAGCTTACGTCGATCTGATCCTGCTGCTCCCTAATGCGGCGCTTCTGGTTGCTGATTTTCTCAGTCTTTTTCTCTATCTCCACCTTGCGCCTCTTTTCGGCGGTGGCGTGACCCTGCTCCATGTCACGCATGTCCTGCTCGAGCTTGCGGACACGGTCCTGGCTGTTCTGGAGCTTGTTGCGGAGGCTGTTCATCTGAGCCTCGTGGGCAGCAGTAGAGCTGGAGCCCCCCTGGGAGCTGCGATCGGTGAGCTCCTCGATCTTCCGCTCCAGCACGTGGCAGTGGTACATAGTCGTGACGAACTGCTGGGCAATGTTCCGAAGGTCGTTGTTCAGCAGGTCGCCGAGGCTGACAGGCATGCCAGGCTGGCGACCAATGGCCTGGCTGAGGGCCTGGACGCGAGCCTGGCTGTCCTTGCAGATCTTGCGGATATCCTGTCATGCCGCCGTTAGAATCTCTTATTCGCAAGGTGGAATGGGCTCAGCGGATCGTGTACTCACATTTATGCAATCCTCAGGACCGTAGTCCTGTCCGTGCTTGCTGGTGGGAGCGGCAGCGCCAGACGGCTGGTGCGTGCCGGTCGAGTGCCGGGTAGATGAAGACTGCTCACCGGTGTCAGTCGAGCTGCTTGAGATCCTGGTCGACTCAGGTGGCGAGTAGAGCATCACGCCACCGGTAGAGGAAGACTTCTTTGCGTAGCTCATGGTTGCTGTTTGAAAACGTTGGGATGGAATGCTGCTGCGGATTTCTTAAAGATTTTGCAATGAGGACTGGAAAAGAACCACCAAGAATGATGCGGATGGACAAGGGCAGAAGCTTTTGGGAAGGTGAGCAGCAGGCTAGAGAGATGAGATGAAGGGGAAACGAACTCTTGTCGGTGAGGGTTTGTTTGTTTGTTTGTTTTTTTGGATGGTGATGGGGATGGATTGCTTTGTCGATGGGATGGCTGAGCAATTGTTGGCCTGTTACTGTAGCGATAGCTGCAGCAGCTTTGTGATGTGACCAGATGGGAGTAGACAGCTAGCTGCCTGATGTGATAGATCGAAGGGCTGATGCTTGATGGTATGTAGGATAAGGGTAGATGGGGTTCAAATGAGCAAGTAGAGGTGGTCAAGCTTGGGTATTAGATTGGAATGCTCCAAGAGGGTGTCCTAGATGGTGCTGCTGTTGCAGGGAGAAGGGTTGAGAGTTGAAAGGAAAAGGGAGAAAAGAGATGGGCAGGGACCAAGGGATTTCTGTCGACTGCAAGCGATTTATATCTGCACTGCTTGTGAATGCCCTTGCGCTATCGATCCTAGTCGATAGTGACACAGTCGATAGCAGCTGTCTGAAGGGGGTTGAGGTGAGTAGGGTGGGGTGGGCAGCGTGCATCACTGGAGCAAGTGAATTGAACTGGAGGAGACAATAAGGGGGAGGAGGTAGACAATAGCAGCTTTGCCTGGAGGATATGAGAATGGGGGCCCTGGAAAGCCAGACGAAAAATAGTGAGTCAGGCTGGCCTGGTGACGCAGCGCAGCGCAGCTCATCGAAGAGCCTCTCCTTGCCAAAGTCATTGAAGCATACCGATATGCCTCGAGGTTGCTTTGCAGGGTGGTCACGTGTCCCTTTTCACATGTAGTAGAAAGGACTGCGAGGATAGGGAGGGTATGGGCACTGGGGCACTTGCATTGGCTGTGATTGATAAGGAGAAGTTGACCCCAGGACCCAAACGATTGTGTTCAGATGAAGCCATAAAAAAACAAAAATAAACGGTGCTTTGAAGCACAGGTGCTCATGGTGCTGTGGTGCTCTGCTGTCAGGAGGAAAAAGTTGAGAATCCGCGATCGTACTTACCGGGTTCCACGGCAGTCTCGCCAATGATGCCGACCTGTGTTATGATCAGCATCTCAATCTCCTCGCAAAATGAAGCCTCGATCACAGAAAAGGAGTATGTACCGAAGCATAGATGCTATCGTAGGATATCCCGTGGGCGTGTTGGTAGGCACGAGTTGCGTAGACTGCGCGTGCTGGATGGCCTGGGCCTGTGGCGCGGTCTTGTACCCTTGAATTTGAAGACGAGCAGAATACGGATCCGCAGCCCTAGATCTATCATCAGCAGAAGAAGCGACTTCTAGGGTCCATCGTACGGAAGAGACTCACAAAATATGTGCTGGCGCTTGATAGCCCATGTACTCGACCAGGAGCTGCTGAGATGTCTCCTGCGTGCTATCATTGGTGCCTTGGCTCTCGGTGGTGGAACGAGACATGTTGTACGGATACCATGGACAGTCCGCCGCAGCGTGCGGATTCGTATCGTGCGACATGATGAGGATGGTAAGAATAGTGGGAATTAATGATGACTTGGTTGCTGGATGTTGATATTGCTGTTACATGGTACTGTTCCGAGCTCAACGTGGGTGTGTAAGAGGATACAAATTTGTGATGCAAACCAGAGACCGCGACCGCGCTATGAGACGGTGATAGTTGTTGATACCCGAGCGGTCGCGATGCTGCGTTCGTGCTCGATCGGGCACAATGCGATGTTTGCAGAGGTATTCGTTGTTGCTAGAGAGGATAATGATGATAGGAATAATGAAGAATTGAACTGTGTACAAGGTGCAAAAGGAAATGGGGATAAGGATGGATGTTGACGGAGTAGAAACAGGCGTGGAAAGGGTGGTGGAAAAGAAAATTTGCAATGTCCAGCAGCCCCGGGATGTCCTCTGGCTTAAGCTGGCATAAAAGCTTGCTCACAGCCCCATCTTCGATCCCCGTCCAAATGCTGGGTCGACGATGGGGCTGAAGTAATGATGTCTGAGGGCCTTGTCGATGTCGAGGGTGACAGTGCCGGTCCGGATGAGTAGTCCTCAACAAGCCATCTTCCCCCAGACACTTGGCCCATGTGTGGAGATCCAGAGCCATGATCCCGGGGCAAGACCTGGTTTTGTCTAGGGGTATAGGACAAAAGGCCTACAGAGGAACAGGACAAGACTTGATATGAGCAGGACTCAAATAATGTCCCTATATTCCTAGTCATGATAGACTATGGGGACGGAGGATAGAAGATAGACTCTAAGTCGGGAGGGACACTCACTATCCCTGACTCAAAAAGAAGAGAGCATGAGCCCTACTTCCTTTGAATGGGAGACAATGTCTGGGACAGCAAGTCACTGTGATGTCTAGGTTGTCAGCCAACAGTCTGGTGAACATCAAAAGGGCTCACTCACAAAGTCCTACAGTCTTCCAAGACAAGTTCAGCCCTCAAGAACATCTCTGACAGCACCAGGCCCCAATCCACAGGTGGCAAGCCTTCTTTGCGGCAGCACCAACACCACCGTGGATTGTAACAGAAAGGTGTATGCATGGTTTGATGCGACCAGCTCTGAAAAGACATGGGCAAGGCGACGGGAGATAGACAGCAAGGGCCAGCAGTCAGAGAAGGATGGATGATGCTGTGGTGCTGCTGCCGCATAACATGGGCTCAGGGAATAGCAAGGTGCCTGAAGAAAGCAGGCACGGGATGGAAGATGGAAGTCTAGCAGAGCGTTGACTCCCCGCAATGAGGACGAGAAAATAGAAAGAGAGTATGGGAAACCTGTCCCTTAGCGCTGGCTGGCGGACGCAAGCCTTGCCTGTTGTTCGTGCCTGCCTCAGCCATCTAGCCTCGAGCTTGCGCGAATATGGAATACACGGTAGTTACAACCTTGACTTATGACTAACTCCATCCCTACAAAGGCAGGAAGGGAGACGAGAAGACGAGAAGACGAGAAGACGAGAAGACGAGAAGACGAGAAAATGAAGAGGAAGAGAGAGAGAGAGAGAGAGAAAATCCAGACAGCTGACTGACCAGAAGTGACAATACCAAGGCAGCGTAACACAGCACGATCTAATAACTCAAACCCACGAGGCGAGCAAGAGGTTGCAAGGGCTCGAGCTGTCCGTGCATGGATGCACACCCAGCTGCGAGAGGCATCAGGACGAGGAAGAGGAGCTGGCTGCCAGCAACGGCCTGGCCCGGGACCAAGAATGCCAGACGCGTGCGAACCCATACACAGCACAGGATACTCATGTAATGGAGTCATGGGAGACTTAAAAAGCTGTGGAGGGAGGGCAACGGTAGGGATCCCCCCCCAAAAAGGACGGGTGATAATCACAAGCCAGAAAACATATCAAAAGTAATCCAGACATGCTTCCAAAGGACCCATATTTGATCAATGGAGAGAAGCTGTGCTCGTGGGTCAGAGAGAGAGAAAAAAAACCCCCTTCCAACAGGGCCGTAGAAGGCGAGGCACGATTTTACTGTACTAACAAGGCAAGAAATGCGCGTCACAAAAAAAAATAATTTGTAACCACACCATTCAAGGGAACACCAGGTTCTATTGCAAAGAATCTAGAAAGAAAAAAAAAAGATGGCCCGTCGACGACGACCTCAAAGGGGCTCGACCAGGCTTAAATGTCAACATGAGAGGTGAGGTGCCCTAAGTACAATCATCAGCGGCTCGTCGTGGCAGAAACCCCCCCATCTCCTTCTCAAGACGTCTGCTTTGTCTGTCCCGGGAAAGAAACATAGATGGGGGGAGACGAGATGAACGTTGCAGTGCCAGACACCAGGGTGGGGAAAAAAGAAGAAAAGAAAAAAACTATGAGAATCAGCGGGACCATTCTTCGTATTTCGTGTGTTACCAGTCCAATTGAAGGTGACCTGTAACTTTTCCCCCGTCAGTTGGGTGTTTTCAATTCGGGATAATAACCAGCCTTTGCCGTTCGGAGTGCCGTGGATTCTTTTTTTTTTGTGGTTTTTTTTTGTTGTTTTTGTTGCGGGGGGGGGGGGGGGGTTTTTTATGTCGGCACGAATCACCGAGATTGGTCGTGGTAGTCAAGAGCGGCCGCAACTGCTGTAAAAGGGGAAACCCCAAGTTAAGTTGGATGCA
>JACWQW010000185.1:0-36257 GCA_014849355.1 Cryphonectria radicalis
GGCTTGAGGAGGCTTTCTGAGTAGGCTGGGCTGTAGTTGAAGGCCTTGAGCTTGAATTTGGCTGGGTCTAAGTGCGCTGAGAAGTATTCTCGAGAAGAAGAGGGCTTAAAAGCGGTTTAGATGGTCGAACTAGCTATAAACCAGTTGCTTTCCAACCAGATCTGATATTCTGGCTAGAAAAGCCTTCCAGGCGAGCCAGATGATAGTTTTCGAGAAATAACCGCTTGCCTAGGACTATTAAATCGCCCTATTAGCTCAGAAAACTAACTTTCTTTCTATATGCCCTCTTAAGAGATAAAAAGACTCTAAGATTAAAAAGTAAAAATATATAAAAGATATAAAAAGATAAATAAAATAATAAAATATTATTCTAAAAGCATTGCTATATAAATTTATTAATTATATAGCTACTATAGCTATTTAAGATTAATAGTTTTGCTTCTGAGAAGTCTGCTAGCTAGCTACTTAGAATAAAGATTTTTTCTAGCTATTTAAGTGCTATTATATTATTAGTCTATCTGTTCTTTATTGCTGTAAATTGCTAGCCTTCGAAAGGCTCCAATTAAATAGGAAACTATTATTATTATATAGTTAAACTTCTGAAGATAACCAGAGGAAGGAGGTGGGTGCCGGCAGCAGAGATATACTCGAGAAAAGAGGTCCAGTGTAATAAGCACTGCAGTTATCCGAGGATTCCTTAAGTACTGATTGGGTTTATGCTAACAAGAGCGATGTCAAAGTGTAAGTCCTTGAATACGGAAACGTATAAGTCCTGATAAGAGTGCGAGTGTTCACTGCCTTTGGGGCTATTCAAGTGTGTGACAAATGAATACTTAGATTGACGACTGAAGAGCTATGTACAATGATCTATCTAATAGTAATGAATATATGGTTATATATCCAGCTCTTCAGTATGGATATGTTGGATAGCAATATATCCAAGTTATCCTGCTAGCCCTGGATAGCATATATCCAAAGCTATCTATCCTGATTGGTTGTGCCTGTAACTCTAACCCTGGGTTATATAATCAATGCTTTGTTAGGATATTAGGTTTTTGACATCTGGTTCTTGTTTGCTTATAACCTGTTTCGTAACCTGCATGTTGGATAGGTTATAACATATTTGCTTTATTTTATATATTATTATTTTTAATAGCAAATATTATTAAAAAATATTATAATATATTTAGCTATTTAATAAAAATTAAAGCTTTATAAAATATTTTAAAATCTGCTTATTTTTGCTAATTATTTATTATTTCTAAGACTTTCTCAAAATATAATATTATTGCTATTTTATTATAAATAAATACTATTTATATTTATTAGAAAGACTGCTGCTTATTTATAATTATTTTAGAAAATATTAATTATGCTTTAATTATAGAATTAGCTTTAAATTTTATTAGCTATTTATTTATTAAATTTTAAGAATTTATAAATATATTTTTCTTAAAAAAAGCTAAGAAATTGCTTTTGTATTATTTATATAATTATTATATTTAACTCGGAAAATAAAAACCGCTTTATTTAAATCTTTTTATATTATATTATAAAATAAGCTAATTGCTCTTTGCAAATAGCTTTAGGAAAATATATATAAAAGATTTATTTATTTTAGCTTATTTTTTATTATTTTGCTTATTTTATTTATAATTAAATTATTATATTTTAAATAATATTATTATAAAAAACTAATATTTGCTATTTTTAATTAAAGAATTTTTAAATAATCTGAAAAAAATAAAATATTTTACTAAAATAAATATTATTTCTACTTTTAATAATATTTTTATTTGCAAAAGAAAAAAATATTTAATAGCTTTTTATATTTGCTTTTATTTATTTAATATTTTAATAATATTATTTAGCTTTATAAGAATATTTGCAATATTTCAAAGATTTATTAATAATATTTTAAAAGAATATTTGTGTTACAAACTCAGCTGCTAACCCCGCCCTAGTTATCCTAATCTCGAGGGTTAGGGTTTATCATGTGATCCTGGTTTCAGATAAAACTCTGTTTCTATTAATCCTATTTATCTGTTCTGTATTATAGCTTTTCGAGCTACATCTTAACAACTAGCCTATATCTACATAAGGTAGTGCCTGTTTATATGTTATAACCTATCCAACATGCAAGTTACAGGGACAAATGCACAGAACAACCCTCCGAAAGCTAAGGAACAAATAAATCCAACATCTACAGGGCAAATGCTTATGTAAGCAAGGGTTAGGGTTAAAATAGTTGGAATAGTCAGACTATCCTAACTATTGCTAGGTTTGCCTGACTATTCTGGCGAACCAACAGAACTAACACTACTAACAGGTCTGAAGAGCTAGATATAAAAGGACACATTTATTCCCCCATTAGATAGATCTTGTACATAGCTCTTTAGTTGTCAATCTAAGTATCAGATTACACCATACTCTGATAGCCCCAAAGGCAGTGAACACTTGCACAGAGAACTCAGTGTATTTCCGTATTCAAGGCTTTTACTCGACACTGCTCTTGTTAGCATAAACCCTTTGTGTACTTTGGAATCTTCGGATTACTGCAGTGCTCATTACACTATAGCAATAAAGCCCTGCCTGCTTAACGCCTTCTTCTCACCTGCTAGCTATTATAACAATTTAAATAGTTTTTATATTATTTATTTAAATAATATTTTAATTTATAGCTAGATTTATTTTAAATATAAGCAATATATTTATATAATTCTATTTATTTTATAAAAAGCTAGCTTATATATAAAGCTAGAAAAATATAAATTTTTTATTAAAAAAACTATTTTTTTAACTTAATTATAAATATATATAATATTTATATTAATTTGAAAAAAATTAAAATAATAATAGCTTAAAAAACTCTGATTTATTTAATAAATATATAAATATTTATTAGATTTAATAATTTCTATAAAAGATTTATATAGAATTTTTTAAATATTATTATTTTATTTATTTCTTTAATTTAAAAAAATATACTATTTATATTTAATAAGGTTTATTAATAAGTTTTTAATAGCTTAAAAAAATATTTATTAAAGCTTTAATTTTTATATTTTTTAAATTAAAAAAAATAATTATAAAGATTAATATCTTTGATTATATATTTGCTAAAATTATATTATAATATAAAAATAATAATATTTTAAAATCTATTATATTTTTTTCAAAGAAATATTTAATTATTAAATATAAATATAAAATTTATAATAAAAAACTTTTAGCAATTATTTATTATTTTAAGAAATAGCGCTTTAAATTAAAAAAAATATAATTATTAATCAAAATTATTATAAATTATAAAAATCTAAAATATTTTATAATAATCAAATTATTTAATTATAAATAAGCTTATTAAGCTGAATTTTTATTTTATTTTAATTTTAAAATCTTATATTAATTTAATAAATAAAAAATTAAGCTTAATTCTTTAATTAGAAGATTAAAAAATCTATTTAAAAAAAAAATAAGCAATTAATATATTAAAGCTAAATTATATTAAAAAAAAATTTAAATGAAAATTAGTATTTAAAAATATAAACTAATAAATAATTTTAGAAAATTGCTAATCTTAATATTTATTAGATTTATTAAATTAAATAAAATAAAAAAAGAATTAGTATTAATAAGTGCTAATAAAAATCTCTAAATAATATTAATAAATATTAGAAAATCCAAATCTGCTAATTAGCTAGCTTATTCTGCTTATATTATTATTATTTATTTTAATATTTATTAAATTTGCTAAATTAAATAAATTAAAAAAATAAAAAAAAGATTAATATTAATAAATATTAATAGAAATCTTTAAATAATATTAATAAATACTAATTATTTTTAATAAATATTAAAAAATCTATTTATTTAAATTTTAAAATTATTAATTAATTAGCTTATTTTATTTATATTATTTCTTACAAACTCGGCTGCTAGCCCCGCCCTAGTTATCCTAATCTCGAGGGTTAGGGTTTATCATGTGATCCTGGTTCCAGATAAAACTCTGTTCCTGTTAATTCTGTCTGTCCGTTCTGCATCGTAGCTCTTCGAGCTACGTCTTGACAACCAGCCTATATCTACCTAAGATAGTGCCTGTCTGTAGCAATAAAGCCCTGCCTGCCCAACGCCTTCTTCCCGCCTGCTAGCTATCGTGACACTCTGTATATTTAGTGATCTTATCGAACACTTTATTATAGTAAATATGAGAATATCAGGCCTAAGGCAATAAGTTATCCTGTATATCCTTTGGAGCTTATAGCTGCTGGCAAAATGCACAAGTCTGAGTGGGAAGTATTGCTGGATTATGGAGCGTATCCTAGACTTGACTTGCGATGTCGATTTGTCGCTTCAAAGAGATTTCGGAAAAGCAGCTAAAATTCAACGACCCTTGTACCTTCTCTAACCAGGTCTGAGATTGCGAACAGCTTATCAAGAGTGCAAGTGTTTACTGCCTTTGGGGCTATCAGAGTGTGTGTAATCTGATACTTAGATTGACGACTGAAGAGCTATGTACAGGATCTATCTAGATGGTAAGGGACGCGAGTTTATATATCCAGCTCTTCATCGTGGATCTGGGGATCTGGGAGCAGACTCGCAGATCCATGGTGTTAGATAGATTTAATCTCAACACTCATTTTGCCACTTCCACGCGCTCAGTCCACCAGTTTCTCCTTAGTTCTACCTTGACCGCCGCTATAATAGCAACCGAGGGCGAGGTTCCTCCCGTGGGGGGTACCGCCCCCAGGCTAACTATCGCGGCCGTGGACAGCCTGCCTCCAGCATCACTTTAGAGGAAGTCTCATTTCGGTGGACGCACACCCATACATCCCATCTGGTAAGCTTCAAGATCCCAAGTCCTCCGGCGTTAAAAGCTGACATAACTATGCCCCTACAGACCGGAACAAACTGCAGTGGATGTTAAGAAGCATGACATATGACGATAACATCCTATGCTTCTTGAGGGTGGGGCCGATGGCCTGGGGATTCAAAGACCTGATGAGTGTCGACAAGGACGGCCTCTCTCGGTACGTCGTAGGTCTTAACCGTCACGATTGGGAAGCTTTCTACGCGTTGAAAGACTCAAAAAAGACGCCTGTCTTCTATTGTCGGCACCGGATTTGATCCCTGGGGAGCGAAAGCATATTCAAATCTGTAATCTCATGATGTGGGATGGGAAGTTCATGGCGAAGGTCTATGTAGATGTCGAAATGACCGTTGAACAGGTGACGGGACATGAAGAGGCTCACGGTTGTGTTATTGACGGTATGAATCGTTCAATTCTAATTTGGTCCGATTCCGAGTGATGGGGATTTGGTTACTGTCCATGTTGTTGTTGTCATCATCAAGTATCTCAGGTCCGAGAGAATTTCTGTAGGAAATGAGATATATTGTGCCTTCCGTAACATCCAAATAATTTTCAACGAGATGAAACCTTGATTGCTGCAAGTACAGAAGATTTGGTAACATTTTGAACAGAAAACATGTAGTGATAGGACACATTTGAGCTGTTGCAGCCATGTTATCCATATTTAGCTTCTTGTCTGATCTCTGCCCCAACGGTCTTTCCCCTGACGTATATGAACCGCGACTTTGGTGTCAGTTAAGAGAACCATTGCTGTATGAAGTCACACAATCTCCCCTCCAGGTCGGTAAGAGCCCCGTTTGTCGCTCCTCCCCGGGCGAGGAGCCCTCGCTTCAGGCTGTTGGCGGTCGCCGCTTTAGACACCTGTCGCAATGACTTCGGGTATGTCTGATGATGCGATGGCGCTGCCGTCGACGGTCGCCTATGGTGCTTGAGGGATAGCAGCAGGTCTGTCTTTCGGGGGAGTAGTAGCGGCAGCGGAGCTAGCCAGCAGAGCCAACGTGACGGAGACGGTCCATAGCTTCATTGGGATGGATTCGGGGTGGATCTGAGAAAGTATGATATGGAAAGATTTTGTGAAGGGGGGAAGATCAGAGGAAGAAGGCGTCTTCACATTCCATCACTTGACAGTACAGAGGCGAGTACAATCAAAGTGTCGTGCGACTCAACCACCCCAAAGGAATGACTGCATACCAATGACCCTGGGCCAGACATGATAAAGGCAACCTGCTGGTGGCTCTGATTCGGCAGGGACAGGTTGGCAAAGCCCATCATGGGAACGGAGAACGTGAAGGCGTGGAGGCCCAGATGAGACTGAGACCCAGCCAGTTTGGGTCCATGGCAGAACACCTGACGGCGGCTCCCGGGTTCTGGTGCTCATCAACCGCCCGACGGCAGACAACGTCCCAGTGGGTCATCCCACGATCTGATAACCTGGTTCAACGCCTCCCTTTGAAGCACCCTGGTAGCCAATTTCCAGCTCATTGAACCACAACGCTCGGTCCTTCCCGTTTCAGACGAAGGTGGCATCGGCTACTCCTGGTTGGAGTACGGCCCTAGGTCGGAGTGAGACACTGTTGTCTTGTCCTGCATGGACGGAATTGACCCTACCGGAGACCCGTATTCTTGCAGCTGCATTGAATATCTGGTCAAAAGCAAGGTGCCGGGGTGGGAGGCGGCAAGAAGCATCCGAATCCGCCAACGCCATGGCCTGTTTCTCAACTCTCGCACCATGAATGGAGAATATCTCAGTATGTACCGCACACCATAAAAGTCGATTTGGATGGCACTGTGAGGAGGGAAGGGACATCTGGATGGTCGGCTCGTAGATCGGCCGATGGTTTGGACGAGAGATCCGTTCCTCCTAAGGAGCCGCCCACCGCCAGGACGAGTATGCCTGCGGGTATAAAGACGCAGATTTCGCTGTTCGTGCTTGGGAGAATTCTTTCTGATCCAAACAAATCCAGCATGGCTCGAGATCGATCCGGTACCTTTGGTACGGGCGATATCCCAAGACCGCCCACTCCGTCGCCATGCTCACCTGACACCGATATGTCTGATGATGACAGGCCACTGCTGGCTGGTTCGCTTACACCGGTCAGAACTGCTACGCTGGCAACGGCCTTGTCTTCCCCAACTACACTGGACCTTAATGCCGGGGATCGATGGCTGACGCATCTGCGTGAACAGAACCCTCCCCCCTCGCCAAGGACGGGCGCTCCTCCTCATGACGATGCTCATGCTCTGTATTCTGCAGACATTGAGATGTCTGATTTTGAATGCGTGTCGACAGATGCGCCCACAGTCCTCGATCCGCCTCCGACTTCCACAGCGAGAGAGTGGGAAGCTTCATCTTGTCTCTATACCGCACAATCGGTCGACTCCCGTAAGTGTCATTCTAACGGACATTTTCCAAGCTGGCATGTTCAGACTCGTTTCACCACACGCCCGAACTCTCTTCCCGAGTGTGTCGCCGCCCGATGAGGATGATTGGGCGCTTTTGGAACCGTTGCCATCGCAACGTAATTCAGTGGGGCATTCTATAGACTTCTGTATGTTTGTTGAGTCGCAGTATCTTATTGAAGATTGCGAGGAGCTTCCTATCTACTTAGATGAAGACTTGGACATGGAGTGGATAAATTTGCACATCGATCACGGATCACATAAACCTGTTATGTAAGGCTTTGTGAAATACGAGTAATTCCTGCTGCCCCAATGACTATTTGTCTGTCGTTGGAGATGAGAGTAATACATCACGAGACATGCCTCTGTTAGCTGACGCGTCTGTTTTCAACATCGTGACAAGCGCGGTTTTGTCCTGCGATCACCCTGTGCAACAATGGGCCCAGTCGATGCAAGGCCGTCATGTCACACGGTGCACTGAATCCGTTGGTAGCAGGTACCTGGGTAGCCGTGGGTACGAAAGGCCGCCACCTACCCTCACAGAATCCATTCCGACGATGAACATACATCACAAATGTTCTATGTGGCGACAGGTGCGTGTACTCGATTATGAAGGCACACCTACCAATGGTGTCCCTTTTCTAGGGTCGCATGTGACGGTTCCAGCGCTCGCCAGATCCCTCCGCGGACTGCTTTCTGGCGATGAGAGGTAGGTAGGTACCTTTGGTCTATGCAGGGGTTGCAGCCGGAGTACACACCGGTCGCTCACTGAGGTAGCGGCATTCAATGAGGAAAAGGGAGGAGGTACATATCTCATCCGTGATGATGATGATCGTCGAGGGCAGCCAGGTATATCAACAGACACACATTCCTGCCCATCTCAGTTTCAGCTACGATCCTTGACCGTGCATGATCGCGGTGTCGTGCACTCCACCCATTTCCGCAAGACCCTAGGCCTTGCGTGCCCCTCTATCCAATCATTCAACAGGTTCGCCCACCGTGTCCCCAGGTTTTGCGATCGTGAACCGTTGTTGCAGCCCAGAGGCGTTCCAGACGATCTCGTATCTCGGCGGCTCGTAAAAGCTCCTCTTCTGCCCCCGGGTCCGCCAGCCGGAAGCGTATCTCCGCCGACGCCGGATAACAGAGTAGAGCCGGGAAGCCCTCTTCTGGAAAGAGACAAGCCCGGCAGGCCGCCTTGGCAGTCTGCCAGAGGCCGAGGGTATTCACCAAGCTGGCTTGATTTCCGGTTCGACTCTGCAGATGATTTCCTATAGCGAGACCCAGACAACACCGGAGAAGGTTCCAACGGAAGGGAAGGGCTTTGGCTTGTGCTCTGGGTCCTCCTGTTTGTAAACGTCAAGCAGGTCACGAAAGATACGCATTCCGTTTGTGCCATCCCCGTCACCTGCCCAGGTACTGAGACAGTTGCAGTTCCGCTCGACTCAGCTGCAGGAGATGCCCTTGTACTCCGGAGGTATCTTGTACCGAGTCCAAGGCGCGCTGCCCCTCAGCGCCCACGACCCTAGCTCACCGCAAACCGCGGAAAGATGTATCTTGGCCCGAATCAAGCAAGGCGGTGGAGGATGCTGGCCAGTGAGCAGCCGAAGACGCCTCTGTGAGGAGACAAAATCTCCGGAGTACCGGCAGATCTTCCCTTTCATGAAATCAATATTCGAAGCTGCCACCTCCTCACGCTGCGATCGATGGTTGCGCAGCATTAAGTGGCTTCCACTGGAGGTGCTCCCAGGCGTGTGAAAGATCCCCATCCTCGATGTCCTGCTGGGCCCGAAGGAGCAGAGCTTCTGCTTCTAATGCATGCCCGAGATTGTTGGTTGGTGTAGGCATTACGGGCATCGAGGGTCGGTTTTGCCAAACAGTTGTTGGCCTACCTTCTGATGCCGCAATTGGACCTGGTAGGCCAGGGTTGACTGCATCTGATCGGAATCGGAGACCAACCGGGCTGCAGTGGACAGGTACAGCTCTTGGTCGGTTTTCCCTGCGAATTGGGAAGCGGTAATACAAGCCAGAACCCAGCCGTGCGCATTCCTTCGATCGCGCAAAGTTTGTGACCATGAAGTCGCCTATAAAGGGACGTAGAAGGGGCGCGTATACTCGACCTCGTTCACAGAACTTCTTCTGGTCGATATACTCCTGCAGAGCTCGGGACCCTGAAGCTGTATGCGATGAACGAAGCACAGGCCTTGGGCGTTTGTATATACCAGAGATTCCTGGACCCTACGACTGGCGAGTGGCGCCTCTACATCCAGGAGTTGGTAGAGGGCCTGGAGATTGGTCAGGACATTCCCCTCGTGGTCATTGATTGTGGAAGCAGCAGCACGGTAAGCATCGTAGTGTTGTCTCCTTGCCCACGCGGTACCCCTTGCTTACAACTGACGAACTGCAGACCATCGACATCATGGCCCTCCGGCCTGGGGGAAGATGGTAGCATGGCATACGCCGGATCGGAGGTTGTAACCCGGCATGGTCACAGGTGCGTTCCTCTGCCACATGCCCCAACCACCCCGCAGCCACTTTTACACGTCAGCACCGCTCACTGCAATACTAGGTGCCCAGGGTGGCAGTGATCTTTTCAACAGCGAGATGAAGAGACTGATCAAACGAAAGGTGCAGGCTCTGTCTGGCCAAGGCACGCCGCACATCCGCAAAGGCGACGTCGCCTACTACATGCAGAGTGTCGAGCAGATGAAGCGCGGCATCAACTATAGAGAGAGGGGACGGATGAGTATTTACAGATCCGGCCTCATGGGAGGAGGCCCAACCGGATGCTGGACCTGAACTTTGCGGCGTCGGAGATACGCAGACTCTCCGAGAAGTGCTTCGGCCCGGGGCTTGAGGCCATCATCAAGTCAGCCACCACACGAGTTCTCGACTTCGGCCACAATTTCCCGATCGTGTTCGCCGGGGGGAACTTGAACGGCCCTCTCTCGCAAGCTCAAGTTCGTCCTGGTCTGCCAGCGCGAATACGACCCCGGCTCAGAATGGGTGTCTGGTGTCCGATGGTACCAGCCGATACATATTGCCCGGCACGCTGTCGGGCAAGCAAAGGGTGTACGAGCTGGGTTGGTCCATCAGGGCCGACGAGCTCCCCGCGGGTGATGTATCCTTCACCATTGGCGGGCTCGAGAGTGCGCGACTGGGTGGAAGACGGTTGTGGTGACCTGGATTGGGACGACGAAGAGAGATTCACGTCACACTGAGCTGCACCAGGGGAAGACGCGCATTGATTTGAATGATATTGCCACCACTTTGCGGCATATTCATATGCGCGTATACCACCGTCCAATAATAGGTGACCAACTCAGCGATGCAGAGGAGGGAGAGTGGGTGTGGCTGACTGAGACAACGCCTCTGCTTGAAAGGCAACAAAACCTCATGGCCTCCCTTGTTTGCCATTCCCTTTGAAGTAAGTTCACCTGCAAGAATAGATAGAAAGTAAAAAGACCATTTTCCAACTGTATGGCACAATGCCGGTGAAGACCTTACTTCTTGCCGCGCGCCCTTAACTCCATGTTACTTACTCTCTGCCATGCTCGGTTGTGCGCGTGGCCCGCTGTATGCTTGCATCTCCCTCCCCTTTTGAGTCTCTTAGCCTCGTGCTGTCTGGAAGATGATTCGCCTGGCGAGTTGCTGCTGCTGCTGCTTTGTTCACCATCACTTTGCACTGGACTCCACAAGCGCTTGAGCGGATTGGGCGGAGCGGCAGGCGCTGGAGTTTGGGTAGCTCTTCGCCGTGCTTGTTCCGCCTTGTTCAATTCATCGCACATATCGGCAAAAGAGATGGTGAAAGAGTGGTTGCGGGCTTGTGCTGCTGCGGCATGGTTCGGTGGGATGAAATCGGCTAAGGTGAATGTAACCTCCCCGTCCTGAGGTGACCCATCCATCGCACGGAAGACCGTATCATGCTCGACGCGAACGGGTCCCCGGTAGAGGCAAATAGCGCAGGATAGGTCAGTCGTCGTCGAGCGTTCATGTCCTCCTCCCTGAGCACCGGCTCCCTGAGCGTCAGCTCCTGTTCCCTGCTGCTTCTTGCGCTTCTTGCGAGGATAGTTGAGGTCGATAGTGAAGACAGTCCCAATGTTCCCACCGCTTTGATCAAAGTATTCTGCAGCAAGTTCCTCCAGGCTGTCGGACTTCTTCTGGCTGTGGCAAATTTCTAGAGTAAATAGTGGATACCATTCGTCCGCGAACTTGAACTGGGCGTCTGGAGAGTTTCTATCCCCATTCGGAAAATCGATGTCGGTATGGCCGAAGCACAGGATGTCGTCGTGACGCAGCTGTAGGGGAGGCTGTCCGGCCTGTGCAGCCGAGATGGCGTTATGAATGCCTTCTTCAAGACGACATGTAACCCAGTGTCTTATCCGCTCGTGGACCGGCCCTGGCATCACACGGAGGGTAAGGGCTTCTCGCTGGGAGGAATAATCGACACGCAGTTTATCGCGGGCCCAAGCACCGAGCTGACGGCCCAAGAGGTCCAAGCTTGAATACAATCGTTGGAACTGATCCGATGATAGTGGATGTTTGTACCAAAACCACTGCCCGTCGACGCCACCGCCCCGGCCATGGATCTTTGTGATGATATCAATCGCTTCAGCAAGACGCTGGTCTCGGTTGTCCCTGTGGTCTTGGGTGCCTTGTTGCCCTTCTGAGTCCTCCTCTTCCTCCGTCTCCGCTGTTGCCTTTTGACCCGACCCGCAGCCGGAAGGATGCCGTTTCTCGTCCGCAGTATCGAGCTCGAAGGAAGACGAGGGGGAGGAGGTTCTCGAGACGGGCGTGGATGCAGCGTCCAGCTTCTTCGATGGAGTGGGCTTGTACGCGTTGCGTTCGCGTTCGTGGTCAGAGGGAGAACAGGGGGATGGGTAGTCGAAGACAGTCGCAGCTTTGCTGATATCTCGTGGATCACACATAGTTGTACCTGAAGGACGCCTTTGCAGTCTGCAGTTTGTCGATGCTAGCTGACTAATGCTTTCCCGTAGCACTGGCGCCTGGCGTGCTGCACGTTATTGCATCTGAGAGGTACGGTCACTTAGAAGATCTTCCTTTTATTTAGATAGATTCAATCTCAATACTCTTTATGCCACTTCCATGTGCTCAGTCCACTCGTTTCTCCTTATTATGGTCCCCGCGCCGCCATGGAGGATCAGTAAATTGCTGAGCAAAAGAAGACCGCAATGTTGCGGTCTAATCCCATTGTAATCGGGCAATATAAAGTGGCAGCCTTTTTGCGCCACCGAATATGAGTCCATGAGGCTCCTCTAAGCCGCCAGGAAGTGAGATGGGGAGGTTGTGGCCCGGGTGGGTTCTAATAAGCCATGATAAAAGCGATTTGTCTGAATTATATGCAAGGCAATTGTGAAGATAACTGTTGATTGACTGCAATTGGTACTCATTTGCTTTGAGCAATCCATACCTAGGTACCAAGGCTCCTCCTCTATAGAAAGCTAAAGTCCCTCGCCCACTAGAGTCCCTCACCTATTTACTAAAGTCCCCCGCCTGGTAAAGTCCCAAACCTACTTACTAAAGCCCCCCTACTAAAGTCCCCCAACTGCCCACTAAAGTCCCCCGCCCACTAAAGGTAGACCGTCACGTGCGTGGTGGCCGTCATGCTTGGGTCCAAGCTGCCTCATGGTTCGAACAGATTTTTAATTATGGAATTGTGGCGAGACGGAAAGTTCAAGAGCCGTCTAATGAACCGTGGATTCGTTGTAGGCATGGCTAACGACTGGGGTGCCTCTGGGAGGACCGGATAGGAGCCAGGCTCTGCTAGCCCTTGCTGTGGAAGATGCATTAATTCGAGTCTTTCTTGAGGGTGAATCTTCACCGGGTCCAGATTGCAATGGTGAGTTTACCTGATCGCCCTGAGCCTATCCAACGCTAACTGGCAAAGCCTCGCGTTTTGGCAAAGTACCTTGGGGCATAAGCTAGTACCTTGATCTTTTCTCGTTTCACAGATGTAGTAGGCCCAGTCCGACTATGCTAGGATACAAGATTGCGAATATAAGAACCCAGACCTTCCCCCGTCATGTCCTGCTTCTCTCCTCTGTCTCTCCTCCATCGTATGACCGAGTTGAGACTATGGATCAGGATATTGTAGGTATCCCCCTCTCGTATCCATATACAGGAGAGCTAAGCCGACAGCAGGAACGACAGTACCTTGATTTCTATGGAACACGTATCATGGTTGTTCGTCAGCAACGGCCGCGACGTCCCATGCTGCTTCGCGTAGCTATTCTCACGATGGACTGGCTTATTCCCCAGTGGGTCTCCCAGATAGACTGGAGGATTTACGGGATGCCCATTCAGCGTAACGTCATTGGTCCACTTGCGCGACTGGAACCTGTCTTCAAAGCACTATGGGAAGGTGACCGGACCGCTTCACAAGCATTACTATGCCACGGCCGCGGACGAGAACGGCGACAACCGTGCAGTAACTGTGAGGGTTTAAATGGACCTATGAATGGTTGCGTGGTGCTCTTCAACGAGTACCAGAATCGGTGTTCCAATTGTATCATTACCAAACGACGCGACTGCTCTTGTGCAACACTGTATCCCATTGAGCCAGACGATGATTATCATCCGCCGCAGGAGCGGCGACGAAGACCCCAACCGCAGCAACCTCCCCCCCAGGTAGTGGAAGATGGCACCGAAGACAATCCGATCGATCTGACTGGGGATGACTGACGTATTGTGTGGGACCATTTGATGGAGGGGCCGTGTGAGAGGAGGGCATGGAACTCTCAGATAGGAATCTGACAAGCAGAAAACTGTTTTCTGGTATTGGGAGGTGCGGCTGTGATCTGAGCGTGGTTATGACCGGCGGGCCCTTTTCTTGTTCCTTTCCGAGATGGGCAGAGCACCTTTCTCCCCGCAGCTTACCACCATTCGTAACAAGACCCGACGGCATAGCGTCATACCGCCCAAGAAGGAGGGAGACTGTTAAAAGTGTTCAACCTAAGGAGACCTGACTTATCTCTGAGCTCTTGATGCACCTGTCCCGGGTGTGACATCTTATTGACCAGTCGGCATATAGACTTCAATGTCTTTATCCCTGATGCCAGCGGCGACCCTCTTCTCTTCTTTGTCTTGCGGATACTATTATCCCGCTTCGCTGCAGGAGATAAGGTGGCTGTGGTTGCACAGCTGCTGGACAACGGTGTGGACCCTCATCCACTCGATTGCCTTGGACAAACAGTCTTGCACACTGTCGCGGGCATGCGATCCGATAGTGATGTCCTCCTGTCACTGCTGCTTAAGAAACCTGAAGGCCTGCATCTCGACTTTCAGAACAGGTTTCTGGAGGACACCACTCGCCGCCGCGGTCCTTTCAGACAACTATGAGGCTGCTTGCGTCCCTTCTGGAACACGGTGCCAACGTACATGTGAAGATGGAGTTGGGAAGACCAGTGGTGCAGCTTGCGCTCCGGCGAGGCAACACGGAAATGGCTGATTTGCTGCTGCAATATGGTGCAGACTTAGATATTAGTGACGGGTGGCATAGATCTTACGGTGGCGCCTGAGAATCTCCTTCGCTATTAGACCGAAACTGAGTAGGAGCAACTGGATTAGATTCTTCTAAAGTATGAATTAGATGGGGTAATTTGTTTTATAGAACAAGGAGTCTACCAACTGAGAACCTGGCTTGTGTTCTAGTGACACTTTAAGAGTAGCTTGTCTTGTGGTGTCATAGGGAATGGTCATCGTAAAGTAACCAGAATTGTCCCGAGTGTTATCTCGTGCCATGGCAAGGGCAAACGCGCCATGCAAATGGTGCCCTAAAATTTCCACCAGTACCTGATTCTCACCACCGCGTAATACCAAGTCGGCCCCTAAATTGATGTTCGTATCTATGTGATGGAGACATCGGCTTGTGCCGCAGTCGCGGACATCAAGTCGGTAGATTTTTTGGGCTACCTGACCGACCGATCCATTCTCAATAGTGATTGTCAGGGAAAAGTGTGCTTTAGGGCCGTGTCCTTCAGGGCCGATTTCTGGCGATGTCAGTCTGGCATGCGCCACCGTGGAGCCTTCCTGAACATGCTTTTCAACAACATTCCCAAGATAGACCGACAACTGGAGCAATTTCTGAAGGTCAACACCCGAATAGTCCCAACCTGTAGGGGTCTGTGTCACCGTCGTGTTGGGATTTGCAAATATCGTTAATGCTAGGTCCGTAAAGGATTCGTCGAGGACTTGGGTCGAGAAGACTTCTGGGGACACCTCCCGCGTGTTCGTCTGGCTGGCATGGTCGCCACCACCAGCCTCGTCCCGGGTGGCCTCGTCCCGGATGGCGTTGGCATCCTCCCTCTCGGCTATATTGCCAGCATTTGTTGCTATTGTATTGCGTTAGTGCCTCCTTCTAGACTTTAAGCAGCTTCGATCACGTACTCATACTTCTTATCCTAAACCTTGCAGCTCGACCTCTTACCATCCTGCGGTCACTTGGTGAAAATAATGCTAAAACCGCCTGAGCTGCACGTCTCTGGGTTATACGGTCCCATTCCTGGATCGTGCGTAATGCTAGTCGGCAGCTCCTCGAATCCTGACGATGGTTTTTGCGTGCAGCTCGACCCGCAGCCAAGGCGAAAGCAAACCATGCCAAGACGCTTATTTCGAAGAACATCTCTCCAATCGACGAAGGCTTATACTGTAGGCGAACTCGTTCAGTGTCCATAACCTGCTCGTATAAGATTTGAGCAACTTCATGTACGGAGAGCCCCATAGTAAAAGAGTAGATTGTATAGGAAGGGACTTTAAAGAGTGGTACTTGAAGAGGTGGGAGGGACTTGAAGAGGAGCGACTTGAAGAGGTGGGAGGGGACTTTAAGAGGTGGGAGGGCCTGGTCGGTGGGTGGGACTGGTAGAGGGGATGAGAGGCTGGGAGACACGGGAACATAACGGTTTTACCAAACCGTGCCTTGCACATGCTTGACTGTATGGAGTAGGTTGACTCGTTTAAGTTTCAGCTGCCTCTCTCTACCTTGCAGATGCCAGGGCCACCTACATACACCTCAAGACCCTGAGGCACTGTCGCCTGTCCGTTGCAGATATCCTCCTTTTGGAAAGGAACCAAGGTGTTGCTTGATGTGTAGACCTCTATGTAACATGACTTCCAGTATAGCATTTGTCCTTGCCCAACAATCCATGTACCCCCAAGTTTGATTCCATTGACGCTGAGGTTAAGCTCTTTCTCAAGGCGTTTGATAATGAGACAATCAGACTAATAATAAATTAGATCTGTAGTGATAGCCTGCACAGGGTATACATACCATATTCTCATTTGAGTGCAGCTGATAAAGAAGGTATGTTAGATATTTGAATGTAGTAGAAAGATGTTGGAAGGTTGTAGGTTGTACATTTCTCAGCACATGAATGAGGGGATTTGACATAAGCAGGACTTTCTCGGTAGAAGAATTTATCAGTACTTACTTAAAGTCCCCTAAAGTCCCATGTCTGCCCACTAAAGTCCCCCGCCTACTAAAGTTCCCTGCCTACCCACTAAAGTCCCCTATCTACTACTAAAGTCCCCCACCTACTAAAGTCCCCCACCTACTAAAGTCCCCCACCTACTAAAGTCCCCCACCCACTAAAGTCCCTGCCACTGAAGTATACAAGATGTACAGAAGGCCCTGTTATCTTTGTCCGGTACCTCAATGCAGTATGGACATTTCAAGGATCCCAGTAGGGCGTCAAGCTCAGTATGAATCTTTTCATCATATCCCTGAGCCCCCTTCTCCGTCTGCACAGCCTCACAACTCATCTCCCAGGCCCAGTTAGACAGTAAGGCTAATCAGGAATGCACGACGACGTAGGCAGAAGTGTGATCCCAAGGCACATTGGGTGGTTCCCAAGTCGTCGATCAGTCCAGGGGGCCCTTTCCCGGGGTGCCTATATAAAGGTCTCCAGGCCCCTCTTTGCACGTCTACCCTTTCTTCTCCTCAATTCTTCCTCGACGTTGCCAACCAAGAACAGAACGGAGCGCATCAACATGTCAGCGGAGCATCAGGTAAGTCTCCTGCCGCACCCGAGATGCCAAGGCTAAAGGGCAGCACAGCTTGAACAACTTGACCTCCAAGGCGGGTGGATTCAGATCCCTATCGAGAGAGGGACGAGCTTCAGCCGTATGATACTACAATGAGCCAGCGTGAAGCCATCTCGCTCCCAGCCAGGCGGGTCACGTGCATTCCAGGAGTTCGACTTCCGGGCAGAATGGTGGCCGCCGCCTCTCTCATGCCTGGGCGGTCGCCATCCGCGCGCACCGCGGCGAGGAGGAGGGTGGCTGAAGATGCTGAGAAACGACGACTGCGAGTTGAAGCTCGCCAGAGGAGGCTGGCTGGCTTGGCACTCGCGAAACAGCCGCGCCGCACCGGAGTTCAAAGGAAAGTGAAGTATGCATTCTTGAGGATGATAGGAAAGATATTGAACATGTGCTCGATGGTTATGAAAGCGCGTGAACTGTATGGGGTTAATGTATTTCGATGGCCAGTCGTCGTCCTGGTTGTTGTCGTGGAAACGTGCGGTTGTTGAGGGGCCACGATGCTGGGCGGAAGGCATCCATCCGCCTTATCTTCATTCTGGTTGTTATTATTACATGGAGTGCGTCCTGACCTTGGACCCCGTGAACCTCGTTCTCACGATGGGCCCCGCCCAGAAAAGATATTCCCATGCGTTCCAAATCAAGTCCAATTCACAACCGGGGGGCGGCAGAGACTTTTTTCTGTGACGCCTGGAAGATTTCATCATCAACTTTCTCCATTCGGGGGGGTCAAGACCGAGGGCCTGCTCTCCTACTCCTTGGCTGCCAGGATTCGTATACTAGCTCGAACTAACGCTATCAACCGTTCTGCTTGCTCTCAAAGTAGTTCAGAACTCGAGTGTAAAGCCCTATTTTTCCTCCGTTGAAAAGATGGAAGGTGGCTGCTAGGTCTTGGGCGTCTCTGTCACCGAGGATTTTGGATAGCCTGTCGTCTGTGTCGTCGGCATCTCGCTCGGCCTGACGCACCATTGCCGCATAAGCCGCCTTCTCCGCCCACCTCCCAGCCTCATCTTGAGCCAGCGGTTCGCCTGCTTCACTATATTGATCCGGTGGGTTAAGCAAGCGAGGCACCGTATTTAGAAAACACGGACCATCGACGAGCTCCCAGGGGACTGTGCAAGCGCCCTCCCAAGTCGATGATTCCCAACACATCGAACATCTTTGTAACAACAATATTGTTATGGTAGAGATCTGCGTGGCGGATGGGGAACGGCTCCTCTGAGTTGAAATACTTGCCGCTGGTAGCAAGCTTGGCCAGCCGGCTCGGCAGCTCATCGACACCTTTCAGGATCTCGTCGATCAGCGAAGGGGGTACACACCCACGAATGTAATTCTCGTGATAAGGATATTTGACATAGGCAGCCCACGCCTGGATGAAGGATGCCGCGGTATCGAACGGTCCACCTATACCGGGGATCGGCCCGACGGTGAAGCTTCCATCTACATTGCGGGCCATGGTCCCGATTCGGGGCAGGCGCGCCGAGGCGATCTGAACCTGGATACGCTTCACTCAGCTTTTGGTACACTTAAGTGGTGACCTTGGGGAGAGGAGAACGCCAAAACCTACCTGACTCGCAGCCATCGAGCAGTAGAATGTCTGCCGGAATTGGCGCGGAATAACGCCCCAATCCGTTCTCTCATAGCCGCGGGCTGCTTCGTCCAAGCCCGAATTTCCCGAGAGAAACTCGAGCAGCATAAAAGCGACGCCCGCCGGATTAGCGTCATCCGTTTCAAAAGCAAAGACCTGGGGCACTGGAGTGCGGGTCTGAGCTTTAAGCATGGCCATAGTGTCGACTTCGGTGCGTATTCTGCGAGAAGTTTCAGGAGTAGATTGTGCCAGCTGAATACGGGCTATTCAGCGGGTGCCGTCTTGGAACTCAAGCAGCCGGGCCAAGCAGTTGCCACCGTTTGTCCTAACCCGCGTTCATATCTCTTGACCGAATCCAGCTCTGATACCTTAGGTACTTTTGGTCGTCTTGGTTATTGTGCATTAGGGAAAGAGAAGGTTTATTTTCTATGTTTCACAGGACTCCTTACATGCTATAGCCACTTCCAGCAGCCCCAATCACGAACCGCCCGTCCCGCGTTTGTGTATGCTTAGATGATCGTCTCTGCTCGGATGGGACGGTTTCGGGGCGGCAAGTTCCAGGGAGGAAAGCTCAGGCGTCGTCCTCTGAGAATTCGTCATCCGACACGAGCTCAAATTATGAGGAGGAGGAGTCGTGATCCGAGGACGTGACTGAATCTGAGAGGGGAGGAAAAACGTGTAGGGGAGCGGTGGCTTCGTTACCGTCATGCGGGATTGTGATCTTTAGTCGCTTGGAACTCGGTGCTAAGGCCTGATCGTAGTCCGTGTCTCTTTCTCGCTTTATCGTGGTGTGGCTCCGGGCATCAAGACCCGGCAAGGACTGGCTGGTGCTGGGAAGAAACTCATTGTGCCGAGAAGGCAGCGCAGAAGCTGGCATGCCGACCGTGATGTGACTCAGAGTACCACACCGCCTCTCTCCGATCACTTCAACGTCAGAGTCGTCGAGTGGGAATGTAGGATCCAACTGTCTGGCTCGGTCCAACTTGTTGTAGAGCTCCGACAGAAGTGGCTTATAAATGATGGCTGTGTTGTATAAGTCCTGCCAGAATTGGACAATCTGATTGGGCCTTTTCAGCCTCCTTCTTCCAACGTTGGACATCTGTTTGGGCCGCGACGGGGCGGGGGCCACGTGGCACAAGTTGAAATGGCGGAGGATGGCATCGGCACGGAAGAGACGGTGGCAGGCGGCACAGGACAATTGCCGGGCGGGCGGCGTTGCTTCAGCAGGGGGGGGGCGCCGTTTCCGAGCCTTCCTCCGTGTTGAAGGCGGGGGCGTACTCCTTCCCGTGTGCGCGCTCCACGTGGTGGTTGCTGAACTCGGGCGGGCTGGCGGTGACCGCGCCGCACACGGGGCAGGCGAAGTCCTGGGCCAAGGCGGGCAGGTGGACCAGGGCGTGCTTCGTCATGTTAGATCGTTTGCTGAACGACTTGCCGCAGATGAGACACTTGGCCTGCTTTCCGAAGGGAATCATCAGGCGCGCGCCGCCTGGCCCGTCGCGGTGGGCATCATGACGGTGAGCCTGGCCATCATCGTCATCACACGCATCCGACCCCAGGCCGTGGCGGCCCAGCACCACGGCTAGGGCTGGCATCGGCTCGGGGGCGCGGGCGATCGCGCTTGCCCGTGCCCCGGTCCAGTCCTCCGTCGCGGGGTCTTGTCGCGGCGTTGGCGGCGGGGCCTGCAGCGTCCCTCGTTCCAGCCGACCCGCCTTGTGTCGAAAGTAGTCCTCTCGGCGCGCCAGGATAGCAAGCTTCTCAAGTTGGCCCCATATGCCGGGTGAGCTTGCTCCTAACCGTGCGTGCCTCGTCCGGTCTGCCTTGCTTCTTGAGCTCTTCAATATCCCTCTTCAGGCGCATGGTATCTCGGCGCGACTCGGCCTGGCGGTGCTGCTCAGCGGTCATGTAGACTGGTGCCTTCGGGTCGTAGTCCTTGCCCGCATGGCCGAGGTGTTTGAACAGCCGTACGTTATCGCCAGCGAGCTCGCCAAAGGCCGTGCTTTGTAAATCGTGACGCAGGCGCTTGGCCTGGTATTTTCTGGTTGTGGACCTTCTGGGTATGGCTCAGGATGTGTGGCACATCAAGGCCGTGGGCATTCCGCGATCTGTGGAACGGGCAAGGCGTAAGCATCAGCAAGTCGCTCACATTAGCAAGTCGCTGTGCTGCAGGATGAGGCAGCGAGAGAATGTCGGGGAGAAATTGCGCACCCTCCTCCAAGTTCGCGCCCGCCCCGATGCGAAGGAAGTAGGGCCGAGGCGGGGATCGCAAGCCAGCGACCAGGCAGAGGCGCTTAAAAAATGGTCGCGGAAAGTATCTGCAGCACGTCCTCCGCGGTCCGATACTTGAACTCAAAAGCAATCCTCCTGGAGAGCATATGCCACGAGGAGGTGAGTAACATCCAGGAGAGGGGTAGGGGTCAAGGTGGTCGAGAACGTAAAACTAGAAGGCCAGCAAGGGGCAAAGGTCAGCCGCCGCACGAATTATGTTATGTAGGGCGGCCACGTGAGGGAAGACGCACCTTGGGTGATCTCGGCGACCAGCCGCCGGCGACGAGGATCGTCCGGATCGGACTGTATGCAGAGTTTGACGTCCCTCCATCGGAAGGTCTCCAACATACCTGGTCGACAGCCAGAGATGAAAAGGATGAGGATGTATAAGTGAACGGTGACGCGGCTTGTCGGTGTCATAGGAATATATCATCAGCACGCTGCCAGAGCGTCGAAAGCACGTACTCCTGAGCCGCGGCGACAAGGGACTTCCAGGTATTATTCACAGCCGTAACCGTCGTAATGCCCTGTTCTTTGCGAGTCTCTTCAGGGCCCCAGACGAGCCACTCCTGGGTCGAGTTTCGGACATGGTATAGTCGAGAAAGTTTTGGCACTAGAGCTTGGCTTGGCCCTGCAGGTGCAGGTCATCCCCCGCGAGCCATTCCCAGATGATATCGGCGTCGGCGGGGAAGGTTTTGGTGTTTGGAGGCATTTTCGATGAAGCTGCGCATCGGGTGAGCTTAGGGGCGAGCGAGAAGAGGAGGGGATTAGGCAGGGGGCGCGGGCCTTACGCGTTCCAATCCGCCAGCACCTTCTTGCGCGCCTTCACCGTCGCGTCGGCGACGATTTGATCAGCAAGCAAACTCGCTGTCGGCGGCCAGTTGCGCGAGATTGGCCTGGGAGTCCTTGGTATTGGCCTCGGTAAAGCGCAAAGCGCCGGTTGGCCTTCGACCCATGGCAGGGAAAGCAGAGTGTTGAATGAACAAGAGGTTGATCGAGGAGGAGGGCACGAGGCGCGCCGCGCGGGGACGGGAGAGAGGGAGAGAGGCCGCTGCCCGCGGATCTGGAGAGCAGCTTGGTGAAGGTAAAGAGGCCATGATGGCTGCGGATGTAACACGTTAAGTAGGACAACGTTCAGCAGAAAACCGGGCGGCCTTTGGATAGCTGTGGAATCGGGGGCAGGGAAAGCGTGTGGCGGACACGGAGGAAGGAACAAGCCCACTATGGGCTCCGGGAAATATTCGCTCTCCGCCATCTCAAGGCCCTATGCTGACACTCACGTTTCTCCATCTTGTGAAGCCCCGAGCTGCAGGCCCAGCCACGGAGGACCGCTGTATTTCCGAGAGAATACAAGATAAACCTCCTCAGCATTGGGCACAGCGGGCATACACCGTCTCGCTACATATATGTCGTATTTCTTCTACTTGAAGGTCTTGACTTTGAAAAGTCTCGGTAAGTGCCGTTCGTCCACATGGACTGGCGGAGACACTGCCGTATTGCAGCATTGCTGTGCGGCTCTTGGGCCTGTGTATCGTCAACCTCCACGGAGAAAGAAGATCTTCCTCACCTTGCTCTCCCACAGCCACTCAAAGATACCCGTGTAGGGATTCGAAGCCTGTGCCGTGCCGCGCCGCCTCCGACCTGCACAGCTTGTTGTTCTTCGGGCCTCTTCGGCTTCTCTGCATGTTGATCACCAGGAAGAGATGGCCAAAGTCCACGCCGGAGTCGTTGTACAGCTGGATCGCCATCTGGAGCGCGGGCTGAACCCGCCCTGGACTGAGCTCTGAAAGAGGCTGCTGGGGCAAAGCTGGAGCAGGAACCGGAAGCTATCCTGCGGGATGGGATCTTGGGCACGTTCTCCTGCGGGTAGAGTGTCCGATCGAAATTGTTAGCACTTATGAGCGACCCGGAGGCACGACCACTGAGTGTTCTTTTGACCGCCTCGTTCTTCTCCTTCAGCTTTGCAATGTCAACCTTGCCATGGAGACAGACATGGGGCCTATCATGACCGGCCTCCGCAGCCTTGGTAGACTTGGGGACCTCGACCTCCTCGTGCTCGTCTCGCTCGTCTCGCTCATCCTTCTGGGCCGCTGCCAACCCAGTCCCGCTTCCGTAAGAGCTGCAACTAGCTGTCGGATTTTTAAAGTCTTTGGCAAATTCATCATCCTTGTCTGGATAATAATCAGCAGGTTAGGGCTATATCCCAGCCTCTTATTCATGATATGGTCACATATAGAGAACATGCAGGATGAAGGTTGTTATAAACAACTCACAACCAAAGGGCGAGTTCAACTATATCTCTATTGCCCCGAGCATATAATCAGAGCAGTTCTGAGCAGATATAGCAATCATCGTCATCATTATCGAACCATTTGTATTGTTCAGCCACGAGAAGAATATTTCATCGCAGTATTGTCCAGAGGCTCTGAGGTCTGCTAGTCAGTGGCGAGCTCTGGACACAGATGGCAGATGCTATAGAGCAGAGAGAATCATACATGTCTGTCCTGCAAGCAAGCCGGCTGTCACGGCCACAGACCTCAGCTCCACAGGCACTGCTCCAACAGGCGGCCAGGTTGAACATGCAATCCCAGTGAGAGCATCCTCCTTCACTCTAATCACCTAGTACTTACTGATTTGGTTCATCAAAATGCTAGGGCTCATGGGATAGTTTTGAGGTATGATTCTATAGGAATGAAGCTGGGAGTTTCATGCATGGTTCAGACTGGGGCCAAGTCAAGGATGATTCTGGAGGTATCATTTTGGGTGCATTTCACTACTGAATGTGAAGTAGTCAAGGGAAAAAATAGCAGCTATGACCAGAGATGTGCTTTCCTTTGTTGTTTCCCGTGCAACTAACTGTTGAAGAAGGCGCGTTTCCAGGTCGGTGCATGTTTGTTTGTCATCAACTTCAACAATGATAAGATAAAAGATAAGATAAAGATAAGATAAAGCCCTAGCCACACTCCTGTTCTCTATCCACTATTAATCTCAGACCCTTCAGATTTCATCTTCAGATTTGATCTTCAATACACAACTCAACAGGACCCCAGGAGGAGCTCATGGGGTGTCATCCTGGTGGCCAGTTCAGGCTGAATGAACATGTTGAACATGTCGACGGCGCTGGTGTATTGGGACTGGATTCCCCACTTCTCGGGGCGGTCAGAGCAAGGGGGGGGCCCTGTTACAGGGCCAGAAGACAAGCCCTTGGATGTGCTTTCCTTTGTTGTTTCCTGTGCAATTGTTGAAGAAGGCGCATTTCCATTAGTACGCATGCTGGTCTGTGCGCATTTGTTTGTTATTTAAGCCGCCGGGGCCTACCAAGTCTTTCAGTTTCTCCTCTCTTCATCTTCCAATTCAACAGCTATACTATCATCAGCTTTAACATTTGTAAGATCAAGCCCCAACCAGTCTCCTATTATCCACTATTAATCTCAGACCCTTCAGATTTTATCTTCAGATTTTATCTTCAATACACAACAACTCAACAGGACCCCAAGAGAAGCTCATGAGGGGCGCGCCAAGGCCCCTCATGAGGGGCGCCCTGGTGTCAAGGCCTCAAAGTCGAGCATCCCCTATACCAGCAGCCCAGAGCCTCCTCTGTGTCGTCTTCTCCACTCCTTGACCAAGTTCGATCTCGAGGACTACCGACTGCAAGACGGTGGCGTCATACAACTGGCTTGACAGAGGAGAAGCTACGATCATCGTTCCAGGTAAGCTCTTGGCTTGATCACTTGCATCCAGACTGTTCTGACACACAGAGCCACTGATTACTGACGGGGTGAAAAACATTGCAGGGAAACCGCCCAGATGGAAACCACCCAACCAACCAAGCCTTGCCAGCTCAAACCCGACGGCGGCGAGTATTTTTAGGATCGCAACGCGGCCAGTTTTCCTATACGCCCCATGGAACCTGCTGTCGTCGTCGCCGCTGCTCTGGCGATGGACCCGGACCCGGACGCCGCAGCACGAGAGATCGACGTCGTCGCCTGCAGCAGCACTCTCCACAACCTCCTCCGCTTCCTGATTCCGTATGCTCGTCGAGCTCGTCGGCAACACGGTCTTCTTCATCCGGCGTGAGAACACTCCTCGGGAGCTGATCCCAGGGGTCAAAGGGTTTTGGCCCCTCGTCCCCCGAGGCCTACACCACCCGGGACCTTGAGGGTGCTCTCGTATCGTTTTGGGGGGCTAGGGTGTTTGGTACGGTTCGAGAGCGATGGGTATATTGTCAACAAAGACGAGGAGAGCACAGAAAGCCTCTCAGATCGTACCAGCGTTTGTTTGTTCTTTCGGCCGCCAGGCCTATTAGTCTTTTGGTTTCTCCTCTCTTTATCTGTCAATTCAACGGATATACCAATGAGCAGAAGCCACACTCCCATGACTAGAATCCATACTCCTATGACTAGAAGCCACACTCCCATGACCAGAATCCATACTCCCATGACCAGAAGCCACACTCCCATGAGCAGAACCCATACTCCCATGAGCAGAAGCCACACTCCAATGAGCAGAACCCACAAACGACGATTCAATGACATGGCCTCTATGACATAGCCCCACCTTCTTCCCAGATCATTGTGGCCTGAGGGGTCTGAGGAGTACATGGCGACCGTTGGCGGCAGGTTGGTGGGAGAGGCCATGGTGGGGGCGAGACAGGTGCTGAGGGAAAGCTGAGCTGAGGGTGTCGGTGAGCAAGAGATCAAGAAGAGGGGGGGGAGGGGCGGTGGAAAACATGCCTTGCCAGCCTCCTGCTTGTTCTTGACGCCCCGCGCCACCGCCACCGCCGGTCTCAAACCGTCCTTGCTGGTTGATTCCAAGATCCCAGGCGGATCCCAGGCGGCCGAGATGAACTCTTGTATGTCGAAAATGCTCGGATCCCAGGCGGCCGAGATGAACTCCTGTATGTCGAAAATGCTCGGATCCCAGGCGGCCTCGATCCCAGGCGGCCTCGATGACCTCCTGTATGTCGAAAATGCTCGGTAATTCCCCGTACACAGATAAGATAGAGGGATAAGGTGCTGGGGGAAAGCTGAGCTGAGGGTGTCGGTGAGCAAGAGATCAAGAAGAGGGGGGGGGGGCGGGGGGCGGTGGAAAACATGCCTTGCCAGCCTCCTGCTTGTTCTTGAAGCCCGCGCCACCGCCGGTCTCAAACCGTCCTTGCTGGTTGATTGCACGATCCCAGGCGGCCTCGATCCCAGGCGGCCTCGATGAACTCCTGTATATCGAAAATGCTCGAGGGCTAAGAGATCAAGAAGGGGGGGGGGGTGTAAACTTGGGCCTCTGGCGTTCCAACGTACTTACGAGTCCCTCGGACACCGACACCGCCGGTCTCAACACGTCCTTGCTGGTTGATTCCACGATGCCAGGCGGCCTCGATGAACTCGTGTATGTCGAAAATAAAATGCTCGGTAATTTCCTGTATACAGATAAGATAGCCCCGCTGTATGGCCTCCAGCAAGCAGGATACGGCTGGCAGACCAAGGCCAAGAAGGAGCTGAAGCTCGAGGGCTAAGAGATCAAGAAGAGAGGGGGGGGGGGGGAACATGGCACCTGGACGGCAAGGGTGAAGGAAGACAGACGAGGGGAAGAGCCCGAGGACAAAAAAGGCCGGGCCTTCAGTTGGATCGTTCGGATTTCTGACCTTGCTGCGGTTACTTGAGCATGGCAGGCGCAACGGATACCCCGCAGCTTGATGCTCACCTTCGTGCACCCTAGGCGGAAAGGGCAGACGCAGCCCCAGAGCATCCGTCAGCCAGTCAGTCAGTCGATGGCGCCGCGGGCAGACCCTCAACCAAGCCGGTATCCATATTCTCCTACCAGATGAGGGGCAGAACCTACCACTTTACCATGGTGAGCGACACCAGCTACACCTCCTACATCTTCACAGTCGACATCGCTTGCTGGATCAAGAATTTCATGGACAGATCTGCGGCTGGGACCAGGAACGTACCATGACGCACCTTATGGGCGCCAACTTCATCCTCAACCACGTGCTGGGCTGCAACCAGGATTGCAAGGCAGTCAAGGGCGTTCTCGAGAAAGACCATAGTCCGGTCAGTCACCAGCTGACCTTCGACACAAGTGGATCGAGGCCCGCAAGGAGGCCCTCTCGTTACCATCCGCAGTATCAGCAAGTCTCGATATCTTGGTCGGTTGTCCAACGGGTCCCCCGTGAGAGCGGTGCTGTTCGCCTGCGACGGGAGGTATGGCTTGATATTCCGTCGACATGTTGACAGCGGCCAACTATCGCACCTGGAAGGTCACAGTGGCCAGAATATGCCACCCTCGTGCCCAAAGGCCGACCAACGCCTGGGCGTGAGGCTCAGGAAGACGACCTCTGCGGAAGATCCTCGAGCGATTCGCCAACATCAGTCACCTCAGGAACCGAGCTCTGGCAGGCGTTGCTGGACACCTACGACACCACGGAGCCAGCCAGCCAGCCAGCCAGCCAGCCAGATGTCCTGGTTCTGCGAGCTCATAACCCTGAAGCTCAAGACCGACCCCGTCGGATACAGCTCGAGGTTCAGGAGCCCCCGTCGCCGACATCCACGGGCCAGGTGAGTCCCTGGCCCCACTATCGCTAGGCACCCTCTGTCTATAGCCTCATCCTTTCCTCTTCCTTCCTCTCTAACGCTGTCAATACAGTACAGCTCGAGGTTCAGGAGCCCCCGTCGCCGACACCCTCGCGTGCCTGATGTTCGTCCAAGGGGGCCTCGCAGGCCAGCCCCGAGTGGGCAGCACGCGCAAGAACCATCCTCCGATCAACCCCCTCCTCGACCCCCCTTTTCGACCCCCCTTTCCGACCTGATCAGCGACCTCACCGACGAGTGCATAATACAAGAGGCTGGAAAGAACAGAGGCAAGGAGGGCAAGGATAGCAAGAAGTCGATAAACTCGAACTCGAAGCCAGGAGACAGCTGGAAGAAGGATATAGAATGCCGCAGCTGCGGAAAAGAAGGGCCACATCAAGAAAAGAGAGTGCCACAAGAGGGGGGCGAAGACGCACACAACCCAGGAAACAAGGATGGAAGAGGAGGAAAGGGAAAGAAAAAGCAACCAAAACAACAAGGAGGGGAGGAACGTTCCAGGCATCGACCGAGAAGAAACACAAACTCCACCAACCAGGCCGCCCCTCCTCACACCCCTTTAACCATCCCATCGGAGGCCGCCCGACGAGCTGCGCCGTGAGTGAGCGCCTCCATCACGGAGAGCTCCTGGCAGCGGATCTCTGCGGATAACCCTGGACCTGATACATCTCCCGTGAAGACGATGGTTGCCCAGACATACAGCAGCAACAGCCTCAGCCTCAGCCCTAGCCCTGCTCTGAGGAAACCGCTGGCTATACGACACGGGATCAGACATCCATATCGTCAGCTCGGAGTCGTGGTATATCCCCAACCGATATGGGCCAAGATCGATAGAAAAGGAAGCCATCATGACCGGCGGCGGGCCCGTGTGCCCGTCTGCTTTGGGCGTGGCCCGGCTGCCCCTCAAGGCCGGCCATCCAGAGGTCGACGGGCGAGTCGTCGAGCTAATGTACAGCGTCCTCATGAACGGCTTCCCTATCATCAACATCTTCAGCGGAGAACGACTATACCTCAGCGGAGGGTACAGCATGAGAACTGATGGCCAGGACGTGCTCTTCTTCGATAAGGAGGGCGGCTGGTCAACAACCGACCCCCCAGAGCGGTGCACGCATCGAAAGAGCGCCCAGCTGACGACGATGGCCGTGCTGAGCGACGAGGAGGAGGAGAAGCATCTCAAGCTCTGGCACCGCCGCCTAGGGCACCCGAGCCCGAAACGGCCCGCAGACACCACCAACCAAGGCGAGCACCGGAGTGCTAATCGACGCGCCCAGAAAGTCGAGTTCCTCCCGTGCCGCGTATGCGACGAAGCCACACAGCTCCACGCTATCCACAGCTCCACGCTATCAGTCCCACGACCCCCCATAGTTCGAGAAGAGGAGGCTGTGCTGCGGGCATACACGTCGACGTGGTCACCGTGACCCCCTCGCCTCAATCAGAGGATATCGGTACGCATACCTGATGATCGATGATGCCTCGTGATACAAGATCGTTGGCTTCGGAACCAAGAAGAAACGAGGTCCTGGATAGCATCAAGGCAGCTAACAATCAGGGTCCTCAGCACACACAGACCCAAAGGACGATGGAGTGGACCAAGCTCGATGGAGAGAAGGAATTCGTCCCCACCGCTTCAAAGAAGTTCGGCGAGGAAGAGGGGCATCCAGTACAAGGACACGGCCCCCCGTACAATTCGTACCAGAATCCCGTCGCAGAACAGGGAATCCTTTCTCTGATCAGCACAGCGACCAAGTTCGCTATACTCACTCACCCAGGTGCCTCGAGTATTTTGGTGCTATCTGAAGGAACAGTCAGTCAGTCCTGGTACTCAACGTGACGAGCACCAAGGCCTTCTGGGATGGAATCAACAGGGAGGAAAGACAACCGACCAGACCTCTCAGCCTTTCCACGTACCTGGATGCAAAGTGACGATCCACACACCTGAACAGCGAAGGGTTCGCTCAGCAAAGCTCTCGGCCAAAGGCACACCAGGCATCTTCCTCGCGATAGCAGATGCCCAGAAACAACCACCAGGCTTCCACAACTTCCATGTCTACTCGTTTGTCGAACGACGAGTGCTTCGAACCCCCTCACATGGCCTTCTACGAAGACTTCGGCGACGTCGCCGCATGGCAACGCGACCCTGACAGGGAGGACCTCGAGGTCCTCCGCTCCTTACCCCCTCACGCAAGACAGCGCCTGGCGCACCGGCGCCCCAAGAAGAGGAGGGAGTAAAGGAACGACGGCGCAGGATCCCAGATCTCGACAATAATCTCGACGAGAACAAAGACGCGGTGGTAACCGTGCTCGCTGGCCCCACCACCACCGAGGAGGCAAGGCTATTCTTTCTAAACGAGGGTGGCGGGGTGGTGTGGTGTGAAGATACGGTGGTTGACGAGGCGTAGGAGTCGCTCGCGGAGGGAGAGCGCACTGAAGATTTCGCATTTAGTCATACACAAGCGTTCAACAACCCTCGCCTTCGATCCAACAAACCAGACATTCGATGAGGCATTCGACTTCGCGGTGAAGTTCGAGCCAGACCCCTTTTCCATCAAGGAAGCCATAAATCACCCCAAAGAGGGAGCCGCCTAACGGAAGGCCACCTATAAGGAGATAGAGAACCTCATCAGGACGGCACTATCAAGTTCAGGGAGCATGAGGAAGCCAGAACTGGTCAGGGCCAAGGTTATCTATCCCTTACCGCAAACGCGACCTGGAAGGAAACATAGCTAAGCTTGAAGGTGAGGGTCGTGGCCAAGGGATATACACTCAAGTCAAAGACATCGATTCCAACGAAACCTTTGCATCGACGGCACGCTCAAGCTCGTGGCACATTCTGATGGCCCTGGCAGCAGCGAGAGGATGTGCAAGATGCTCCAGATCGAGACTTCGTGGCAGCATATCTGCATGGAGGCCTCGAATACCGCATCTTCCTCCAAACAGTTCGACCTCCTTGCCAACTATATAGCTAGCCACCTCGAAACGGCTGTCCGCGTACTTTATACTTGAACTTCCCGGCCGATACGCTGCGTGATGACCGCTGCGTCGCGGAACATGGGGTCGAACACGAGCAGGGGTTCGCCTTGCCGCTCGTCTCCTTCTCGATGCCGGATGATGATCGTCATCTCGAGTGGCCCGCGTGCTGGAAGTAGATGGGCGGCAGCGGTCGTGCACCACCGCACCCTGTCACCAGGACTATAGACGCCTTGCGCAAAGTACTGCTCCACATCAAAGAGCAGACTGGCTTCCGCCTTGCCAGCCTCCTGCTTGCCAGCCTCCTGCTTGTTTCTTGAAGCCCTGCGCCACAAACATACACGGCACGTCTAGGTGTCGAAACATAGCTTGCGCCTCTGGCGCTCCAATGTACTTAGACGAGTCCCTCGGACACCGCCAGTCTCAACACGTCCTTGCTGGTTGATTCCACAATCCCAGGAGGCCTCGATGAACTCCTGGGTGTCGAAAATGCTCGGTAATTTCCCGTATAAAGATAAGATATACGAGAGATAAGGTGATCGAGTTGATAGCCTCGCTATATGGCCTTAAGCAAGCAGGATACGACTGGCGGACCAAGGCCAAGAAGGAGCTGAAGCTCGAGGGCTGTAACCCCCTGATCAGCGACTCGGCTATTTACTTTGGTAGAAGCATAAAGATAATTATTGCTTTATTTGTAGATAACTCGATCTCCCTTACCTTGTCAGATGCTCGCGGTCATCGTCGTCGTCCCCACTGACGCCCAAAACCTTTGCCTTGAACCAAGGCCAATAACGGTCGAGTCCATCGCGCATGAGGTACTGTATACCACAGATGACCTTGTAAGTACCAATGATATCCACGGTGGAGCCAAACGGATAGCTAGCCCAGAGGACCGTCCTCTGGTCCCTGCGCGTGGTTGCGACGAACCGCCACTCGTTGCCCGAGATGATGATACCCGGCAGGAAGGCACAGCCGCTCGTATCCCCATCTCTCGTTACCTGGGACAGCATCTCCCACTGTGCGGCTTGCCACAAGCCAATCTGCAGCTCAGCTGCGTCCCCCCCCCCTCCCATATTTTCGCGTCTTGTCTCGATCGAGGTGCAGATGGGCCCATCACATAGACCAGGGAAGTCGGTGTGGTTGATCGACAACGATGGGCGGCTCTTACACAGCTTATTGATGGTCGGGACGAGGCTTCGCTCCGGGTCCGAGTCCTCACAGGAGGCGGGCGTACAGTGGAGGGCGAAATCGACGCGCTTGGGAGGAACACAGGGCAGTCGATACTCGTATATGATGTCGGCAGATGTGCTGTATTAGGGATGCTTAGCTTCTTCTTTTTCTTCTTCTTTAGTATCAAGAAGGTGGGGGGGGGGGGGGAGAGCAGGTAGGCCTGCCACATACCACAAATCGACATTCATAAGCTGTGGCTTCAGCTCAGGACCTCCATAGACGGCGAGGCACAGTAGGGGAAAATGCACATATGTATTCCATGTGCTCTCGTTTGCATTCCTCTCGTCGCAGAGCGTTGCCCAGCGCACAATATTCTGGATTGCGCTGAGTGTTGGCGTCAGGCAGATGCTGTCCCGAGAACTAGTAAACATGTAGTTATGGAATCTCGTATATGGGTCTGTCTTGGCATATTCTTGGAGTGATGCCTGTGGGGAAAGGTGAGCGAATGCTATGGTGAGAGAGAGAAAGAGAGAGAGAGAGAGAGAGAAGGGACAGACCTCGTGAGACGATGGAATGATACCGATTCCGTTCCGCACATCTTGGAGGTTGCTTATCAACTGGTTGAGCTCCTCTGGCAGCTGAGGCCCTTTCCGCAGAGGCTTCGTCTCGATGCCGCCATCTTGGAGCTTAGCAGTACGGAACTGCCTGGTCGGGGAGGATCTGCCGGATGCACTGGACATGGATTCCATGTCGTCCCCCGCGACAGCGCCTGCCGCCCTCTCGGCGATTTGTTGGGACGAAACCTTCAACCTCTTAGATTTCGGGGTGCTCGGAGGATACTCGCCGGTAGAAGACATGTCGTCCGAGGGAGGCGGGGACCGTAGACCACTCGGGCGGGATGCATGGCGGCGCTTGCGGTTTGTGGATGAGGAGGCCGGGGTCCCAGCGGCAGCGGCAGGTGCAATGTCGGACAGCCAGTCTTCAATAGCACATCTCCACGTATGACTGGACATGGCCGTTGATCAAGAGACGCGCGAGGTGCGAGAGATGAGGTTGAAAAATGTAAGGGTGGGTGGGTAACAAACACATGAGGTTTACGGCGCGGGGATTGGAATTGTTTTGGTAATATCGGCTGGCAGTTTGGGTAACGGGGCAACGGACAAGATAAGCGCTGCCCGCGGTGGGTAAAACAGTGGCAACGGTCCCAGTAGGAAAATGAGGATTTTCACGATGGATAATGACCAGAGATGGGATGGTGATGTATGTGGGTGGCAAACGCGTACAAGTTGATTGAAGAGGAAGGAAAGATAATCTAACTATCGCCAGGCCGTGGAAAAAAAAAACAAAGAGTACGGCTTTCGGAGGCTGGTTCTCCCGAAGGCCGATTTAGCGCGTTACATGGGACAGGGGGTGCCAAGGTGATCAATCAATCGGCCACGGTGCACCAAAAACCTGCGATGGCACGCCCACACCACGAGATTAAAGTACATAGTCAATTGAATAAAGTGTAATACAGATTTTTGCAATGGAACAAGTGAATCCCACCCCAGTATATCTTTGTCGCAAGTGATAAAAACCCCATTTTTTTTATGTGGCAAAATAAGCGCTTTGTGAGGGACTGGCTGTGAGGGCTCCAGAACTGGCTGCCTTCTGACTGACCACGAGTCGGCTGCCTAGCCAAGCTTGTAGGGCTGAGGTACAAAGCTCAGCCCATCACACGCTTAATTGTATCCAAGTCTCTGAGATATAATATACACTTGTTCATTATAATTAAGACTGCTTAACGGATTGAAGCATCAAATTAGAAAAGGGATTTTAAGCTGAATGCTTCTTCAGCAGGCTCGTATAACCCGTTGTCAGGGCCAATTGTGCCAGCAAGGCCCTCCTTTATAACCCTAACCCCTAGATTACGTAAGCATCCTCCTTTTTTTGAGGGGGGGAGATCCTGTTTTCCGGACAGTTGTTCTATGTAAAGAAATAAATAATAGCCTTGGGAAAGAATTTGGTTTCCCAGGACTGGAATTCACCCGTTCACAAAGTATGCATCAGTACCCGGCAGAAGAGATGCTATAAGACTTTCCCTGCAAGACTGAAAAGTTATGGATGTAAATTTCGGTGTATATATTATGAGTCCGATGGCGTGAAATGCCATATTCCATCCGACAAAACCTCAGGAACGGCATCCAGAACGCGGTCTTGCACAGCTCTCATCTCGTCCTTGACAAAGTCTTCCAGCTCTATTTTGATGCCGCACACTTGGTCATCAATATATGCATCGAACTCATCCCAAATCCCGCTCATCACCTGGGGCGTCACCTCGGCTACCACTTCAGTCTGAAGCGTCTCCAACTGAGCCTGATATTCTGTCACTATCTCGCTCCTCAGGTCCTGGATCTGCTTGCTGAGGATTTGGCTGGCTGCATCCGTAATTCGCTCCTCCATTTTTGTTAGTTCAGCAAGAAGGTCCTTCCGCAATTTGGATTGCTGTTGGGAAATCATGCCCTGACAGACTCTCTGTACAAACTCCTCGCTTTCTGCCAGATTTGAAGATAATTCTGGGTCGACTCGCCGTCGCTTGTTGGGCCGGGGGCTGGTCGGAAAGGAAAGCTCATCAAGCTCGTCTAGCTTGTTGTACGAAGGAGGGCTCGAACCAGTCTCGTTGTGAACCTCTGGCGACGGTGTGATTGTAATAATCTGGCCACCTTGTCCGCAATAGAGGTTGTCGAGCGCGCTGTGGTCGGGACGCGATCTCCACGTGCTAGCGGACACGCTGCAAATAGCCTGAAAGTGTTCATCGGAAAAGGCTTGTGGGGGGATGGAGATGGCCAGAGTAGTCTGGGCGGCGACTTTTTCCAGAGAGGCGAGCGCTTGTGTCTGAGCATTCCCCAGCGGCAAGAAGTGACCGACTGGACCGACCAGCAGGCCCGGCTTGCTCAAGCAGAATTGCAGGCAGGTCAATGGGCTGTGTCGGGACATCTTCTGGTTGGGTGAGGAACAATGGAGTACGCCATCTGTGCCGACTTGGTCGACTCGACTGATAGACACGATGTGTTCGGGTGGTATCAAAAGGTAAATTGAAAAAGGGCCGACAGAGAAACGTAATTTGAAAAAGGCAGTGTTTGACAATATATCAAGAAAAAGTATGATCATGCTCTCCCTCCCTTTGACCACGATGTTTCGACTGAGGTTGATGATTCTATCACAAGACGAGCTCGAGAGATCAGACGATAACTTGTTTGCTATATTAACCAAATACCTGTTAGTAAGGTGACATATATGAAGGGAGGATAATCATGTGGGCTATGCATAAGGCTGGAGCTGGAAGTTGCGGTTGTGCAGCACCGCTGCTAATCATATATCGCGAGTTTAGGAAGAACTCTGCCAGTCCAAAGACGCATCCATCACCTGAGTTATACAAGAAGGAAAGATTGTCCCCTGAGTGAGACAAGTATCCGAGGACACAAGCACATACAGGATTCCCACCCACCCAGGCTTTTTACGACAGATGACATCTTCGCTGAGAGCAGCCTTGGCTCAGATTAAAGAGATAAAAATGCAGGGAAAAAAGTATAGAAGTATTGAGATGTTTTAATATTCCAAAAACGATATGCACAACAGAAAAGAGTCATAAAGCGAGCGAGAAAGTTCCTCAGTATATCGGGACTACCCTCTCTCTCTTCCAGAACCCAGGAGCCCAAGTGGCTGATCTATAGCTAAGCTGACAAGAAAGTTCCTCAGTATATCGGGACTACCCTCTTGGGCAGAGCCTAGAAGCGCAAATGGCCAACCTGTAGCTTGGTAATGGATGCTGCTAACCAGCAAGTCTGCGTGCGGACCGCCAAGTGCAATGCAGTACTTTGATATCAGCTCAAGGACAGGAGTGAAAGGATGAGGATGTGATGACTCGGGGCATAACTGGAAAAACTTTGGGAAAAAAAATACAGGAAAAAAAGTATAGAAGTATTGAGATCCAAAAACGATATGCACAATAGAAAAGAGTCATAAAGCGAGCGAGAAAGTTCCCCAGTATATCGGGGACGACCCTCTCTCTCTTCCAGAACCCAGGAGCCCAAGTGGCTGATCTGACAAGAAAGTTCCCCAGTGTATCGGGGACGACCCTCTTGGGCAGAGCCCAGAAGCGCAAATGGGTAACACCTGTAGCTTGGTAATGGATGCTGCTGACCGGCAAGTCTGCGTGCGGACTGCCAAGTGCAATGCAGTTACTTTGATATCAGCTCAAGGACAGGAGTGAAAGGATGAGAGAGGATGTGAGGATGAGGGAGGATGTGAGGACGAGGGAGGATGTGAGGACGAGGGAGGATGTGAGGACGAGGGAGGATGTGAGGACGAGGGAGGATGTGAG
>JACWQW010000185.1:36357-50759 GCA_014849355.1 Cryphonectria radicalis
GAGGGAGGATGTGATGACTCGGGGCATGACTGGGTGCCGTGGTGGTCGATCAAGCTGCCAGCTGACTGGTCTTTATGTACCCGCCCGTGGGTTCAGGCTCTGTTGACCCATAATTACGGGTTGGGCCGAAAGACGAGCTTAGATGGGTCCATACGAGTCAGGCGCTGAACCATAACTAGGGATTCTCCAAAAGTTAAGTTTTCTCCATCATGCCACATCACCCCTGATATGATTCACTGCATTCTAGGCTGCCACAGCGCAGCACAGACTCCCTCCGAAGACAGAAGCAAACCCGCCGCCGCCTGTCCTAGGCCACTTAGTCGAGCATCTACATTTTGGTTCAGGGACAGGAGACGAACTGAGAGATGCACTGGAGCATCCTGGGGAATACGACGACCATTCAAAGCCTCCATTACCCAGCAAAACCTTCTCAGCAGCATGTTGAAACTAGGCTAATCTCCAGATGATACATGCCAGAGCCTGTATGCGCACAATAGAAATGGGTGGCCCTTGCAACCTCTGTTGGCAGTCTAGGATCTCAGCGGGGGCCCCGCTCTGGAGCAGCGCCCTTGTACGATGCCAGCGTGGCCATCAGGCCACTGTTACATGAGGAAAAGGAAAACAACAGGTCTAGCAGAGGAAACAGAGGAGGGAGACAGGTTCAGTAGTCCTTTTGAATGGAAGCGCCGACAGAGCGGCTTGGGAGCAGCTCACACCCTTTCACCTCACTTGTGTGCCCTTTTTACCCTGACAGTAAGTTTCGTGGTAAACAGAATGAAGTTCGCGCGAAGAAAGCAAGAAGAAGATATGGGTCGCGCGGACTTGAAGATGGGACTTGTCTCGCGCGACCCGCTGAATTCTCGCAACCCAGATTATCGCGGAAGCTCTGGAGAGCAAATTGCTGTACCGCCTCGCACCTGTTACTAGCTTTGAATTCCTTCGATCCCCCTCCTTTCTCTTTGCCTGAAGCAATCCAATCGCACATGCTTCTGTCTTTGCCTCTTCTTCCTCATTTCTCCCACTACCACCTTCCTAGTTTTTTCCTTGCCTGGTGATACATTTCATTCCGAAGCTGGTCCTTACTCGATCATGGCTCTTCCATCACTGCCCAACTTTATCGAAACCTCTACCTCTCCATGTTCGATTTGCTTGGAGTCCTACTCAATTGATCACAAGTTGGCCGCTATGATTCCTTGTGGCAAGTTGCAACGTCTATCACCTTTGTCTTTTCGTGTCCCTCGTGCTGTGCCGCTTTTCTTTCGTGACCTGCATGTTGGATGGGCCATAACATGGAAGCTTGTGGGCTAGGGTGACGATGCAGATACTCCGAATTGTTCAAGATGTGTTCCAAAGGTATACCTGCTACTTGAGAGATGCACTCGGCCTCCAGGATCATTCCTTCTATAAGTTCATCCTCATAGGCGTCTCGGGTCGTCAAGCAAGTAGATCTCACTGTAGACTTAACATGAATGAAGCCAGCTGAGCTCATGAGTCCGACAAGATCATCGATAGCTATAAAAGGTCTGCCCAGGGCCAAGCCACCCCTGCAGAGAACATGTTTGGAATGTCGGACCACTTTGGTTGAAGAATTGCTGTCGGAGTGTAATGATGGCAGACATCATAAATCTCCACTGAGGCACCAGGTTTCAAATGGCGGAATATCTTGTTGAACAAGCTATGCCAGTTTTGTACATGACTGTTGACTGTATGCAGCAAATGTAGTCAAAATCTGGCGTGGCGAATGGTTTCGCCTCATTTGCGAAGTCCAACACTCGGAACTTGTAATTGTGGAAAGGTTCAGGTTTGTGATGACTGATGGTATCAACTCTGAGAACCTTAGTCTCGGAAAATTGCAAGGCGAACTCCCTATAGCCTCAATTGTAAGACTCAAAAGGAACATACCTCGCCCAACTTCCATCACCGCAGCCTATCTCAAGGACTTTTCGAAGCGATGATTGTGAAAGATCAGTGTCGTAAAGCTTCGGGTGGAGGTATTTGAACTGATCCTATCTTCGAAAAGATTAATTATCTATACAATATAAGGATTTCCTGAAGATTATAATATACCGAAGCTTTAGAATTGATGAATGATATTCTACAGGATGCCCTTAAACTGGGTCTGCCCAATCACAACTGCTTCAAAGGCTGGATTCAGAATTCAGACATACCATGGATTATAATTATTATACAATGTTGCACTACCTTCAATGATTGTTGATGCATCATCATGTGAGCCCTCAGCTCCAAACTCATGATCCACATCTGCGAATTCTGTTGACATCTCTGTGACAAGCTCCTCGGCAAGGGAAATACCATTAAGGCATCATCAAGAATGCGTTCGCCTTGAGTTGGAGAGATCAATGGTGATGCTTGAGCAAGCTGGGTCAGTAGTGGGGTTGCTGCAGGAGATAATGAAGACATTGAGCCAAACAAATCTGCTTGATATCTCTCGAAAAATGGTTATTTCAACAGTGGTCGGTATGTCTGTGTAGGATGGGACTGCTCTATTTATGATTGAAAGAATGACAAAATATTTCAGTCAGCCGAATCTCAAGTCTAGCTAGAGTGCTGTTTTCCAAAGGCTCAGTCAATCCTTGTCACTTTGAACTGGTACTTCTCCCACAGGGGTCACATTCTCGATGTTGGACAATCCCTCCTGTTGGACAACTTTCCTCCCGCCTGCTGAACTAAAGCATCCCCACACTCGAGCATCATACACTCTAGAATTTCAGCAGCTTCACCCTTCCCTCTTCGCAAAGTATTCACAATGACTAAGGCCTATGCATTTCTGCATTATAAGACCAATCATAAGTCTTGTGAGTACGATTTGTGCTTGGAATGTGATAGCACAGCCCATCTCATCATCAAAATTACTATAAGCAGCAGGGACCTTCTGCACAAATCCAATGCTGTAGAGCCACAAAATTGGTCTCTTACCAAACAACTTATAAAGAGGAAACCCTACCGACATGTCTTCACCTCTGTCGACATGTCTTACAGATTTCTGAGGGCACTATCCTTTGCAAAGAATTTCGATTGCTTTCCCAAAAACACAATACCATACAAAGAGAGTCGCTACCAGACGATGATTGTTGTCGATGACTGGAATGATTTGCCCTCATCCAACCTGCCACTGAATTGTATCATTTGCACATCCTTGTCCAGCTCTATGCACCATGAAATCATAGAGATTCACACCATAAATTTCAAGAGGTCTAAGGCGACCGTCACCGAATGCAGTTCCATAATATGGGCATGTTGCGAGGAATCGGACCTTATGCAACAAGTCGATGATATGATTCATTTGTTTCTCTTGACCTGTCTGCCAAAAGGCAAATGGATCAAATACAAGTAAGTTGAATTACCTGTGCATTTAAAGAAGAAGAAAAAACATGCAATATCAGACTCATAGCGCAGCCATCAATTCTACCAGAGCCCTCCAAGAGATAGCGAGACACAAATCCAGCGCCGGAACTTCTCGAATATGAATCCTCATCAGGCAACTCCAGCAGAAAAAAAATCTTGTGATCGACAAATTCATCATGGGCAAACACAAAGTCCTAAATGGAACAAGCGAGCGATTTAGTAAGACTGTGAGGTGTTTCGAAATGGAACTTTCCCAGCTCTGCAACGAGGTCTTCACATTCGACCGCGAAACCAAGTTCAAGCGCCTCAAGGATTTGTCTGGAAGATATGCACGAGAAGAACGATCGATCAAATGGCATGCCAGCTTCATCCGATTGTGTGTGGACGTCGTTGCTCGAACCGAGGGTCTAGGTCATGGTGGCGAATACAACAAGAGGCAGGAAATCTCCTGCACTACACTGAATATGCTTGTTTCCCATCTTGTTCCCCAAGTTGGAGCATATGCTCTAGTACTACTTTTAGTTTTCGAAGCATCGAATATTGCCTACTACCCACTTTCAAAAGGCGAAGCATCTTTACGGCAAACCTTTTCCAAAAACACAGCAGAAAGTCTTCTCAAAATAACCGATATGGGTACCACATAACCTACACTGGTTTCATCTAGCAGCTTTGATTGCTTGGTTCATGGGAGACAGGTAAGTTATTTCAAATAAGCATATTGGGTAGCAAGTAACAATACACAGCTGCTCCAAAATCTGCGAAAATCTTGGGATGGAAGCTTTTGCAGATCCCAGTCTGGATCAGTATGTCACACAGAGCAAGGCACCATTGGAAATCATGTTATGGCAAGAGATCTTCAGAAGATGGCCAGGTTGCGAAGGCTGTGTGCAAACAGAGGGTTGCTATATCATTGTTAACGCCCAAATGATTCCGCAGCCCATAAATATAAAGGAAAAAAGCTTGGCCAGGAAGAGAACTCTTTGAATCAAATGAACAGAGAAGAAAGAGTCAGGATACAACAGAAGAGAGGGAGGGCAGAGAGCTCAACTGACATTGTAGGAGACTCTTCACCTCCGGTGGGAAATAGTGAAGGGGAAATGGTCATGAACTTTAGTACACATTGAGCTGGGGGTGATTGCAGAAAGGAAGACACAGAGGATATATGATGCTTGTGATGTCGTGGGTAAATACTTGCCAGACCTGCCAGACCAACACAAGATAGTACAAGGGGGTATCAAGATCTGCTGCTGCTGCAACAATGGCATTCCATAATAGCAATTCCATCAGACTATTACTCGAAGCTGCTAGGTACCTGACTTTTGACAACGAGACCGCAACAGAGTCCATTAATGAAGCGACTAGCAATGCTCATGCAGAAGCTAGCGCACTCACGACAATATGGCCAGCCGAGCTGAGTTGGGAACTAGTTTTTCGACCCTGCTATATCTTTTGAAGATATAAGCTTGAGACTATATAGCATGATAGATTTTACATAAAATACAGATAGATTACTATCTCGAATATCATATGCTACTTTGTCCTGATTTTCATTTTTAAGCAGCATTGAGAATAATTAGCAGATCGAACAAATATGAAGCATTTGCAATGTTGATAGCGACTATCTATCTCCTCCTTACTTCCAGTTTATGTTCAAATTTTTCGACCCATGATATTTTCGCGCCGCGACTTTCCGGCTTTCGCCATCTCAACCTTTGTTGTAAACGAACAACTACCACGCGTCATTTCCTAGCTAAAGTTGAGCTGCCTTAATAGGACGACGGCCTTCAGCACAGAGTATTCGAAAATCCACCTTGCATAAATGGGAACTCTCCTTCCAGGACGGTTTGCAATAATCCTTCCCTCGAGAGACCTGAGGCAGCTAAGATGGATCTCCAGAATATCAGGATTAACGATACCGAATATCTGATGGGCAGAGGGATCAAAACTTGTATCCTCAAAGACTTTGACAAGATCGATGACATCTCTCGATTTCTCTGATCGAACCAGTTGATGAGGCTCAAGGGACGGAAATATGAGGTTGGCAATAGGCACACGGACCACGCCGACAAGGTAATTAGCGAATGGAACTGCGTTTCTCTATTCTATACACTCCGAGCAGCCTGTTAAGCTCCTTTGTTGAAAGCGCCTAATTCTTTCTTTGGTGGCTTTCGAGTATTTATTACTGTGGTTGTATGAGAGAGTTCTTTGAAGAAGACGCGTTATTCGCCATTTCCTCCGCCAGCTCCCAAGGCGAAACTCTTGTATCTGCTAATTTTGAGGGAAAATATTTCATCTGCAGGCATTGGTAATTATATTTGTTGAAGGTAAACTTGCATTTTTCCTCATACATACTTTTGCTAAAATGTTATCTATCAAATTGCGTTTCCGTTTCGGCACAAGTGAACAGAACCATCTTGTATGTCCCCTTGAACCATCTTGTATGTCTCCTTGAACCATCTTGTATGTCTCCTTGAACCATCTTGTATGTCTCCTTGAACCCTTACTCTTTTCGACATGTCTTTGTCTCAAACGTTTTGCCATTATAAGCAAATGTCTCTGCTATTCTTCGTGCTATCGAGAATAGATTTCGTTCGGTATTATAAGTGATCCAGTTCTTGGAATCTGCAATTTATCATGCCAACCAAAGCACACGCTTAATGCGATGCGCTGTTGTAACTTGTGTCTCCTTAAAACGCTCTTTCAGGTCGATATTGATGAGGAACCAGTTTTCAGGGAAAAGATGTTCAGATCAAAAAAAAAAAAAAAAAAAAAAAAAAAACCCGTAGCATCCAATCCTCCGGAAGACAAATGCTACTAGAGAGGCTTAATTTTGATCCAGCTTGATAATGAGTTGCATCATCCGTAGATAAGTGTTGTGTCGAGTTACCCTCAGGTTCATCGAGAAAGCGAAAGTCCAGTTTAGTAAAAGCGATTAGAAAATTAATTCTCAAACTCAACCTATTTATGCATACCGAAGAAAGTATATTCAATAACTTCACAAGCTCAGTCCACTCAAGAAGACTCCCTAGACTCATAACCTTCTCGCGAAGAACAGGGAAATAAGGCGCATAAAGGTCAACCGCCCATCCACGAAAGGCAGTACCCAGAAATCAGAGCAGCTGAAGTGGATAATGTCTGTCGCTGTCATGCAACTTATGAGCCAAGCTCCTGTACACTGCTCAAACTTTGATTGGATAGAGCCAATCTTGCAGTCGCATCTCGGGAAGACATGCCAGTAAGCGAGAAGATGTCGCTGCTCCAAATGAGTAGGTAATTACTGCTATCAATTTTTCAGCCGGGAACAATCATCAATTTGCAAGACCAATTGTTAAGATTGCTCATTTGACTAGAGCCTATAGTGAACGATCTATCGAGATATTAGACTCAATACTTAAGTGTGAGCAGCTTCTTGATATCGACCAGTCGCATTCTATCTCCTTGGCCGTGTATCCTCCACAGCCTCAGGCAACTCTTATTCAATATATTCTTGTTAAGCTGCCAAAGAGTGCTAACCCTATGCCACTCGAAGATAAATAGGAGAAAGTATAGCGTAGCTAATCGGATATGGAGTCGATCTGGGAAAGTTATGCATAGAATAATATAAATCAGGGCATACATATTTGCCCAAACAAACCACAGCCCGCAGATATACCATTAGCATCGCCAGTGATTTTTGTAGCAGATATAGTGCGCCCTTATAGTCCCTTAATAATTTCGTAGGATCAGTATCTCCTGCAAATATTTAAGCCATCTAGGTAGCAATAGCATAATGAACCAGAACTAGGGCGTCGTCGTATAGAAAGAACGGCCGTCCCAGCAATGGGCAAGGGCTTATGCAACCCAAGCGTGCCTGTGACGATAGGAAACAAGGGAGGGCTACACGGGCATAAGAGCAGGGTGAAAAACCTGCCTTAGGCCTGTCCAGAGGGTTAAAAATTGAAAAGAGAGAAGTGAAAGGTGTCCATTATTGCTATCTGTCCGAGAAAAATAAAACGGGGGTGGTATCCTTATAGTTGTACGAGGACCCGGGACCCCCACTTCACGTTATGTCCTAAAGACCACTACACTGGCCACCACAACAATAGGTATAAATTGTTAAAGCTAATAAAGGCATAATATGTTCCATGTGATAAGATAGATGATTCGTCTTTTTAAATGCAAAACTTATTTGGTCGGCCAAAAATTGCTAAGCAGACGAAGTTACTATTTGGAAATTATCTATATAACTGAAATTACAAAAATTGTCGAGAAATTTCTATTATGGCTGCCGAGGGGCCGAGGGGGATAAGGTAAAGGGGTCGACGGGTCGAGGGGCCGAGGGGTGGAGGGGTCGAGGGGGATAAGGTAAAGGGGTCGAGGGGTCGAGGGGCCGAGGGGGTAAGGTAAAGGGGTCGAGGGGCCGAGGGGGACAAGGCAAACAAAGGGTAATGTAATGAGCACTGCAGTAATCTGTAAATCCTAAAGTACATTCTGAATGCAAATATTTACTGCCTTTGGGGCTACTGGATTATAGAGGTAATCTAATACTTAGATTGATAACTGAAGAGCTATATACAAGATCTATCTAGGTGGTAAAGAATGTGAGTGTGGCAGCAGCCATAGGGCCTGAATGAAATGTGGGGCCCTAGGCCAACAGTCACAGGAAATAGTAACTAACCCCTTGGCCATTCACTGGGCTAGGGCAAGTTGTGAGTCACTGGTGTTTCAGTTCCAATTGGGACTAGCGCCTACTGTCTCTTTCTATCTAGATGGGCAGTTGGCAAGGCGCCTTTTTAAGATAGAAAACAATGGATTATCTTCCCTTCTACCATTTGTGAACCACCATAGTGTGTGTGCCTTCCACAGTGAGGTTATATATCCGGCTCTTCAGACCTGTTAGTTGTATTAGTTCTATTGGTTTATCGACTTCTGGCTTTTTCCCGCCAGCTTGTTGTCACGATAGCTAGCAGGCGGGAAGAAGGCGTTGGGCAGGCAGGGCTTTATTGCTACAGACAGGCACTATCTTAGGTAGATACAGGCTGGTTGTCAAGACGTAGCTCGAAGAGCTACGATGCAGAACAGACAGACGGGATTAACAGGAACAGAGTTTTATCTGGAACTAGGATCACATGATAAACCCTAACCCTCGAGATTAGGATGACCAGGGCGGGGCCAGCAGCCGGGTTTGTGACACTTGTTCCCTATAACCTTCTTCGTAACCTGCATATTGAATATTAGGTATTAACAGATAGGTTAGAATATTAAATATATTCTAACCTATAATTATAACCCATCCAATATGCAGATTCCAGAATGTTTTCACTTAGACTTCAAACTCGCGTATTTTCTATTTCAGGCCTATACTTGGCACTGCTCTTGTTAGCATTAACCCCTATGGTATTCAGAAATCTTCAGATTACTGCAGTGCTCACTATATTTGAGCATTTATTTATAGTTGCAGAAATTTTAGCACTGGCATATTATGGACGTTTTATTAACCAAATGCAATTTAATTTGAACGAGAAGACATAGTAATTACAAAAGACAATTTTATGAAACAACTATCAATATCTCAAAACCCAAGTCCAATTCTCAAATCCCATCTGAATGAACGTCGCGCACTGTATGCGTTTCCATATGTCTTAAGAGCTTTGAAACACTAAGGCCGCAAATCCCACATTTTTCACGAACCTCTTTGAATTCCTGCTTTCTGATTATCTATATTAGTATATTTATCATTGTTTAGCTCAGGTGAAGACTTACGAATGCTTGTTCGCGATATGGGCTTGAATCGTCCTAGTCGTAAATATCCTTGCACATTTCCGACAGCGAGCAGGACGAGCATTATTTGTTGTATGCTCATTTTCTCGATGGGTCTCCTGATGTCTTTTAAGATTCTTGGCAGAGACCATCCTGCCGCATGAGCATTTTGTACGAATGCTTTTGAATTCCTGCTGTCTGACCACTTGTATTAGTATATTCACTTTATGGAAATCCTGATCAGAACTTACGGTGGAGGATCTGCAATATCAGCTGGAGGATTATGATCGGTATGCTCGCTCTCCGCAATGACATCTAGATCCTCAGAGTTCGATAATATCCCTTGGCCATCTCGATGTATAGGATGTTTCTCCGCGAAATGCTGTGGAAGGTTCTTCGTTTCGCTGTTGCAAACGGGGCAGCATAGTCCATCGTGTTGCGACATATGAGCCCCGAGTTCGTCTTGGGCAAATGTTTGTAAACAAACCAAACATTGCTTCGGTTCGTGGGACTGCAAATGCTGCTGCAGCTCAGATTTCGAAAAGACTTTCGAACAATGATGACATTGTTCCCATTTGTGTTGAAACTGAAGATGGTCCTGAAGAGTACTGGAATGGATGAGGATCTCACAAGCCGGACAATTAACATCGTCGTGGCTTTGCTGGAGATGTTCTCGCATCTGGAGTTGATCCTGTGTGATCTCATCACAGAAAGGACATTGAGTCCAGCTGTGCTGTGTGACCAAGTGCAAAGATATTGAGGCTTCTGGTAGCTGCTTTCCACAATGTTTGCAATCTCGTAGCTTATGATCCAGCTCAATATGCTCTTGGTAAGCTTCAGGGGTCTCCACTCTATCGCAGTAAGGACATAGCTTATGCGAATGCTTTTGAATGAGGTGATGATTCATATCAGCTCTCGGGACTGATACAATACAAAACACACATTCTGCTGCATTATGCCTTTGTCTGATATGCATGCTGAGAGACTGTCCAGAGTAGTTTCGGCAATCCTTACATTCTCGAAAACTGTGATGCTTTGCGAGATGTTGGAATTCATCGAAGTTGAACATATGACAAAGTGAGCATTCAATTGAAGCGTGATACCGGAGATGCTCTAAGAAATCCTGGTCTGTCGGGTCGCAATTAACGCAGGATTGCCAATGATGGTCCTTGGATAAGTGAATTGGCATAGCCATGCCATAGATTTGTGTCTGACAAAAGGGGCATGCCATCCAGTTGTGATGATTGAGGTGATTAATGAGTGCAACCTCAGAATCGCAGCAAGACGGGCTGTAATGGACTGTTGCGAAATGGCCGAAACGGAGAGAACTATTGCAAAGAGGACAAAAGTTTTCCCGTGCAGGTTGTTTATCAAAGCTCCCAATGCTGTATCATTATTAGTAGATCGTTTCTAGAAAGACATATAACAAGAACACTTACCCTTCATGCTTTTGCTGTATATGCTTATTTTTCTCTAAAGCTCCTGGAAGCACCACCTCACAGATTGGGCATAATTCAAACGGGCTTTTAACAAAAGCTATATTGTAGCAGCAATCAGGACTTTTCGGAAAGAAGGTTTGCGGGAAGTCCTTGAATTGCCAAAAAGCTTCCAGGCAATGAGTTTGGAGATATGTCGCTGCAACTGTAACGTCGTCCACTGAAGGCCATCGTTTCGGAGAGACTGAGCCGCGCTTGTCAGGATGAACACGGAGAGAAGCTGATTTTCGTGCGCGTCTGAGAGCATCCTCATCATAATATGGTAAAGGCTTTAAGCCAAGAGCATCAAATGGATTAAAATCCATGACAATAAGGAATTGTTGACAGAGCTGGCAATGCAAAAAAAAAAAAAAAGACAATCGAGATTGAAAGTGGCGTGGCAATGAGATAGATGTAAATTTCTGGTATTGGTAATAGGCGAACATCGAAAGGACGAATGCATGGAAAAAGTTGGGGGGAATAAGGAAGGACAAGTGCTTTTCTCCTCGTCCTCTCGTCCCCTCGTCCCCTCGTCCCCTCGTCCCCTCGTCCCCTCGTCCCCTCGTCCCCTCATCCCCTCATCCCCTCATCCCCTCGTCCCCTTGTTCCTTTTTATCAGCTGCTCCACTCTAGAGCAGTCGTACGATGCCAGGGCCGCAGTGCTACCTGGCTTGAGTCATATACCCTGGCTTATCCTCATTTGAGTTTAGCAGTTCAATAGTAGGAAGCTAGCTAGTCTTACTGATTGTTGGATGCTACCCCCCACGGCAGTTTACCAGCCATCGACCCCCTAATCCTACAGTAAATAGGTCTGTGCATTCGCTTTGACTCGCCGCTCCAGTTAATGCCAGAGCTGCACCTTCCCTGCTGACTCAGCTTCCCCTGATGCGGTATAGCTCGTTCCCCGGTGTAGATTCAGCCCAAGCCCCCGGCTCCTGGGCCACGATGGCTCGGCCTCCCGTGCTCCCCTTCCCGTTTTCCTTCCGTCTCGACCTCTTGTCCGGCATCCAGGGCTGCTGGCCCTGCATCTCGTCCTTCACTCAGCTTTTTGCCAATCTGTTTCTATCTTTCGATTTAGAACTTCAGCCAATCCAGGCAAAGAAGAGGTCCGTCCGTTCCTCGAATTTGGAAGGAAGTGGGTGAGTTCGGCATGCAAATGCCGGACGCAGAATGCGGTTGGGCTTATTGGAGAAGTGAATGCACACAGCCTCTGCATGACTGCCACAAGGTTTTATCTCTGCTATAACTGCAGTCGATTTGCGTATATAGCATGCTTGCTGGGATCGATCATAATTGTCGAGGGCAGATAGCAGGCTGTTAGGCCTACAAACTGGGCCTTCTATAAATCCTCTGAAAGGATTGAAATTCTGAAGATTTTCATCAGTTATGCTAATTTCCAGAAAAGAAAGACTTGGGGATGACTATGGGCAAGACTGAGAGCAAGCAATGAGTACGAGTAGATGGCATCAATGGTGCTAGCCTTTGCAAGTCTTGGCCTAGAGAGCGAGGATATGGAATATATCGCTTATTCTGGGATTCTGTGCACAGGGAGTTTCTCGCTATTATTCATGCCCTGATTCTCCCCTACTCTGCCACAAAGGACAACAGTCTCCTCTCATGGGTAGGAGAGGAGAGATTAAGCCAGGGTACAAGTGATCGCGAGAAACTCCTGTCACATGAAGTAGTCACCGAATTTCCGAGAATGTTGTGCTATGTAACCTCTCAAGATATTATCTGCAGGGAAAGTGGAATCATCTGCAAACGAAGAATCTGGCGGAATCACTTATCACTGCGCAGTATATGATTGGAACCCACAAACAGCAGAATTGATATGGCAACTATTCATTTCCGGGGAACAAGAGCACCTAATGTATGCCAATCTCACCGAGGCTAATGGTTTATAAGATAGGTGAGTTTTCGTGTCTTCGGTCTGTCCCTGCCTAGTCTGTTGTGCTGGCTACCTAAAATCCTGTGCTGTATAATGCATGCTAGTCTTAAATCTTCTCTTCCCAATATTGTTGTGATAATAGCATGCTTCGATTGACATGACCCCTGCCTAGAGATGCTATACTTGTGTTCTGCTCAGACTTTTCAATAATTTGTGCAAGATACATTACAATATGTGACAGCTTGGAATAGCTGCAGCTTCTAGTATGTGCACACTATCGTCGTCGTTGCCGCCGTCGTCCTCTTCCTCCCATGTCACTCGCGTACAGCGCCGCCAGCTCTCAGGCGAGGACGCCCAGCTGTTCCAGCTCAGACAGCGCTGCAAGCCCCACATGCAGACTCTAGAGGCTGCTGACGGCGCTCCCATTGCTGCTGCAGCTGATAGGTAAGGCAGCGACCTGCCAGCACCAGGGTAAAGGCTGGCAATGTAACCAATACTACTGTCGACTCCAATACAAAAGCTAGCACCAATTCTAATTCCAAGGAGGCTGCGGAAAGACATTGGCTTAGGGCAAGATAAGTGAAACAGAAAGCTAGATCTACATCAAGTCTACATCCATAAAGGCAGCCCCTGACAATGATCTTGTCATGTCTTGTCTAGCTTCTTAATGATCTTATGGCATGTGGTCCTGCTGGCAACCCTTTTGTATAGCGAAGCTGAAGTACAGGCTTTTGTCAATATGAAGGCAGCTTCAATCCTATGTCTTTTCTAACCAACCTTTCAACCAGAACAGCATCAAAGCCTGCCTTCTCAAATAGTACTTTGCGCATTGCGGTATTTTGCTCCAAATGTCTGACAAGGCACTGGTTTACTTCAAACAGCTCGCTTCCGCTGTAAGGTTAGTCTCTCAATCTCGCTTTTCTGGCCCTCCGACTCTGATCTAGCATTTCATTATATCCTTACCACAAGCCAGATCCGTGCTCCCACATGAAGAGAACCAAGACGCGCTGGGCAGCAGTAGGGCCAAGGTCTTTACTGGACCAGACATGAAAGATGGCAGCATAAGAGACAGATGATGGAGCTATCGAATTCGTAAAAGCTAAGACGCTGGTGCTAGAGGGAAGAGGAGAAATCGAGCATGAATCTCGTAGCAGGCTTGTTTGGTCCAGGCACGAGGAAGGTGAACGAAGAGCACGTATATCGAGTTGTTATGAGCAGCAGTGGGCCTGTGTATAGTGAGACTCAGTACAAGATCAAATGCGAGAGAGGATCTGCTTCAAGTGGAAGCTCTTGCAGCTTTTGTTGGTGAAGCAGAGATTCAAAGAGTACTTCAGGAAGTGTCAAGTCCAGGGATATAACAGTCTGCCCTGAAGATTACCGCACTCGCCGACCCTGCAGTATGCTCGACATGAGTAACTACAGTAACAGCTGATCTCTATAGGCTGCATAATCTAGTGGGAAGCACATCCAGGAACTATAGCCTATTCTTGCAGCCAAAGAGGAGTATGTAACAATCCCAGAAGCTAGAAGCCAGGCCTAAAAAACACCAAGAGAACTCGTGAAGCATCCCCTCCTCTCGGCAGGGCCCTTGGCGACAGGGTTGAGAGAGACTAGCTGCACCCGACCCTGTCAGGATGGCCAGTACATAGTGACCATACCAGGTGGCCGGCCCCTCGTCCTCGACATGACTTGATGCTGAGAGAGGCCCCTGTCATTGGGCTGCGCGTACCCATCTCGCCTGCTGACAGGTGTAGGTGTGTGTGTGTGTATCTTATCAGGACCTGCTCCTGGCCGAGGCTCGTCGATCCAACCGACCCCTCCTCATCTTAACAACTGCGCCGCTGGTGTTCCTAGCCTTGGTCTTCTTGACGCTGATCTTGACGCCGGCCTCGGTCTCGGCAGTGCTGGTGGGGGTTGTGCTGCCAGCTCTGGCC